>MU122131.1:188857-321970 GCA_014904905.1 Wilcoxina mikolae CBS 423.85
GGTAGAAGGGCAAGCTTCTTGACAAGGAGAACAAGCCTTAACAATATACACATTGGAAAGCCAAACATCTTTGTCTTGAATCTTATCTATTAGTGACTTTCACATCCTGAGCGAATCATCATAACATCCATTGCAAGCAAGTCCTGAAAGCAGTAAGGATACTACTTGTACTGGTAAATCTGGAGTGACACTCACGGTGTTACATGGTGCCAGAATTTGTACAAACAGCACTGAAAATCATCCATTGCATACACCTTATTGTGTAAGGCAGGAGGAAAGTATTAAAGGTACCTTCCAATCATGTTATCTTGTTCTCAAGTATGACGTTTGATATCACAAACAGTTTCCACTGTCCAGCCAGCAACTCCCTACCCTTCTGAGTTTCATTGGTATCTTGATGGCCTATTCTTCACTTTATATATACTACTGTATACTCTGTCAACTTTGTTTCTTCTCTATTACCTCCACCTATACCTTCTTCCCTATTTATCACTCTTGACATCCTTTACATATTGAAACATTCACCCTAATCCTGAACTGCTATTGTGTACTGCTTCCTCCATGCAACATTCCCCCACACGTAATACTTTTCCACACTCAGCACCTTATATTCAGGGTACAAACTTGCAATACTACGTAAGAAGATCACAGCCATTCTTTTGAAATCAATGCTATTTAAATACTTTCCACCTGAATGGCTTCATGAAACAGTTTTTGGCCAGCCACATTGTAGCCGTTATCTAGATATTTACCATTCACAGTGTGAAGGATCATGGTGTAATAGACCTTATGCATAATATCCTGTTTTTGGACCCGGTAACTATGAGACACAGTGTACAATGTCCGGTCATGTGGAGATATTGAATATTGTTATACTGTACAGGATTATACATCATCAAGTACCCTCGAAGTAAGATTACCTATGATCACTTGATGATTACTGAATCAGGATGATACAAGTACCATTCTTGCTTGTCGTTGAATATCCATAAGATATCACTCGATCCAGTGAATACAATCAACAAAATCAAATAGGGTGATATGCAGTCAACCACACCTCTGATAATGATAGTGTCAGTAACGAACTGTGGGAAGTTCATACTATTGACAAACCGGTTCGGTTCGAGTGAAGTGAATACTTGCCAAGCCATCCACCTCAGACCCCACCATTTCTGCCCGCAACTGCGACCATAAATAAGTAAGCGAGTTCTTATCCGATTGGTTCGATGTTTACTTCATCTCATATTACTCCTCATACGCTACCGGACGAATTAACAATCAAGCCCAACTCACAAGAATTCACTTACGTATTGTTATTCGTAGTTGTGGGATATGGTTGGAAGTTTGAGTCAAATCTCGGAACCAGGCCAAATGTTGGATCAAATCTACTTCAAACTCCATGTGAGTTCGATCCGCCACTAATCGATCTGCTTCATTGCCATCAATAGAAAAGAAATGAAGGATAACTACAGGATTGATATTCTGCCAGCTCATGCGAATGATAATACTAAGACAGCTGAATGGCTGTAGAAATGAAAGTATCTAAGATTGCATCTTAGGTGACAAACTCTTTGATGTATCTAACAATTGAAGGGATATTATTTGCCGAGAAGCTAATAGATCGAAAGGATACTGCAGATCTGGACCACAGAAGCAGCAAGCTCTGATGTCCGTAGGGACTCAACTTGTCTGAGTAGGAGATCTGAATGGAACGATACAGATGATCTGACAGAGCAGTGAAGAGTAGGAAGGGCATTGGTATGAAGAGTAGTTAGATAGACAAGTTCACGAAAAAACCATTGATAGGAGTAATTGTTAGAGCACGAGGATAGAGGTATCAAGACCTCTGAAATCTCCAATGGTAGAAGGACAAGCTTCTTGAGGAAAACAAGCCTTAACAATATACACATTGGAAAGCCAAATATCATTACCTTGAACCTTAATTTTTAGTGACTTTCACATTATCAACGAATCTTTATAACTGCCATTGCAAGCAATTCCTGAACGCAGAAAGAATACTAGTTGTAATGGTAAACCTGGGGTGACACATTCGGCATTACAGGTATCGATCCATACAAGGTACATCGAGTGGTGGCACGGATTACAGATGTTTGATCAAGATTGTTTCAATCAACATCAATGTAGATGAACAGATATCACAAAGATAATACACTTATACATATTGACTCTGATTATAACTCTGATGATGACTCTAACAACTGTGAGGACTCTAATTGCAGCAAAGGCTACACCCAGAATAATAGCTTATATTGCTGAATACAGCTACTACAGCCTTCCACCCACAAATGTGTGACTCTATTGCCTATTTTTTGTGTCGCACTTCAGTAGAAGTGAAAGGTTGATAATATCTCTATTCAAGATGTCACCACTGGTTCACCACTTACATACAACTTCAGCATGTATGTTGTACACTTTCAAAATAGTTATGCATATTCTAGAATTATATATCTATTAACTAACTGCTAATATGTTATATTATAAACAGTTGCAATACCGTTCCATCATGTATAATCAAAACATCTGGTGAATGAATAGTGAAACTCTACATCTTGTACCATTTCAAAAACAATGATAAGTGTGACATACTTATTGAACAACTACTTACAGTTTATACGTTTAACATCTTCCAGTACAACCATACAAAAGTGCCGGAGATGAGTCATGCCAGCAGCGTTCAATGTCACTAATACCTCCATAAATGAGCCAGCTATATTGTTGCCAAGGAGATTCCAAGATTTCTGTATTTGCATTTCTTTTAATTAAAGTTCAAATGTGGCAAGCATTTCCAGAGTGTCTATGACTGGCTTGGGGTACAGATACTACTAGCAGTCATTCAGTTGACATGCACTCTATTGTATTATGTACTGATAGAGTGACAAATATATAGAGGTGTCACCACTTTAAATTTTAAAAGTGACTACTTAAGAATCCAGCAGAGATAGCATATGTAGTAGTACTTCTTCAATCAAGATAATGACTGCTGTAAGTCTTACTATCACAATGAATGCAATTGTATTAACATTCTGCAGAGAATTACATTGGTATAATGAATATTTTGAACAATCTCACATCTCTATTGAGGGAGAAGGTAATCAAGTCAATTTGGATATGTCTCAACAATCTAAATCTATATGAGAATGGTGCAAATAACATACCTGCAATTTCTATTAAACGTCATCGGTTTGTACAGAACAAGACAGTGATAAATATCCTGATGATAGGGTCAGATATAGAAAGTCTGAATATCACTGTTCATGAGATACCTGTGATAACAGATTTGGATTTCAACACTGAGAATGGAACCTATGATGATAATATTGGTAGTGACAATTAGAATGATAACCTTCATAATTGCAGAAAACATCTATTGCAATGCTGACATCCCCAGTTGGATGAGGATAAGTAAGCGGAGAGAAGTACAAGGATGGGGATGTGTATGGTGAGGAAGAGGAGGAGCAGGAGAGGAATGAGCAAGATCAGGAGGAGCAGCAGGAGTAGGAGGAAGAGGAGCAGGAGCAGCAGGAGCAGGATGACAGCTAGGGTGAAAATAATTAAGAGGGCATCCTGCAAGTAGGTTGTGATGTATTGCATGGTATTAAGAATGACAGAATGTAAATATTGCACATAAATATCAAACATGAACACTTATGTCCCTTATTCACTGCACTGCACTGCACACCTCTGATGTGAGTGCAATATAGGGTATTGTACAAATATCTTATACCATGAATACTACATTATATCAAGGGGTATATTATACTCTGTATTCTGTGGGTAGTGTTGTGGTTCAAGAAGAGTGTATACTGAATGGCTGCATGAGTACAAGATATCACATCAGTTAGAAGTGTGTATACTGCATGGCTGCGACAGAACGAAATGCTACAACAAAATATGAAAATGCAATACCCAGAATTGTGTATATTCACATCCAGTATCATATGATGATGAGGCTCAGGATATACCACATAAAGTGGCCTAGCATCATCAATGATCTGGTTTATTTCCCGATGATACTGTATATGCTACATTTATTACATAAACACAGTTGATAGTTAATGATACCGAATACATTGGAAGGGGGGGGAGATATTCAAATCTTTGATGTCACTGAAAGATATGGTTTTAGGATCAGAATTCACAATGAATATGATCAATTCCTCTGATAAGATACAACCTGGATACCAATGAGATCAGCCCAAGATACAGACTGGAAAAACATACAACAAGCAAGAAAGATGATACTGTGATGGGGATTGGAATGTCCACAGCTCCAGGTGGAATGAGAAATATACCCACAAAAAGGATGCAATATTCCTGGAAGAGCGCATTGATCAAAATGACTTGGTGATAATGCACCACAGCTAGGACATTTACTATATCTTGAAAGACTGTGAGTAAATAGTAGTAGTGATAGACATCACCCTGACTAGAATGAGATTGTTAGAATGATACAGAATATAACTGCGTATATCCTTATACGTATGGATATGCATAGATACGATTGCAAACAGAACAGGTGACAAAGAGGATAACAAATGTAGAGTACTGTAGATAAGTAAGTAAGATAATTGCTAGCATGTGAAAAGCATATTGCAAGGTGATTATATATGAAGGGTTGTTGTCCAGTCTTGGTAGCCAAGTATATATGTGAGCAAAGTGCACTCAGGAGGCCAAGTGTACCTGGAAGGCCAAGTACACTTACGAGGCCAAGTATACCTGATACTGCCATTTTATCATTCCCCTCTTTATCGACAGACCTCCTGGATTGCAACATCTAAATACATAAAGAAAGGCAAGATAAGGTGTGAACGCCTGTGTACATCTGCATAAGTCCCACGACTGTTTGGTGCAATCATGGTGGCCTCATGGTGGATTCAGTGCATGGTGACATCCACTTCCTGTAGTTGGTGGTAAAACCCATGCCGATGCTATTTGTACCTGGGAGAAATCTAAAAGAAGAGAAGAATAGAAGTAGAAAGTAAGAAGGAAATATCCAATTGACCCTGAATCCCCCAAGTCCATCTCCAAATCGAAGCCACTCCAGCAGCAAACCTCCATGCCCACTCCTTCAGCTGGCTTGGAAGTTCATGGTTCCGAATATCCAAGTGGACTTCCAGTTTGTTCAAATCCAGGCAGTTGATCTCAATAGTATTGGCTCAGTGATACTTGAATTGATGGTGATATTGGCATCTGCTCAATAGATTTCTCTTGTCGAATGCTCTCATGAACATTATCTTAAGGATAACATCATCGTGGCCAGTATCACATCTCTGCAGTAAACAACTAGCAGAATTACCTGATGTACTGATCTTGGTGATAGCTGATACTTTTGAGAGCTTCTCGAATTCGTATTATTTCTCTAATTGCATGTCTCTGTACTTTCATATATCCAAGCACATGGCAAGTCACATCGATGATGGCCTCCGCTATCGGTATTTGCCATTCAGCTTCAGATCCATATTGATTGACCTGTATCGGCCTCACTTGGCTCTCAATTGCAGTCATATTTCGATATATATCTGTGTATGGCAGTTTGAGTTGCGGAATCTAAATCATAAGTGTATCATAAGATCGTAGTCACAAAGTAACAAAGTATGATTCTGCTCCAAGTGTATTGAGGCAGCCATTTTCCAATTCCCATGCCTTTGACTTGTAAATCCACAAAAGGAGTAGGTTTGTACACATTATTCTCTTCTGGCCCTAACTGCAGGGTACACACCTAAATATCTAGCCTAATACTGAAATCACCACAATCTGTGGTGACATCAATCAATTATCGTCATGTCTTAGTTTGATGCTCTTGAATATAAAAGGTCAATTGCAGAGCATAATCGATAATTGATATATTTGATTTGTAATCAACTGTACAAGGTTATAGTTACCATACGATTCTGTTCATTTGAGCTCTCGACCCTGAATGTCTAACGCAGTAGTCTTCTTATATCTGGATTAATGATCGCAGTTGGTTCGCATATCGCGCCACATGATATATCTACTGCTGATTTGGCTGACTCTGGTGAGTCGATATCCTTGCTGTGGGGCAGGCAGATCGCTATATTTGTCAACCAATAAACTATGACTAGGATCCCTGTATCTACAGATGCGGTTGATTCTGGCAATTCTTTGATGAAGACAATGGTGACCTCTTCCCAGGATTGAGATGGTGCTGGCAGTGTCATATTGACACTCTGGCGGGCATGCGCTGGACCTTTATTCAGTGACACACTTTGCAGCCACTAATATACTTCCTTATGTACACATCCATCATAGGTCAATTGAAGTCCCTAGAGACTAACTCCGCAGTCTTAAGGGTTGCAAATTAACTGGACACAGAGTTGTCATAAAAGAGACTTATCACTTTAACGCAGAGAGTATTGTCGGCAGGGATATATATCCTCCCCTCATAGGTCAGAGTTTCAGCAACAACACTCATATTGATGTTGGTGTTTGATATTGGCGTTGACTTTGACTTTGGCTTTGACTTTGGCTTTGGCTTTGGCTTTGACTTTGGCTTTGACTTTGGCTTTGGCTTGGACTGTGGCTATTCGGTTATCAACTAGCATACCTGGGATGTCAATCACCAATGGGTGTGTGGTCTGAACCTTCTTAAACACCTATAGGAGGTCATTATACTGTTGAACTGTCAGGGTTGTTAAGAACCATCTGACAGGATTCTTGTAGCCGATCTCATATTTCAACCGTCTTGATTTGCCATTGGTGGTGTTTTGTTTTTACCTTCCTAGTACTCACTAGTGAAGTCATACACAGAGAAGTTCTTATTGAACTCCAGTGTACATGTGAGTAAAGTACACATATGAGGCCAAGTGGACTTGATATCTGCAATATGATGGATTATTGTACTAGCACTTCTGGTGCAGATTTCTTGTAGTAGCAGTTTCTCGGATTGGAGAACAGTTATTTCCATCTTTTTGAACTTGGTACTCAATGAAAGACTAAATATGACTGGTGAATAGGGTGTCGATTCTCATCGATTACCATCGAAGTTCTGATTGATATGATGGTTTTGATTGCCATTTGTTTTGGAACTTGCAATTTGCACTTGTTCTATCTGTATTCAGTGGAATCTCCTGAGATTGTGCAAGCTTTATTGACTTTTGATTACTCACCTTCACAATAGTTGATCTAAGGCCAAGTTCCATACGATTATCATCCATCATCCTGCAGCTAACAAGCCATTCCTGAAATTGCATATCTACGATCCGAAGTGTATCATATCATGATGTGTAAAGCTCATTTTCATTTCAAATTCAAAATCTAAGTTTCAACTAACAAGGTCAAAAGTTTCTCCTGATCCCTTATTGATCCGGCCGAATAGCCACGAAATCACTCCAAATTTGTCATCAATTTACGCCATCAGGTATAATATCATTCCAATCAAGGAAATCATGCCCAGTTGATGATCCAACCATGACGAAACAAATCAATTAATGAATTTTCAGATCTTCCAGGTACAACATCAGTTAGTGATCTGCTAATCTCGGTCCGAATCCTGAAGTCATTCATTTGATCATTCTGGTCTTAATCCATATATTGCCGGGGTGTCTGCATTATGAGATGTCACACATTGATATGGTGTCGATATTTTGTCTATTTATGTTTCTCCGGCAGAACATTCAGTGTATATGTCATTGCTGATATCTGGTTGTGCTATCGGTACATACCTATCATGTCTGCTGTATCCTTCCAGTCCATCGTATTCAATGCAATTTCTGCTCTACTTGTTTTACCGAGTTTGATCAATGCAGAAAATCAGCCATAAATGTTACGAAACCTAGGAGCTATGGGTCTAACCGCTACTTACAATTAAATCAAGGCACAATAGCCAGTGAACTCCCATCCTCACTCAGTGAACTCGTTGCAGTCATTCAAGCCCCATATTTTTGGTAATACTTCTGCATTCAGCCATTCAGACCTAGATTCATGAATCGCCTGCATGTCTATCGTCTCCGCTGTGTCCGCCTGTATATTTGATACAACACCATTTCTGCTCCACTCATATTAGCCAATTTGATTAATACAAAGATGGAGGGGTAATTGTTGCGGAAACCAGCACTTGTCACAATGAGGTATCCTCGATAGAAACCACTACCATCCAGTACTCATTTTGTCACTCGGAGAGCCGATAGCAGTCATTCAAGCACCTTTTCTGTGCAACTCTTCTGCCGCAACCACCACCGCTGCTCTCTGCTTGCCCATCCAGTATCTGAAGGTCGATCTGGAGGTTCCTCTTATACATGCTCCCAGCAGCCCAGTACATTCCTGAAATAGTAGAGCGAATGCCTCGTCAACAATGTTACTCTCAAGAACATCATCGAATGCCATTCCTACAAGGAAACAAATGTTCAGAGACTTACCACCATGTACCTTCAAGATTCCTTTGGAATCGACTTACGAGATTCCATCGTCAATCCCATTTAGAGTGTTTATCTGCAGCTCAATTGAGGTTCGCAAGGTCGTAAGCCGACTGACTTTCCCGTCAATATCTGAGTGTCGAGTCTTAAATCAAGACAATCTCAAAACCATGTTGTATGCCCATATGGTACAATCAAGCAATCCGATTTGTCAACTGGTGTATAGTTCTTGAAATACTGAACCGGAAGTCTACAGTTCTGACTTTCTCTTGTAGACATCATCTCATGGCCGTTGAGATCTGAGGTAGTGGCAAATACTAGTTTGTCCTATAGACTGAGCCGCTTTCGCTGCTTGGGTATCATATACATATTCATTGGTCCACAGTGATTGAGAGCTTGTAAGCATTGCATTTCGCCATTAGCATCGAGAACTAGTACTTCATGTATGATATGTGCTATATCAGGCTGCTCAGTACACACAGATACTGACTGAATATGTGAGCTCTTGGACTCACCAATATAACTCTTGCTTTTAATGTAATTCAGTGAACCATTTGAGAAATGATATAGGTGTGAGTTGGAATTTCCAGGAAAATACTAATGAAGTTATCGAATTTGGAAGTCCCCCCACAGTATTGCTCGGGATTAACCATCTTAAAGATCACTCATCTTCTGCATTCCAGCTGTGCAGTCTATGTCTTAGCAAGATCTCATTTCCGAACTACTTCCATATTCTGGGCCCATTCTGCTCATTGAGTTGCTCTCACATTGGGCTCAGCCCATCATTAGGCTCGCAGTTGTACTTGTCATTTGAAAAAGAGCTTCAGTTTGAAACGGTTCTGGGGAGCCATATTACACTGTTGATCTTCAGTATTCATCGATGAGAAGTCATCATCATCGTCATCATCATTGTTCCTGACTAGTATGTTTTCTCCCATGAGGATTAAGACCACTATCATCAGAATTCAGATTTCCGTTGCCAGGATTGAGACTTCAGTTATTGGCATCATCATTATTATTGTCAGTAATGTGACTCTTGCTGTCGGCATCATGAATATCATCATTTGGGATATTATCATTGACTTGGGCCCTTTGGCTGCTGGTTGCTGATATCTATAGAGTGTCCTCACTTTTACAATTATCAATGACATACAATTGACCTCCACTCAACTGTTTTGGAGGCATTGAGTTGCAATACAGTGTAATTGACTGATCATCTGTTGTGTATGTATTGCAAAGTGTCCAAACAATCAAGAAATTACGAAACTCCATCGTTGAAAAATATCTGGTTACTTAACAACAATTAGAGTATAGGAACGTGAGTCCTTGTACAAATGGATATACATAGATATGGTTGCAAACAGAATAGGTGATCAAGCGGATATCAATTGTTGAGTAATATAAGCAAGTAAGTAAGATAATCGCTAGCATATAAAAAGTACTTCATGAGGTGATTATATATGAAGGGCAGTTATCCGGACTCAGCAGCCAAGTGCACCTGTGAGCAAAGTATACATGTGAGCCCAAGTACACTTACAAGGTGAAGTACACCTGGTACTACCATTACACAGATTCAGGATGATGATAGAACATAAACAAGGATCTTACTCCGACCACATAATAATAAAGATTATGAGCAGAGATCAGGAATGATCAGAAGGAATGATTAAAGTAATTTTCCGATGTTACCTTGACAGGATACAAGAGGATGAGTAGGATAGAATAATGGAGCTGAGGATGGAGGGGGTGGAAAACAGAAATGTCATGTCTGAAGAAAGCACAAAGGTAGAACTGACGAAGGAACCAATCTTTATAAGAGAACTGATCATGGACATTCTCAACAAAACTGCAAAGAAGTTCAGAAATTGTACAAGATCAAAAAGCTGGGGTCGAATGAAATCAAGGAGAAGTAAAGGATGTTCGAGTTCTGAATAAGAGTAAGAATAGTTGGGTGGTATGAAATAGTAAAAGTAAAGGAAAATAGAAAACATTTTGGCAGTACAATTCAAAGGGATTAGAGAGAGTTGTAGAATATCGTTTAAAAGAAGAGGAAAAACATCTAGTGTGGAGGGAACTAAGATATACAGGTAAGAAAGTGAAAGTGCCGTTGAAGGATTTGAAGTGAATAGATAGATTGCAGGCTATATTCTGGAATGAAAAAGCAGACTTTTTTAGGGAAGTACAATTCTGAAAACACCTTATAGAGTTGTTTTGAAAAGCTAAAGTGGAAGGAAGTGATACCTATCTTCAGATCACAAAAGAGAAGGTTTGAGAGGCAGTCCACAGACAGTATAAAAAGACCTCAGAATCAGACAGAGTTAACCTTCAAATAATCAGACATCTATGGAAGTGAATACATGAGAAGGTTATTGCTTTAGATTTTATACTCTGAGAAGATAGAGCTATCATCCAGTCCAGTGGAATGTTGTAAAAGGTATAGTTATATCAAAATCCAGCAAGTCAGAATACAGCTTAGTCAAATCATATACGGTTACTGTACTGTTGAACTCCTTGGAAACAGTTGTAGATAATATACCAGTCACATCAAGTGCAAAAGATTGTTTATGATGGTAGCTGTTCCACATGGGACAGTTCAGAAATAAAATAATTAGTAATCAATTGAAACAGTCAGATTAATGGTACTGAAGGATAGATACAATGTGGGAGATGGGGAGGAATACTAATACCTATCAAGGGAGCCTTTGCAGAAATGGCAAAGGGAAACTTGGTAAAGAGAATAGAAGAGATGGAATTCGAAGCCTATATGTGCAGGTAGGTTGAGAACTTTATATTGTATGCAAAGGCTCTTCTGGAAATATCTGAAAGAGACAGAACAATCATAAAAGTGGACAAATAAATACTGCAAGAGTCAACACTAGTACCTATTCTGTTCATCATATATATTTTGAAACTCTTCAGAACAGTGGAAGAAGGAGAAGAAGGAATCAAAGTACTATCATGTGTGGACAATATTCCTTGGAATATGGATAGAGAGGATGTGGTCACATGTGTATGAAACATGCAATTGTATGCAACCGGAGCAGACTAATAGGCCATGAGAAACAAAGTTGAATTCCATCTGAGTACGACAGAGGAACTATTGATCACACAATAGCCAAATCACAAGGTCAACCTGATCGAAATGAAGTTCAAGGTTATTGCAGGATGACAAATAACCTTCAATAGGGTATCATCATGTTGGCTCAGAGTATGGGTCACCGGCAAGCTACAGTATATCTACCACTATGAAATGATAATGGCGAAAGCTAGACAGTCAAAGGGCAGAGTCAGATTAATAACAAACAAATACAGATTCAGCCTAGCAAATTCAAAAATATTCAGGTAGTCACAGTTAAGTTGTTAGCAAACTATGGGGCAGAGATATGATATGATAGACAGTAAGAAAGGAAATATAATCTCCAGTTGCTTGTCAATGAGGAAGCGAGATAAATCACAGCTATATTCAGATCAATACTGATACTTTCGCTTATCAGGGAAGTGGAACTCTGATTAGTGATCTGCCTATTAAATAACTGGTAAATGAAAATTGCAAAATACTTATAACAATACCTAACTGAATGAAAGGGAGAGTACTAGTAAAAGATGATAGTGATGTGACTGAATAGTTGAGAGACTACTGAGTGCTGAAAGATAAGATGGAAAAAAAGTCTTCATTGGAAAGCAAGATTGAGCTTCACAGAAAGGTTGTAATTTAGAAAACATGTAAGGGAAAGGAGGAAGTAAAGCAAGAAAGAGATGGATTAGTTTTCTGGATGGATGTATTGAGATTGAAAGATGAATTGGTTGGGTTTTTTGTTTGTTTTATTCATACTGTATTGACTCTAACTAGAGTATGACAGCGTCCATATACCCTCTGCCTCTAGACAGGCAGGCTCGATATCAGAACTTCTCACTTACTACTCTTGGAAGAATAGGGTTTGCAGTAGTCAGGAAGGAGATGGAGCAGTGAAGGAACATTAGGTATTACTTGTTTACTGAGAAGGAAGACTTTAATGTAAAGGTTTTTGAATTGTCAGAAATAGTCATGAGGGCATTAAAGGCTGCAGATATACAATCACCAGAAACGATCACATTGTGGACAGACTCAACAGCAGCAATTACTATAACAGGGGACGATGAGCGGGATCCAGGACAGATATTAGTCATAAACACAAATAAGTGCAACAATCAGCTCTACTGAACTGGCCCTCCAGTTGAATATATATGTATCTGTAAACATGAAGTAGTAGTAGGAAATAGAGAAGCTGACAAACATGCAAAGACAGCTACTCAATATGAATGCAAACAATTACACCAAAGTATACGAGAGAGATATAATGATACATCACTAGGAAGAATACATGAACAAGTCATGAAAGCCAAGTGGAAAGATATATAGGAATTGGTGAAGTAGAGGGTCAAAGTGAGAAAGGTATACAATTATCACAACAAGAGGAGGATGTACCTGATTTTGGGTATCTCTAAGAAGTCCATTGCAGTGAGCAACTCACAACTCTGAATAGGACATGTACACACTGGAATATATCTGAAATGTATTGGAAAAATAGGAAGCCAGGAGTATTGGTGATGCCAATACAAAAGGTAGAATAGAGAACATTTGTTTAAATACTACACAAGTAGACGCAGCAACAGGAATATCTTTAGAAAGAGTTGAGAAAGGAGTGTGGATAGCAGAGGAGACTGGAGATATCAATGTTGCAGGTATTTGAGAGTGATAATACAGTGCTAGCAGTAATAGATGTGTTACAATATACTGATATTGGAAGAGTTACAGGGTTAAGGGAAGAGATGGAAAGTCAGAGTTCAGGAGAGGATGGAATAGAATAGATAGTATTAAGGGGATGAAGGAAAGAGGAAGGGGATGAGACTTGGAAGCTGCTCACAGTGGAGGTACCAGGAAAATTGTCTCTTTATATTCTGTCCACAAGCAGCTGAATATGATATGTTTACAAACAAATAATTGGTGGATATACCTGATCAAGGAGTCATTGCAGATTTAAGAAAGTAGTTCTTGTCGTATGAGACTAGATGAGTATTTGGCGATCTCACATGGCATTGCTTGATTGATTTATCCTGCTCAGCAATTTATGGAATGACAATACAGAACAGTTCAAGTCATCCTAGATGGCAAGTCATAATGTACAAATGTGTGGGATTATTGTACAATCTTATTGCCGAACTAACCATGGGTGATGGTGGGCTAACCTTTATCATCACGAATAACTTGAGTATACTGATAAGCAGAACATGGCAACTTGTTCGATTTCACAGCAATAGCTATGTGACCACTTTCTTTCATTTGAATGGAGGAAATATATCTTTGAGGTGTTTCATATGAACTCTTTCTATATTTGGTGACTAAACTGTGGGAGATTGGCACATCGTCAATAGATTGTGAATAGTGGAGTAAAAGATACAGCTTCAGAAGATTGAAGTGGACTACTTGGATATATACAGCTCAAATGTAATCTTCTATAGGTCTTTCTGATTATTGTCCCTGTAGATATAGCTGTGAAGCCGAGATATATTCAGATATCAATTTGATAATCTTGTTTCTTTACTAAGAGAGCAGTTCTGGACACAGCTCATCTATCTACTTGTCTATCTGCGTATTTCACCTTCCTGGTACGATAACTGCCATATTTGTATGGATGTTATCAAAATAGTTAAGCATATACTGGATAGTGTTGTCTATATGAGATCAATAGTGGAAGATAGAAAGAAGCCAATGTAAGGTTGGATGCAGTCGAGAGCCCTTGCAATATCTTTCTTATGATTTGGTATCACATTTCAAAGTTCAGATGCAAGAACTGAAGCCACAAATATCACAAGAATTCCGATATTATTTCCTTGCAATTGAATAATTTCATGATCTTGCAATCTAGACACAGTGATACCTGTATAAGATGGTACCATCAATGTATTTGTGAAGTATTCTAGCCACTGTTAAGTTTTCAAACATTGCTACATCTATTTCATTAGATACTTGAATCTTCCTTGAAGATATTAGTATTATACCAGACACTTTAGTAGATTAGAACCATATCAAGATCAAGGTTGTAAAGTAGATCAGATCTGTGAAAGTAATATGTTTTCACCAGTAGCATATTCCAGAATAGATTTTGTCTTGGATGTATATATCTTGTTTTGAACCAGTCCTTGATTTGCTTGATTGTATTTGTATCCTGAAACTCATATAACTCTCAATAATTTGCTAGGTAGATCTCAGATCAATGTTCAATATCAGCTAGCTAAGTTGAAGATAGCAACATATTAATTGCAGTTGTAGGAACCTCATACTAGGAACAGCAATTAGTTTTGACTGTATAGAAGATCTGGATCTGCTCCAAATGATCCACATATAGCTCACTAGAACTTAATATTAGTCTTATATTAGCCTATCACTACAATTCATCCTAATACTATACATATTTTGATTGGCCTTGAGAAGCAATTTGAATATGTAGTACATTACCTGGAAGGGAGAACCATGAGCATCATGTCTGAACTGATTATCAGCTGACTTTTGAATCTATGGAACCTTGGATTGTACAGCTAATACGATGACAATGAGATAGGTCAGATTTACTGGTTTATTGCATGCAGCCGAATTGACATTGCTAATTGTAACATATAAAGCTCAAGCTTTCTGATCTTCAAGGAGATTGTTCAGGAGGATCAGGTCTGAACTACCAATCAGGTATTGGATTGTTACTTTATTCAGGAAAAAAGGCTGTCTCTACAACTCCCATTCTGCCCTATTCATCCCTGAACAGGTGTGTAATACTTATTCAATCTCTTTTCTCTGTGTGTATAACAGATAAACTCGATAGTATTGTTGGTCTTGAAGGTACTGTAAACAATTGATTGTATAGGGAAAGTGAAATTCGAATTTGTGAGTATGGATGTTACCCCTCACAGGAGTGAACATCATCAGGTACTCTCGAAATGGAGTTACGTATGATTACTCGACAACAGCTGTATCAGGATGGTACAAGTGCCATCCCTTCATTTCATCAAATATCTACAAGATATCACTTGATTAAGTTATCACAACCAATAAAATTAGATGAGATGTCATGCAGTCAACCACACCACAATTAAGGAATGAAGGGTGGTTATTAGATCGATACTCTGCCAGCTCATGCCACCGAAAATCTGAAGACAGTTGTAGCACTGTAGATACGAAAACACCTGAGTATATATCATGGCTGACAAGTCCTTTGAGATAGCTAACAATAGAAAGGATACTATTCACCTGGATGATAAAATTGGAAAAGATACGATGGGTCCAGACCCCCAAGATCTGATGGACTGATGTCTGTAGGCATTCTTTTCATCTGAGTAGGAGATCTTAGTGGAAAGATACAGAAGGTCCTGTAGAAGGGTGAAGGCTGACCTGACAAGCGAAGAAATATTGGTGTGAAGGGTGAGTAAGTAGGGAAGCTCATGAGAAAAGTATAGATTCAAGTAATTGTTAAAGTGAGAGGACAGTGATATAAAGACCTCTGAAATCTCCAAGAGTAGAAGTGCAAGCTTCTAGACGAGGAGAACAAGCCTGATGATTATATACATTGAAATGCCAGATGTGTTTGTCATGAATTGTCTTAGTGACTTTTATATCCTGAGCTAATATTTATATATTTCATTGTAAGCAGGTCCTGAATGTGATAAGGATACTACTTGTACTGGTAAACCTGAAGTAATATTCCAGGTAGTTCAATAGACAGCTCGAGACCCTGTTTATAATGTGAATGATGCACTTTCATCTTTTTGTAGTTTTTGAGGAATATACAAATTAAGTGAAAATCATGCTAGAAAGTATTTGACTGATTTCTATGATTGAACTATTACTTGTTATGCTCAATATACCAGTTGTGATGAACTATCTTGTTGGACAGAGAAAAGGCAGTTTTGGTGTCAAAAGAATAAAAGAGTTGGATGAGGTATAGGTGGTCATGCTAATCTGGGACGATACCTATGGAAATACATGCCTCAGAATACACCTCCTTACTCATATTATCAGGTTTAGTATGTTTTATCTGGACAATATCCACATGTGAGGTGAGATTACAAGACTATCTATCTGATTCTGAATTGGAAAGAATGTCTCAGAGTACAAGCATTAAGGGGTCATCGCCTTAAGTATGATCCATTCATTATCAATGTATTCAACCTGGTTTCCTATCTTAAACCAATTGTTGTTCTAACCTATCCAAGAAAACTACATCTCGTATGAATTCTTGAATGTATAGATATATGATATCAGGAGACACTTCTGGTTAGCCTGGATATGTTGTGGTGATATGGGTAGATGATTACTCTGGATTCTGATAAGTTCATTCGTAGTGTGGAAATTTGACATGTTCGGTCATTGTAATATAAATGTAAAGTGATAGTTCAACGTTACTGGAGCAGAGCTGAGCTGGAACATCAAAGGTATACATATTCAATACAATACATAGTATTGACAGAAAATGTAAGTATTGATAGATGGGGATAGGAATCGCATACAGAAGAGATGCAAACCTGTCATATATAGATTTCAATCAGTATATATATTAAACAGTGTAGAGATTGTTCATCTGGTAGTATTTGTATATGGAAGATGAAACTGAATTATAGTATCAATCTAGGTGTCGATAATACAATGGTATCGGTGAATCAGACCTATAATAAAATACAGGACAAATTCATATCTCCAGTTGGATTGTTAGATGGATAATGGTAAAGATATTTGGTCATGTATGGATAGATATGTATAGATGCAGTTGCAAATGTGAATAGGTGACAAAGATGATATCAATTGTAACATAATATTATCGCTACTGTAAAATGGCAGCCATGCAGAGTGTACTTATTATTGGTGCTTACTCAGCTACGGCTCTCAGTCTTGCCGGCAGCTGCAACCCTAACTATAAGATCTGATCTCTGCTGTTATAGTAATTAGACTATTGAATATGAGAGGGTTATCCATACCAATATTTCTCGGAGATCATGCTGACCTGTAAGATTCATATCTGCTCAGATTAACTTCAAGTAATTATGATGAAAGATATAATTATTGATTTCCAATAAATATACAATAATGTCTATTTCATGGAAAAATAGTCTATTATCTTACAATTATGACTCTCCGAAAAAGAGCTCATATATATAATATGTGATGTTGTATTGTTGCAAAAGATTAGTATTTGATAGGATATGTTAGGTATCGCAAATCACATGAATGGAAATTAAATTGAAGTAAAGCGTTGAATGGAGATAAGTTCTTGATATCCAACTAAGACTTAGCTGAGAAATAGTCTTCAGTTTGGCTATATCAGGGTGTTTCTGACTCAGATAAATATCAGATGAACCTTTCACCTCTGGATATCAATTACAATTGAGATGGCTTTGTTTCATATCATACTGTACTGCAGAAAGGGGTCTGATATGATTTTCTACCCCACAGAACACAGCTAACCACCAGCATTCTTCATTAACTTGAATAGTTATGATAAATCTAGGTGACACATTGTAGTTTTTGGTAGCTAATATGAATAAAATCTTTGAATACATATTGTTTTTCAAACATATTTTTGTATCAAAAACTCTTTGTCTGCAATCTCTGTCTTCTTTTCAGATCCAGTAGCTATATACTTCCATCCCATTTCTATACCCTATATATCAATATCCATGTCTGTATACTCCCTTCCCATCTCCATTCCAATATTTAAGTCAGTACATCGGAAACTAATTGCTGTACAAGGATGAATTAGTTATGTCCAGATCTCAGTGGTATGGCAGGAGCACCTGTAATGTTGAAAGGCAGGGTAACATGTAAGACCATGACAATACGATGTTAGGTACTCTAAAAACAACTCTTGCTGTCAGGTATTCACACTGTTCAACATCACTCTGCACAGTATCTTGGAATGCATAATATACAGTGTTCTTCGTCAGCCCGGTTCGATTGCATGGAACATGGTATTCAGTGGCAACACTGCTCTGAGGATTGAAATTATGATACTGTGTACTGTATATAACACCATCCTATGTACTGCATATTATACTATTTGGTCTGCATATCTTTCGGAGCTGTTTTCCATTGAGAAGTACGATCAAACAGTAGCAACAGCCAATTACTTTGCTTTTGTCCATATCTTGGCTGGACATAAGCAACCCTAAAGTTCTGCCTATCACACATTAATATTTATTAAGTCTATTTACAGTTCTAAAAATCATTTATATCCAGTTCACCAGTGTATTCAACTCATCCTCCAGCATATAATAAATATCATTCTAAGTTGCTAGGTGTAAATGACTATTGACTATCCATCCTTTATTCTCTGACTTTGACAATATGGACTCTACTGGAATTAAGTGAACTTCACCCACAATATTTCCTGCTCTCATAACTGCATATGTACCTCTGGAAGATGGTGTCACTATCCTGACTAGCTGCGATGAACTTTCCGCCATTCCAATGTTGGTAGGCTTTGTCACTTCAATGTATGCAAGCCAAAAAGTAATCTTGCAGTACAAATCGATGACAAACACCTTGAATAGACGAAGCATACAGTACGGTATACATCCCTGCAGTGCTCTGTGAGGTAGCTATTACCCCTCCTTATATTGCGAAGTTTGAACCCATACCCAGTCACGATGGGCAGCCCCAGAATACTATCGTTCAGCTCCAGTACATCTGAGCTTCTGATTGATGCACTCGTTATGCGTGTTGTGTAATTCTACCTCAAATTCATGATCAATTGCTGCAGCACTGCTTAAGAGATCATCCGAATCGATATTAACCTGCTTGGAGTGTCAGACACAATAAATGGCATCGTATAGAATATTTCGGAGGACATCATCATTGATTGTTTTCAAGAAGCCTTGAAAGTCTTTGGCTTTGTCTTTTCCTTTTTGCTGCTGCGGAGATATAAAGCTCAATAGATGACATCTACTGGTAGTGGTTATTTCATCCGTCACTTTCATGGTCACTACCATGGTTACTTCTGTTGTCGTATGTGGAGTAGCTCGTTTACAGTTCCACACGTTATAATTGACCTTTCTTGCAGCCAATATATCACTCCAAAGGTAGTAGTTGATTATCTGAGTATAATATTCACCCATCTTGTTGGAGGTATTAAACTTATCCTTAATCTGCTTCTTGTGAGAACTTTCTCATATTATTGTCAACTACTATTAAAGCAAACCATACCGTTGTATCTGCTCTTGAGAGTGCTGCATGAGATATATGTTGAGAAAGTTGAACTGACTATCCTTTTCAATATATTCGGCCATTTCTGCATTGAAAATACCATGCTGGAGGTCACAAATACTATGTCGAAAGGCTTCTGTTCTCTTCTTATTTTTCTCGGAATTCAACTCAGTATTCCACTTGGTACACAATTCTGTACATCTCTCTTTGGCATCTGCTGCAAGTCGTTTGCTAGCCTAGATTTGTTGAAACATATTCTCCGAATCGTGAAAGTGACCTAGAGTATTTCCATATGGTGTAGGATTATGACATTGTCAAATTTATACTGGCAATAGAAATAGAACTCGATAAGAGAGTAAGAGCACTCAACTGCATGGTCACAAATACTGGGCTGAGAGGGGCTTTTATCCTGCAGAGTATTACATACGACACCCACCAGGAATTGTGTCAGTGTCATGATTTCTCCTCTGTTTCAATGAGAAACCTCCTCATATCCAATTCTTGGCTTTGTCATATCAAAGTATGGAGGCACTGCAAGTCAAATATTATTGACCTTGTCAAACAGTTCTTTTCTGCTTGAAAGATTTGTGAAGCTATGTCAGGAGGTGCTTCAACATCCCAATTGGCATCTTGTGGAGTATATCAGGCTTGGAAAGATCGCTTGTAAGTTGTAACGCAATTGAGCTTCCATACGATGTTAATGTCTGGATTGACATTGTGATATTTGATATCAACATTACTCAGGAGTGTATTTCAATCTGACAGTATACAATACATATTATGATCCTGGAGGTTATGTTGCTCATGTCAGTGCAGCAGATTACGTATTTCCTTCCCGGGATATTTGTACCTTTACTATACAACATTCTTGATATTGTGAAGATACCAGTGCTCAGGGTGATCAGCCATCCATGCAGTCAGTATTGTATAACAATGCCTGAAGTTGCCATCGGTACTGCAAGCATAGAAGGTACGGGTGTCATAATTCTGTACGGGTTGCAACACATGCTGCCATACATTCTGTGAGACCATTCAGTTGTGCTATCTCTGAGCATTTCTACTATTCAGGAGAATACCGTGCAACTTGACAGGGATGGGTAAAATGGTGACATCCAACACACTGTGTATTGTGTGCTTTATCAATATGGCTGCAGATAGGTTGCCGATCGTCATATATATCAGCCATACCTTCTTGTTGCAAGATAGGTTCAAGAGGTGGATGCAATCTGATATGAATATCATCGGCACAAGTGTTTCACCGATAGGCAGTGTTGTCTACACAATTGTGAGTATTGTAAAGGGGATAGAGTATTGTAAATGGTATAAGAAGGTAGCTTACTTGCCAATCCCACCACCAGTCTCCAGTATATATTTCATTGTACACAGGGTACCCAGCATCATTGAAGCAACATTTCAGAGTGTATGTAAGATGTTCCTCGTGTACTAACTGCCGTAGTATCCATTTTGCACAATCAATAAGGTTACAATGCCAAACCTCATGTCCTTTCGGATGCTGAACATTCCATACCATCTGCAATGTTGCTTTCTTCCAGGAGCAATGGCCAAGTCCATCCCCAATCACATCAATGTTCTGGTGGAGATTACAATTCAATTTCAGGGAATCACACATATATTCTTTCAGGTCACAGTTGGTCCTCAGGAAGTAATCAATGACGTTGAGGAGAAGACCTTTCTATGTGACCAGTCTTGTGAGATTGTACTCCTCCTCACTGTTGAATGGATGGAAGGGTTTGTCCAAGCACTGCTCAGAATTGTTCTCAGCATTGTGCTTATCGTTTGGTCGAAATGTTTGCGACAGGGGCTCCTGCATTGGAATGACAAAAGCTTTTTTATTCAAATTCGGATGGTTGTAGAGGAGGAGAATTGTGCAACAGAGTACATGCATTAGAATTGTCACCATGATCATGGTTGGCATGACAACAACTGTGACAATTGTCGACGTATTGCTGAGAATTTGTTCAAACGCATTTAGCGATCTTGGAATCACTCTTCGCCTCAAGAAGTTTGGCACGATATCTAGTATGGTCACTTTAGATATAAATATAGAGTCATATGTCAGACATGTAAGGGTTTAAGCAAATAATGCAAAAACAATTCAGAGTTTGTATGGAAACCATGGTGTGCATGGAATAGATAATACTGAGCGCTATATATGCAGTTGGCAGAATACTTTGAGCATTGCCATGCTTGGGTTGTTGCCATACAGAGGTAGTAGAATTGAGTCACATACCATACAAAACTCACAGAGTTGTATATAAAATATCAAGACCCTGGAATATACTGCTGACACAGTTTGCCACAATGTAGCTATGGCCACAGCCTGATTTGACACTAATGGTAATGCAGACACAAGAAAGAATCCATAGACTTGCTTGTTTACTTGCCGTTTTGATTTTTGACCGGGCAGATGATACGAAACGCAGACAAAAACATGTGATATCACTCATTCTGTGTGCCAAGACACGAGTTCAGAGTTCATGACACCACCACACAGTGACATTTGCTGGTGTCTGGAGAGGTATATGTACCACCAGAGATGTCGGTGACACTTCTCTCACTTTATATAGCAGGTCCTGACTGTTTGTGAAACTACACTGCATCATTATGTTGGAACTTGATTTCACTGCTATATGGTAGGAATTCAGACTGATAGACTTCAATGCTTTGATCCAACATTTGCATGACAAGTGTGTCTCATGTTCAAGAGGTGGTTCAAATACATCGGGAAAATATCCCTGCATCCAGACATATTAGTCACGCCTGAACATCAGTGGTACACCAGGAGCGCCTGGAATATCGGTTGGCATGGTGACATGTAAGTCAACGATGATACGATGTGAGACACTGCAAAAACAACTCCTGGCGCTATGTATTCACACGGTCGCATGTCACTCTGCACAGTGCCTTGGAACGCTTAATATACTGTGTTCTTTGTCTGGCTGGAGAATTGCATGGTACTTGGTGCTCAGTGGCAACACTGCTCTGAGCATTGTAATGAAGATACTCTGCATGGTATATTTCACCATAACTTTGCTTGCATCCATGTCTTGGCTGGACGCAAGCAACTTGAAAGTCTGCCTATTGGTGGTCGGTACTCAGGGCATTGTAATGACGATACTATGCACGGCATATTACACCATAAGGTCGTTTTCCATGGAGAACCACTTTGCTTGCGTCCATGTCTTGGCTGGACATAAGCAACTTGAATGTCTGCCTACTGGTGCTTGATGCTCAGTGGCAACACTGCTCTGGGCATTGTAATGACGATGCTATGCATGGCATATTTCACCATAAGGTTGTTTTCCATGGAGAACCACATTGCTTGCATCCATATCTTGGCTGGACGTAAGCAACTTGAAGGTCTACCTACCGGTGCTTGATGCTCGGTGGCAATACTTTTCTGGGTATTGTAATGATGATGCTTTGCACGGCATATTATCTATTTACTGTTCTAACGCCTTACAGTTCTAAACACCTTACAGTTCTAAATACCGTTTATACCCTCTTCACCACTGTATTCAACTCGTCCTCCAGCATATAATAAACATTGTTCCAGGTCGCTAGATCTATATGACTATTGACTATCCATCCTTAATTCTCCCAGTTCGACAAAATGGGCTCCTCTGGAATTAAGTGAGCAGCACCCACAATATTTCCTGCACTAATAACTGCATATGCACCTCCGGGAGATGGTTTCACTACCCTGACTAGCTGCGACCCACTTTCTGGCATTCCACTGTTGGCAGGCTTCGTCACTTCAACGTATGCTAGCCAAAAGATATTCTTGCCATGCGGATGGACGACTCGCAGCTTGAATAGATGAAGTATACGGTACGGTACGTGTCCCTGCCGTACCTTGTTGGACTCCTTATATTGCGAAGTTTGGACCCATACCCAGTCATGGTGGGCAGCCTCAGAATACCATCATTTATCTCCAGTACATCTGAGCTTCTGAATGATACGCTCGTCATGCAGGTTACGAGATTCTACTTCCAATCCATGGTAAATTGCAGCAGCACTGCTTAAGAGATCATCCAAATCGATATTAACCTGCTTGGAGTGTACGAAATGACAGGTGGCATCGTACAGACCATTTCGGAGGATGTCGTCACTGATTGTTTTCAAGAGACGTTGAAAGTCCTTGACTTTCTCATTTTCTTTGTGTTACTGCGGAGATATGAACCTCAATAAATGATGTCTACTGGTAGTGATTGCTTCCGCCGTCACTTCAGCCGTCACTTCCGTCGTCTGTATAGCAGCTCGTTTATGGTTCCATGTATCACGTTTGGCCTTTCTGACAGCGAATGCATCACTCCGAAGGCAGTAGTTGATTATCTGAGTATAGTAATCACCCGTCTTGATGGAGGTATTAAATCCGTCCTTAATCTTCTACCAGTGGGAACTCTCTCCGATCACCGTCTACAACTGTTCAAGCTAGCCGTATTGTTGTATCTGCTCTCGAAAGTGCTGCATGAGATGTATCTTGAGAAAGTTGAAATCGCTACCCTCTTCGATATATTCGGACATTTCTGCATCGATAATAGCTTTCCAGCATTCGCGAATGCGCTGTCGAAAGGCCGCCATTTTCGACTTGTTTTCCTCCAACTCGGCATCCCACCCGGCACACAATTCCATACATCTCTGTTTGGCCTCTGCTGCAAGTCATTTACCAGCCCTGAATTGTTGAAACATATCCTTCGAATCGTGAAAGCGACGTAGAGCATTGTCTATGAGGTCTAGCATTTCGTCATTGTGAGAGTCATACTGGCAATAGAAATAGAACTCAATAAGAGAGCGAGAGCACTCAACTGTACGGTCAAAAACACTGCGCTGAGAGGGGCTTGGATCCTGCAGAGTATTGCGTACGACACCCACAATGAATCGTGTCCTTGTCTGGATTTCTCCTCCATTCCAACGCTCAACCTCCTCATATGCACATCTCAGCTTCATCATATCAAGGTACGTAGGCACTGAGAGCCAAATATCATTGAACTTATCAAGCCGCTTATGCTGCTTGAGAGATTCGTGAAGCCATTTCAGGAGGTGCTTCAACATCACAATTTGCATCGTGTGGAGGAGATCAGGCTTGGGAAGATCGCTTGTGACGCCATCGAGATACCATAAGATGTTGAAGCCTGGATTGACATTGTGGCATTTGAGATCGGCGATGCTCAGGGATATATTTCAATCTGAGGGCATACGATAGATATTATGATCCTGGAGATTGTGTCGCTCATGTCAGCGGGGTAGATTACCCATTTCCTGCATGGGGCATTCGCACCAGTAGCATACGCCATTCTTGATGTTGTGAAGATCACAGTACTCGGGGTAATCGGCCATCCATGCAGTCAATGTCGAATAACAATGCGTGAAGTTGCCATTGGCAGAGCGGGCATAGAAGGTGCCAGTGCGGGTCTCCGAGTCGGAATTGAGTAGGGGTTGCAACACATGCTGCAGCATATTCTGAGTGACCATTCGGTTATGCTTCCTCTGAGCATTTCTTCTATTGCGGGGGATATCGCGTATCTTGACTGGAATGGGCAAAAGGGCGACCAACAATACGCTGTGCATTGTGTGCTTCATTCTTGCGGCTGCAGACAGGTTGGCGATCGTCATATATATCGGCCATACCTTCTTGTTGCCAGAGAAGTTCATGAGGTGGGTGCCGTCAGACATGAATATCATTGGCACCAATGTGTCACCGACTGATAGTGTTATCTACACAATTGTGAGCATGTAAAGGGTATAGAGCATTGTAAAGGGTATAAGAAGGAAGCTTACCTGCTTATCCCACCACCAGTCTTCCGTATGCATCTCATGGAAAACACAGAGTGCAGCATTATTGAAGTATCGTTTTGGAGTGTATGTAAGATGTTCCTCGTATACTGGCTGCCAGAGTAGCCATTTTGCACACTCTATAAGGTCATAGTGCCAAAACTCAATTGCATCCGGATGCTGTGCATTCCATTCCATCTGCCACGTAGCTGTCTTCCAGGAGTCATGGCCAAGTCTGTCCTCCATCACGTCGATTTTCTGTCAGAAGTTGTAATTCGATTTCAGAAAATCACGCACGGACTCTTTAAGACCGCAGTTGCCCTTCAGAAAGTCGTCGATAACGTTGGTGGGAAGATCTTTCGATGTGACCAGCTCGGCGAAATTGTACTCCTCCTCACTCTCGAACGGATGGAAGGGGTTGTGTAAGAACTGCTCAGAATTGTGCTCAGCATTGTTCTCATCGTCGGTTGGAACGTAAGCGACAGGGGCTTCCACATCGGAATATGAGAAGCTTTTTGTATTTGAGTCAAATTCGGATGGTTCTGGAAAAGGTGACATGAACAACAGAGGAAACGTATCAGGATCGTCAACGTAGTCATGGTTTACATGGAAACCACTGTGCGAATCATCGACACAATGCTGAGAGTTTTTTCGAATGCGTTCATAGGGCTCAGTGCAGTCTGTCTTTGCCTCACGAAGTTGGACCCAATATCGAAGTTGGTCACTGTCGATGTGTTTGTAGAGATACAGGACAGACTTGTAAGGTTTCAAGCAAACAGGGCAGAAACAATTCGGAGTTCATATGTGAGGTATGGTACGCGTCGTGTAGACAATACTGAGAGCTGTATATGCTGTTGGCAGAATGTTATGAGTGTTGCCAAGCAGGGGTAATTTAATTGAGCCACATGGCATACAAAACTCACAGAGCCGTATATAAAATACCAAGACCCTGAAATATCCTGCAGTCAGAGTTTGTCACGATGTAGCCACACCCAGAGCCTAATCTGACCCTAATGGCTAGGCAAATAAAAGCAAGTCCATGGACTTGCTTGTTTGCTTGCTTTTTGAAGTTTGGCCAGGCAGATGATACGAAATGCGGACGAAAACATGTGATATCACTTGTTTCCTGTGCCAAGACATGAGTTCAGAAATCATGATACCACGGCACAGTATCTATCGATGGTGTCTGGAGAGGCCTATGCACTGCCAGAAATGCCAGTGACACTTCTCGAACTTCATATGGCAGGTTCCTTCTGTTAGTGACACCACACTGCATCATTATGTTGGAACTTGATATCACTGCCATATGATAGGAACCCAAACTGACAGACTTCTACGCTTTGACCTAACATTCGCATGACGAGTGTGTCTCACTCTCAAGAAGTGGTTCAAACAACTCTTAGAGTAGTATAAAACATGAGGTATATCTTTCAGATCAGAAGGGCAGTGCCGATGACGGCTCACACCCAGGAAAGCTCCTTTTCAAGTATGATGTTTGATATCACCAACGGTTTTTGATATTACAAACGGTTTCAACTCTTCTGCGAACCACTGCACACGATTCCAAGCACCTTGATGGCACATTCTGCACTGTATATATACTGTTGTACATTCCATCCATTTCAATTCTTCTCCATCATCTCTATCTACTCCATCTTTACCCATTTACCACTCTCATTGTCATTTTCAGACACCTTAACCCTAACCCTGACCGACCCCTCATACACCTCATTTACAGCTCAGAACGTTGCAATGCCACCCAAAAAGATCCCATCCACCCCCATCAAAACCGATGCAATTAAGGACACTCTCCACCTCGATGGTTTCTCGAAGCAGTTCATGGCCGAGTACATTTGGGGTCTTATTCGAATGTATGCCATTCACGGTGTCAAGGATGATAGCACGATTGAATTGATGTATGATATCCTGTTTTTGGACCCAGTCACTATAAGGTACTTTGCACAGTTTCAGGGGATGTGGAAGCATCGGGCATCGACTCAACCACGATACATGGAATGGTAGAATGGATTCCAAGTGTTTCTCCAATACTGTTTCGATAAAACTCGGGTGCAGATGAACCGATATCACAAAGAAAACCCACCTTTACCTATCGACACTGATACTGACCCTGACTCTGACAACTGCGACAACTGCAACAACTGCGACAACTCCAAGCATTACAAAGGCGATGCCAAGAAAGATACCTGGTATTCCGGGACTCCGAAGATGCAGCCACCCTTCCACAAACATGCAATGCCACCGAAAATCATTGCTTCTGCCCTCCAGAAGAAACGGAAACTTGATGACATCTTCACCAATGCCCTCCCTACAAGCCCAATGCCTATATACCCCTTCAGGATTTGCATCATCGACCTTGAAAGCTACAGCCCCGAAAGCTACGACCGTTGGGACGACATATTCGTTCAATACACCACGAATAGATGGCATCTCACACCAGTCGAGAAGCTCACCGCAAAGGGCGTATACCGTGCTGTGAGTCATCTATATCCTACAAGAGATATCAGTTGTATCCTTGGGTGACTAGTCATGCCCAGCGAAACCTCTTTGCAGCCGTGGAATGCGACTCAACTCAATGGCAACAACTCTGTAGCGACCTTCTTTTCCGTTACAGCTTATAACCCTCTCATCGTTGTGGCTGTTCTGAAGGCAATTGTTGTTGCGCCTGCAACGATTGCAAGATGTACTCTACCACCATCACCACCACCACCACCACCACGATCGTCTCCCCCAGTAATACCTGGGTCCTCCGAACAGGCCGAGAGCCCGACACCTGCTCCCAGATTCATTGCAATAAACGACTCAGCAATAAACAACTTGGTAATGACACAACCGGAGATGACTGCTACTCACCACATCGAGTGTACCTCTCTCCAAGATGTGTCATCGGCAGTGCTGGAGGAGTCAATGAGTATCAGAGTTGCACGCATGGCGAAGACAGCACAAATTGTTGAGGCGACGTCGCGAATGGCGGTGGAATTACAGGAACAGCGGGAGGCGAGGTCGCAAATGACACAGGTCTTGGTGGAGCAGGAGACAATGTGTGACGTTTTGTCGGTATCGGAGGGCGTTAAAGAGTCCTCGGAGTCGGTGGCAATTGGCACGCACCAAGATGTCAATGTCGGTATGAGCTTCACACAGCTCAAGGCATCGCGTTTGATTCCACCATGGATAGATCAGCAATTTGAGTAATGGTTTTCAGTACGTCCAACAGTACTGCATATGACTAGCATACTGACACACGTAGTAGGTTTACATTTGGGGGTTGGGTTAGATTGGGTTTTTGTATTTTCTCTTTGGATCGGGTGGAGTCATTTTTGCATTTTACAGAGTTGTTTTTAGTCTCGTTTGGGTGTTCTTGGATGTTCTTGACTTTAATGGTATTTGATTGACTAATTGTACGCGATACTTTCGTGACAAGCTAATATGAATTCGTATGAATCTATCCCTTTATGAGAAGATTTTTCAAGTGCAATGCTCAGCGATGTGTCAGTCCTTTTCCACACTCTATTAACCTTCATCTATTTCGCAACTGCACTGTTTTTCTGCCTTTCCGACATTCCTGCGTTTCTGACCTTCCTGCCTTCTGAAAATGACCCGAACAATAAAGCCACTATACAAGTCCATATCCTCAATTCCAAAAGCAGCACCGGCAACTCCTGCAGTTGTCTCCCCAATACCAGCTAACGGTCATAAGAGGAAACTCACTATGCAGTCTAACAAGTAGATGCGAAAGCGGACGAAGGCTACAGCTTTATGTATCGAAGGTTCGACTTCGACTACCCAGGTCTCCTCAGCATCTACACCAATTGTATCCACACCAGATCCACCCCTGACACAGTCTCTGCCCCCACCAAATCAAGCCTCCATTTCGATGTTGTCAGCACCCAGTGTCATTTCCCACGTCGCTATTCATTCAGCGACGAACCTTAGTCACCTTCAGAGTCCAGACCCATCATCATCAGTTTCACAATTCATCCCATCGTCTCCCCTGAGGATACCGTCATCAGTCACACCGTCATCAGTCAGCAGTAAATGATATGGCAGTCGAAGTCTCCTTGCACCAGGTGACCTTCGAGTTACTGCTGTACTGGAGAAAATGCGTCGCATGATGGAGAAGCAACTGCTGAGCGAGACACCATTTCCAACTGAAGCAGAGTTTCTGCTGGTAGCTTATACAATTCCGAGAGTGGTAGATACCAACTAACATATCCAACACAAAGTCTGTAGAGCATTCATGGCCGAAGGCATGCAGGTGGGAAGGAGTTAATATTAGCTTCCAGGAAGGTCAGAAGGAGTATTTCAAGATAGTTAGGTATCTCCCAGAATTGTATTCTCACTAACTAACGTATGTCAGATGAACAACAGTTGCAATGCAGTCAGATCGTACATGATCAAGAAGGCCTGTGAGTGTGTAGGGAGAATATACAACTTGCACCATTTCAAAGATGATGTGCGCCACATATGCATTCACCAGATTCTTTCAGATTTTACATTCATTGTACGTCAATGCGATCGTACGAATGAACCTGATGTGAGTGAGTGCTGTCTGCAATTTGTAGCGTCGCTAACACCACCAGAAATGAGCTAGCTACTTTCTTGCCGAGGAAATTCCACGATTTCTATATATACATTTCTTCTAACGAATTCGCAAACGCAGCAGGCATTCAAAGGACTTCCATGAATGGATTCGGGAACAGACACCCCCAGCACTGATTGTGTTAACATGTACGGCATTGCATCACATACTGACAGAGTGGCAAAGAAATGGAGGTTTACCTCCAACAAAGATTGCAATCGATGACCTCGAACTTGAAATCCAGCGCAACAGGTCTGAGTGGGAGTACTGCTTCAATCGAGATAATGACAGCGATAAGTATGGCCTTCACAATGTATGCAATCGATCTAACATTTATTTTGCAGAGACTTACACTGATCTCATGAATATTTGGAACGATCTCCCATCTCCATTGCGACAGAAGGCAATCAAGTCTATAATGGCGGCTCTCAACAACCTCATTCTATATGAGAAAGGAGCCAATAACATGCGACCCATTACCAAGCCTCGTCGAGTGGTATTAAACGAGGCTTCGATGGAAGCCTTGATGATGGAGCCGGATATTGAGACTCCGGAAATTTCTGCGATTTGCATTCCCACTGCTAAAGATTTATCTTTTGATGCTGAGGATGGGATTGATGATATCGACCATGATAGCGGCAATGAGCATGATGATATTTACAGTGCCAGGAGTCTTGCTCAGCAATATCGTGGTCCCCAGCTGGATGATAATAATGTCGAGAATGAGGACGATGAGGATGGGGATGAGGATGAGGATGAGTTCAAGGGCGTAGAGTCGGAGTTGGTGGATGACTGCGAAGGAGAGAGTTGTTTAGAGGGTGTACTTCAAGCTGGCTGCGACGTATAGCATGGCGTTTGGATCGAGGAGAGAGTAGTTTAGAAGGCTTGCTGCAAAGTTTAGTATGGTGTTTATAACGGAAAACTGTATATATTAGAGCTTAATATCAAATATCGTCAACAGTAACGTCAATATACTGTATCCGTCACCCGAGATGTGAATACAATTTAGGGTATTGTATAAACGTCGCATGCAGTGAACATTGCGTTATGTTATGGTGTACATTGCAGTCATGCGTTACATGAGTAGTATTATGGATCAAAAGGTAAGCACACTGCATGGCTACGACAGTAAGATATGTGCACTGTATAGCTGCGACAGTAAGGGATGCTGCGACAGGAGGTGCAAGCGCAACGCCAGGGATTGTGTATAAGCATGTGTAGTGTAACTCTACGATGAGTCTCAAAAGGTTTCGTCTGAAGCTTCGGATGCGCGCTAAATGTTCAGGCATCCAGAACGCAATATGGTTTTATTCCCGATGCAACTCTCAAAGTGATATAAAATATGAGGTACATCTTTCAGTGCAGAAGAGAAGTACCGATAGCGGCTCACAACCAGGAAAGCTCCTTTTCAAGTATGATGTTTGAAATCACCAACTGTGTTAACTCTTCTGGGAGTCACTACACATGATTCCACTACCTTGATGGCCTATTCTGCTTTGTATATATACTGCCGTACACTTCCTCCATATCAATTCTTCTCTATCATTTCTATCTACTCCATCTTTACCTATATCCCATTCTCATTGTCATTTCTTGACACATTAATCCTCACCCTGACCGATCTCTCAAATACTGTATATGCAGCTCAGAACATTACAATGCCATCCAAGAATATCCTATCCAACCCCTCCAAAACCGATGCAATTAAGGACAGTCTTCACCTAGATAGTTTTGCGACGCAGTTCATAGCCAAGTACATTCAGCCTTATTGGGATATATGCTATGTACTATGTTGAGGATGATGGTGTGATTGACTATATGCATGATATGCTTTTTTAGGACCCAGTCAATGCAAGTCACTTTGTAGAGTTTCAAGAGATGTGAAAGCATTATGTATCGACTCAATTACGATACATGAAATGGTAGTGTGGGTTCCAGGTCTTTCTCAAAGACTGTTTCGATAACACTCAGGTGCAGATGAACCAATTTCACAAAGAAAACCAATCTTTACCTATCGACACCGATACTGATCCTGACTCTGATGATACCGATTATCCGTATGACTGAGGCAACCCCAAACGTGGTAAAGGCCATTGCAATATAGATTCCATATATGCCAGATCGCTGAAGCTATAGCCACCCTCCCACAAATATATAATGCCACCAATCATTATTGCTTGTACTGTCTAAAAGAAATTAAAACTTTATGAGATCACCACCAATACCTGCCCTACCAGCTCAACACTTATATACCCATGCAGGGTTTGTATTGCCGACCCTCAAAGCACTGCCCCAAAAAGCTATGATCATTAGGATGATATCTTTGTCAACCACAGGTTGAATAGATGGCATCTCCCACGAGTCGAGAAACTCACCGCAAACACTGTATACCATGCTGTGAGTCATCTATGTCAGGCCAGATATGTCAGTTCTATTCTTGGGTATCTTGTTATACCTGGCGAAACATCTCGGCAGCCATGGAATACGACTCGACTCAAAAGCAACCAATCTGTGGCCATTTTCTTCTCCGATAAAGCTTAACATCCTCTCATCGTTGTGGCTATTTTGAAGGCAATGATAGTTGCCCCTCCAATGATTGCAAGAGCTACTGCTCCACCACCACCACTACCACCACTACCATATCAGAAGAAAATCGCTGTGGCTGGGCGTATTAGTCATGCCGGGATATCGGTAGTGTGCCAGGAGCATCTGGAACGTCAGTTGGTAGGGTAACATGTAAGTTCGCAACGATACAATGTAAGTCACCCCAATAACAACTCCTGGTGCTAGGTATTCACAAGGTCGCATATTACTTTGCACAGTACCTTGGGGCGTTTAATTTATCATATTCTTCATCTGGCCAGTGAATTGCATGGTTCTTGGTGCTCGGTGGCAACACTGCTCTGGGTATTGCAATGACGATACTATGCACGGCATATGTCACCATAAGGTCGCTTTCCATTGAGAACTACTTTGCATGCGTCCATATCTTGGCTGGATGCAAGCAACTTGAAGGTCTGCCTATTGGTGCTTGGTGTTCGATAGCAACACTGCTCTGATCATTGTAATGACGATGCTATACATGGGATATTTCACCATAAGGTCATTTTCCATGGAGAACTATGTTGCTTGCATCCATTTCTTGGCTGGATGCAAGCAACATGAAGGTCTGTCTATCAAGTCTATTTACAGTTCTAACACCGTGACCTTACAGTTCTAAACACCTTACAGTCCTAAACACTGTTTATATCCTCTTCACCGCTGTATTCAACTAGACCTCCAGCATAAAACAAAGAACGTTCCAGGTCGCTAGGTCTATATGACTATTGACCATCCATCCTTTATTCTCCGACTTCGACAAAATAGGTTCCTCTGGAATTAAGTGAACCGCACCCACAATATTTCCTGCACTAATAACTGCGTATGTACCTATGGAGAATGGTTTCACTATCCTGACTAGCTGCGACGTACATTCCGGCATTTCACTGTTGGCAGGCTTCGTCACTTCTATCTATGCTAGCCAAAAGGTATTCTTGCCACGCCAATTGACAACTCGCAGCTTGAATAGACGAAGCATACAGTACGGTATATGTCCCTGCACTACCTTGTGAGACAGCTCCTGCACTTCCCTGCGTTGCGAGGTTTGGACCCATACCCATTCATGGCAGGCAGCCCCAGAATACAATTATTTATCTCCTGTTAATCTGAGCTTCTGAATGATCTGGTCGTCATGTATGTTGCATGATTCTACCTCCAATCCATGGTAAATTGCGGCAGCACTGCTTAAGTGATCATCCGAATCGATATTGACCTGTGTGGAGTGTAACACATGAATGGTGGTATCATATAGACCATTTCGAAGGATGTCGTCACTGATTGTTTTCAAGAGATCTTGAAAGTGCTTGACTTTGTCTTTTTCTTTGTACTGCAGTGGATATATAAACCTAAATAAATGACGTCTACTAGAAGTGGTTGCTTCCGACGTCACTTCCATCGTCACTTCGTTTGTGGTCAGTGGAGCAGCTCGTTTACAGTTCCATGCGTTGCGGTTGCCCTTTCTGAAAGCGAATGCATCACTTCGAAGGTAGTAGTTGATTATCTGAGTATAGTAATCACCCGTCTTGTTGGAGGCATTAAACCCGTCCATAATCTTCTTCCAGTAAGAACATTCTCCGATCTCTGTCGACCACTGTTTAAGCGAACTGTACTGTTGTATCTGCTCTCGAAAGTGCTGCATGAAATATATTTTGGGAAAGTTGAGCTTGCTACCATCGTCAATGTATTCAGCCATGTCTGCATCGATAATACCTTTCCAGACCTCGCAAATGTGCTGTCGAAAGGCCACCGTTATCTTCTTGTTTTCCTCAGAATTCAACTCGGCATCCTGCTGGGCACACAATTCTGTACGTCTCTCTTTGGCCTCTGCTGCAAGTCGTTTGCCAGCCCTGAATTGTTGATATACATCCTTCGAATCGTGCACGCGAGGTAGAGCATATTCCATTAGATCTAGTGTTTCGTCATCGTGAGAGTCATACTGGCAATAGAAATAGAACTCAATAAAAGAGCGAGAGCACTCAACTGGACGATCAAAAACACTGCATTGAGGGCTTGGGTTCAACAGAGCATAGCGTGTGATACCCATTAGTAATCATGTCAACGTCTTGATTTCACCTCCGTTCCAACACGAAACCTACTCATATGCAGATCTGGGCTTCATCATATCAAGGTATGTAGGTACCGAGAGCCAAATATCATTGGACTTGTCAAGCCGCTTACACTGCTTGGGAAATTCGTGAAGCCATATCAGGAGGTGCTTCAACATCCCAATTTGCATCGTGTGGAGGAGATCAGGCTTGAGAACATCGCTTGTGACCCATTGGGATGTCATAAGATGTTGAAGTCTGGATTGACATCGTGGCGTTTGATATCGGCGATGCTCAGGGGTGTATTTGAATCGGAGTGCATACGATACAAATCATAATTCCGGAGATTGTGTCGCTCATGTTGGCGGGGTAGATTATCAATTTCCTGCATAGAGCATTCCTACCAGTAGTATACACCATTCTTGATGTTGTGAAGGCCATGGTGCTCGGGATATTTGGCCATCCATATAGCCAGTGTCGGATAACAATGCCTGAAGTTGCTATCGGCACAGCAGACATTGATGTTGCTGGTTTCGGAATTGAATAAGAGTTGCAACACATGCTGCAGTACGTTCTGAGTGACCATTCGGTTATGCTTCCTCTGAACATTTTTTCTTTTGAGGGGGACATCGCGAATCTTGATGGGAATGGGCAAAATGGCAAACAACAACATGCTGTGTATTGTGTGCTTCATCGGTGCTACTGAAGATAGGTTGCCAATCATCATATATATCGGCTATGCCTTCTTGTCACTAGAGAAGTTCATAAGGTAGGTGCCATCAGACATGAATATCATTGGTACCAACGTGTCACTGACTGGTAGTGTAGTCTACACAACTTCTGTGAGCATTGTAAAGGGTATACTAAGAAGGAAGCTTACCTGCTTATCCCACCACCAGTTTTCAGTATGGATCTCATTGTAAACACAGTACCCAGTATCATTGAAGCAACGTTTCGGAGTGTATGTAAGATGTTCCTCGTATGCTGGCTCCCTGAGTAGCTATTTTGCACACTCTATAAGGTCCCTGTACTAACACTGAATTGCATCCGGATGCTGCGCATTATATGTCATCTGCAATGTACATTTCTTGCAGGAGTCATCGCCACGTCCGTCCTCTATCGTATTGAATTTCTGTCAGAGGTTGAAATTCAATTTCAGAGAATCACGTACACACTCCTTAAGGCCGCAGTTACCCTTCTGGAAATTGTCGATGATGTTGGCGGGAAGACCTTTCGATGTTTCCAGCTCTGCAAAATTGTACTCCTCCTTACTGTCGAACGTATGGAAGGGGTTGTCCAAGAATGGCTCAGCATTGTGCTCGTTGTAGGTCGAAATATATGTGACAAGGCCTCCAGCATCGGGATATGAGAAGCTTTTTGTATTTGAGTCGAATTCGGATGGTTCTGAGGAAGGTGACGTGTGCATCGGAGGAAATACATCAGGATCGTCAACTTGGTCATGGTTGATATGAAAACCACTGTACAAATCGTCACCGCAACACTGAGAACTTTTTCGAATGCGTTCAGTGGGCTCAGTGGAGTCAGCAGGCTCAGTGGAGTCTCTCAACGTCTCATGACGTTGGGCGCGATATCGAGGATGGTCACTGTCGATATATTTGTAGAGCCACAGGTCAGTCTTCTAGGGTTTCAAGCACACAGGTCAGAAACGATTTGGAGTTCGTATTGGGGGCATAGTATGCGTAATATAGACAATGCTGCGAGCTGTATATGCAGTTGGTAGAATGTTATGAGTATTGCCTAGCAGTGGTAATGTAATTGAGCCACATGGCATACAAAACTCACAGAGCTGTATACAAAATGCCACGATGTAGCCACACCCAGAACCTAATTTCACCCTAATTGCTAGGCAAATATAAGAAAGAATCCATGGACTTGCTTGTGTGCTTGCTTGTTTGATATTTGACCAGGTGGATGATAAGAAATACAGACGAAAACATGTGATATCACTTATTTTGTGTGCCAAGACACGAGTTCTGAGTTAATGACACCACTACACAGAGTCAATTCGTGGTGACTGGAGAGCCCAATAAACTGACAGAGATGCTGATGACACTTCTCGAACTTCATATGGTAGGTTCCGACTGCTTGTGATACTACACTGCATTATTATGTTGGACCTAGATGTCACTGCCGTATAGTAGGAATCCAAACTGACAGACTTTGATGCTTTGACCCAATATTCGCATGACCAGTGTGTTTCACGCTGAAGAAGTGGTTCAAACAACTCTCAGAGTCTTATAAAACATGCAGTGCATCTTTCAGGCCGGAAGAGATGTGCCGATGATGGTCTACAACAAGGAAAGTTCCTTTTCAAGTATGATGTTTGATGTCACCAATGGTTTCAACTCTTCTGTGAGCCACTCCATACGATTCCAGTACCTTGATGGCCCATTCTGCACTGTATATATACTGCCATACACTCCCTCCATTTCAATTCTTCTCCATCATCTCAATCTACTTCATCTTTACATATTTACCACTCTCATCATAAATTTCAGACACATTAATCCTAACTCAGCCCGACCCCTCGTACACCTTATGTACAGCTCAGAACGTTGCAATGCCACTCAAACAGTTTCCATCTACCCCCTCCAACACCGATGCAATTAAGGACACTATTCTCCTCGATAGTTTTGCGAAGCATTTCATGGCTGAGCACATTCAGAGCCCTATTCAGATGGATGCCATTCACGGTGTCAAGAATAATTGCATGATTAACTTGATGTATTATATCCTTTTGTTGGACCCAGTCACTACAAGGTACTTTGTACAGTTTCAGGGGATGTGGAAGCATCAGACATCAACTCAACCACGATACATGGAATGGTGGAGTGGGTTCTGAGAATATCTCAGAAACTGTTCCGATAGAACTCGGATACAGATGAACCGATATCGCAAAGAAAACCCATATTTACCTCCAGGCACCGACACTGATACCGATCCTGACTCCGAAGACTCCGACGACTGCGACAACCCCAAACGTGGCAATGATCCTGCCAAGACAGATACCTTGTATCCCGGGATGCCGAAGCTGCAGCTATCTTCCCATATACATGTAATACCCCCAACCATCATTGCTTCTAACCTCTAGAAGAAACAAAAACTGGATGACATCTCTACTAATGCTGTCCCTACCGGCCCAACACTTGTATACCCCTTCATTGTTTGCATTGTCGACTCTGAAAGCTACGGCTCAGCAAACTACGACCGTTGGGATGACATCTTTGTTTACCACAGCTCGAATAGATCACATATCTTACATTTCGAGAAGGTCATCGCAAAGGCCATACACCGTGCTGTGAGTCGCCTATGTCCTGCCAGGACTGTCAGTTGTATTCTTGGGTGTCTAGTTATGCCTGGCAAAACCTCTGGCCAGCAATGGAATGCAACTCGACTCAATAGCAATGTCTCTGTGGCCACCTTGGTTTCCATTACAGCTTACAACCCTCTCATTATTGTGGCTGTTCTGAAGGCAATAGCAGTTGCGCCTCCAAGGATTGCACGAGCTACTCGACCACCACCACCACTACCACCACAACCACGATCACCTCCCCCGGAAATACCTGGTGCCTCCGAACCGGCAGAGAGCCCAACACCTGCTCCCAGATTCGTTGCAATAAATCACTCGACTATGACACAACTGGAGGTGACTGCTACTCACCATATCGAGTGTACCTCTCTCCAAGATGTATCATCGTCTGTACTGGAGAAGTCAATGAGTATCAGAGTTGCACAAATGGCGGAGACAGCACAAATTGTTGAAGCGATATCGCTAGCGGTGGTGGAGTTACAGCAACAGCGGGAGGGGAGGTCGTAAATGGCAGAGGTTCTGGTGGAGGAAGAGACAATATGTGACGTTTTGTTGGTGTCGGTGGGTATTGACGAGTCATCGGAGTCGGTGGCAATTGACACGCACCAGAATATAAATGCCGGTATCAGCTTCACATACTTTGAGGCGTTGCATTTGATACAACCATGGAATGGTCAGCAATTTGAGTGATGATTTTCGATACGTCCAACAGTGCTGCAAATGACTGGCATGCTCACACATGTAGGTTCACGTTTGGTAGTTGGATTAGCGTTTGGTGGTTGGATTAGATAGCATTTTTGCATATCCTCTTTGGGTCGGATAGAGTCATTATTGCATTTTACAAACATGTTTTTAGTCTCGTTTGAATTTTCTTGGTATTATTGGTATTTGATTGACTAATAGTACGCGACACTTTCGTGACAAACTGATATGAAATCGTTTGAATCTGCCCCTTTATGAGAATACCTTTCAGGTACAATGCTCAGCGACATATCGGTCCTTTTCCACACTGCATTACCCTTTGTCTACATCGCAACTATAGTCTTTTTCTGCCTTTCTGACATTCCTGTCTTCTGAAAATGACCCGAAGAACAAAGCCACTGTACAAGGCCGCATCATCAATTCCAAAAGCAGCACCAGCTACTCCTGGCACCCCAATGCCACGTACAGTAAACAGTCATAAGAGGAAACTCACTTTTCAGTCTGACAAGCAGAAGTGAACGCGGACGAAAGCTACAACCTCACATATCGAAGGTTCGATTTCGACTATTCAGGTCACCTCAGCATCTATACCCATTGTATCAGCACCGAATCCAGCCCTGAAACCCTCTCTGCCCCCGCCAAATCAAGCCTCCATTTCGATGTTGCCAGCATCAAGTGTCATTTCCAACGTCGCTATTCATTCAGTGACGAACCTTGGTCACCTCCAGAGTCCACACCCATCAATATCGGTTTCACAACTGATACCATTGTCTCCACCGAGGACACCATCGAGTCTGTCGGTCAGCAGTAACCGATATGGCAGACGAAATGTCCTTGTATGAGGTGACCTTCGAGTTACTGCTGTACTGGAAACAATGCATCGCTTGATGGAGAAGCAACTGCTGAGCGAGACTCTATTTCCAACTGAAGCTGAGTTTGTACTGGTACCTTATACAATTCTGAGAGTGGTAAATACTGACTAATATTGTTTCCAACACAAAGTCAGTAGAGCATTCCTGGCTGAAGGCATGCAGGCAGGAAGAAGTCAATATTAGCTTTAAGGAATATCAGAAGGAGTGTCTCAAGATAGTTAGGAATCTCTCAGAATTGCATTCTCACTGACTAATGTATGTCAGATCAAAAACAGTTGCAATGAAGTCAGTTCGCACATAATCAAGAAGGCCCATGAATGTGTGTGGAGAGTATACAACTTGCACCGTTTCGAAGATGATGAGCACCTCATACACATTGACCTAATTCTTTCAGAATTTACATTGATTGTACGCCGATACGATCGTATGAACGAACCTGATGTGAATTCTGTCTGCAACCTGTAGTATCACTAATACCACCAGGAACGAGCTAGCTTCTTTCTTGCCAAGAAAATTTTACGATTTCTACATATACATTTCTTCCAATGAATTTGCAAATGTGGCAGGCTTTCAGAGGGCTGCCATGAGTGGATTCGGGAATAGACACCCCCGGCACTGATTGTGTTAACATGTACGGCATTTCATCATGTACTGACAGAGGGGCAAAGAAATGGAGATTTAGCTCCAACAAAGGTTGCAATCGATGACCTCAAAATCTGATGCAACAGGTCTGAGTGGGAGTCCTACTTCAATCGAGATAATGACGGCGGTAAGTATGGCCTTCACAATGCTTGCAATCGATCTAACATTTATTTTGCAGAGACTTACACTGATCTCATGAATATTTGGAACGATCTGCCATCTCCATTGAGACAGAAGGTAATCAAGTCCATAAGGGCCGCTCTCAACAACCTCATTCTATATGAGAAAGTAGCCAATAACATGACACCCATTACCAAGCCCTGTCGAGTGGTATTAAATAAGGCTGCGATGGAAACCTTGATGATGGAGTTGGACATGGAGACTCCGATCATTGCTGGGATTCGCATCCCCATTGATAAAGATTTTTTTATCGATGCTGAGAATGGGATTGACAATGGCGACAATGATAACAACAATGAGCATGGCAACAATGATAGCGACAATGAGCATGGCAACAATGATAGCGCGAAAGAGCATGATGACAATCACAGTGCCAGCAGTCGTGCTCAGTGACAGTGTGATCTCCTGCTAGATGATGAAAAGATGGAGAATGAAGAGGATGAGGAGGAGGTTAAAGACGTAGAATCAGAGTCGGTGGATGACTGTGAAGGAGAGAGTAGTTTAGAGGATGTGCTTCAAGCTGGCTGCGATGTGTAGCATAGCGTTTAGAATGATGAGAGAGTAGTTTAGAGGATGTGTTTCATGCTGGCTGAGACGTATAGCATGGCGTTTAGAACAAGGAGAGAGTAGTTTAGAGGATGTGCTTAGAACGGAAAACTGTATATATTAGAGCTTAACATCAAACATCATCCTCAGTAACGTCACTGCACTGTATCTATCTCCTGAGATGTGAGTGCAATTCAGGGTATCATATAAACATCGTATGCTGTGAACATTGCATTATATTACAGTGTACATTGCACTTATGCATTACATGAGCAGTATTGTGGATCAAAAGGTGAGCATACTGCATGGCTGCATCAGTAAGAAGTATGTACACTGTATATCTGCGACAGTAAGGAATGCTGCATCAGGAGGTGCAAGCGCAATGCCAGGGGTTGTGTATACGCATGTTCAGTGTCACTTCACGACAAGGCTCAAAAGGTTTTGTCTGAATCGTCTGATGCACGCTAAACGTTCTGGCATCTGGAGCACGACTTGGTTTTTTTCCCAATACCCTAATATGGACGAATATGCATAGATATGATTGCAAATGGGAATAAGTGATAACGATATCAATTGTAAAGTAAATTAGTAAGTATGATAATCGCTAGTGTGCCAAAAGCACTTTGCGAGGTAACTATATATGCAGGGTGCTTACCCGGCCTTGGCTGCCAAGATAACTTGCAAGGCCAATTATGCCTACGAGCCAAGTGAACTTACAAGGCCAAGTGCACCTGCGAGCCTAGTACACTTACAAGGCCAAGTACACCTGGGAGGCCAAGTCCACTTGAGACCAAGCACACCTGGTACCGCCATCACATGGAGGTAACAAAGTACAAGATAGTGAGGTTTGGTGGATGACAGTTGAAACTATCAGTGATCAACTACATCTTTTCCGCACATCCAGTATCAGTTTATACTGAGTTTACAGACTGATACTTAAGCTGAGTTTTACTGGGTATATTGAATAGGAATTATATACCATTGAAAGCAGATATGATTGGTTGTGGACAAGATATATTGTAGCCATCAGAACACAATTCGAGGATATCAATAGCCAAGTAATGATCTACTATAAGCTCTGCAAGCTTATATATCGTACAAGTATCAAAGGTTTGCAGATGAAGATTGACACCTTGAACATAAAGCAAAGATCTCAAGGGTTACCTTGAAGAGTGTGTGCTTGATTCTCTGCATTCAAATTACAACCTCCGACAGAAAATCAACAGGATGGAAAATGGTCTTGGCTATAGGTCCTGGAAGGAAGCTATACTACAGATGGCATGGAATGTGCAGCATCGGGATGCAATTGAGCTTTGGCAAAGTGACCTTATAGAGTGTGCAAAATAGCTACTCTGGCAGCCAGCATATGAGAAACATCTTACATACATACCGATATATTACTTCAATAATACTGGGCACCATGATTACAATGAGATGCATGCTGAAGACTGATAGTGGGACAAGCAGATAAGCTTCCTTCTTACTATACCCTTTACAATGCTCACAATTGTATAGACAATACTACCTGTTGGTTATTCACTGGTGCATATGATTTTCATGTCTGATGGCACCCATCTCACCAACCTCTCTGATAATATGAGGGTATGGCCGATATGTATGATGATCGGCAACCTATCTTCAGAAGCACGGATGAAGTACACAATGCACAGCGTTTTGTTGGTCACCCTTTTGTCTATTCCCGTCAAGATGAGTAATATCCCCCTCATAAGAAGAAATGCTCAGAGGGAGAATAACTGAATAGTCACTCAGAACATACTGCAGCATGTGTTGCAACCCCTACTTAATTCCGAGACCCACACCTTTTATATCCGGTGGGCCAATGGCAACTTCAGGCATTATTATACAATACTAGCTTCATGGATGGCCAATTATCCCAAGCACCGTGACCTTCACAACATCAACAATGGTTTATGGTACTGGTACGAATACCTCTTGCAGAAAATATATAATCTACCCTGCCGACATGAGCAACACAACCTCCAGGATCACAATCTGTATCGAATACTCTCAGATTCAAAGACATCCCTGAGTATCGCCGACTTCAAATGCCACGATGTCAATCCAGGTTTCAACATCTTATGGTATCTCGATTGCGGTACAAGGCATCTTCTCAAGCCTGATCTACTTCACACGATGCAAATTGGGATATTGAAGTACCAGCTGACATGGCTTCACAAATTTCTCAAGCAGTATATGCAGCTTGACAAGTTCAATGATATTTGGCTCTTGGTACCTGCATACTTTTATATGACAAAGCCAAGATGTACATATGAGGAGGTTTCTTGTTGGAACAGAGGAGAAATCAAGATGATAACACGATTCCTTGTGGGTGTTATACGCAATGCTCTGCGGAATTCAGGCCCCTTTTGGCGCAGTGTGTTTAGTTGTGCAGTTGAGTATTATAGCTCTTGTATTGAGTTCTATTTCTATTGCCAGTATGACTCACACAATAACTGAAGGCTAGACCTCATGAACAATACTCTCTATCGCTTTCATGATTCGAAGGATGTATTTCAACAATTCAGGGCTGGCTAACGACTTGCAGCACAGGTCTAACAGAGATGTAGAGAATTTTGTGCCAAGTGGTATACCGAGTATAATTCCAGTGAAAACAAGAAGAACAGAGTTCGCTTTTGACAGCACATTTGTGATCTCTGGTAAGGTATTATCTATGCAGAAATGGCCAAATATGTTGAAGAGGGTAGCGATTTCAACTTTCTCAGAATTTATCTCATGCAGTACTTTCGAGAGCAGATATACAATTCGGTTCCCTTAAACAGTGGTCGATGGAGATTGGAGGATATTCTCACCGGATGCAGATTAAGGATGGGTTTAATGCCTCCAACAACACGTGTAATTATTATACTCAGATAATCAACTACTACCTTCAGAGTGATACATTGGCTGTCAGAAAGATGAATCGCGATGCATAGAACTGCAAATGAGCTGCTCTACAGATGACGACAGAAGTGACCACGGATTTGACAATGAAAGTTACTGTGGATGCAACCGCTGCTAGTAGTCGTCTTTTATCGAGGTTCATATCTCTGCAGCAGTTCAAAGGAAAAGAGAAAGTCCAGGACTTCCAAGGCCTGTTCAAAACAATGAGTGACAACGTCCTCCAAAATGGTCTATATGATGCTACCAGTCGATTCTTATACTCCAAGCAGGATAAATATTGATTCGAATGATCTCTTAAGCAGTGCTCCCACAATGTACCATAGATTGGAGATAGAATCACGCAATAGGCATGATGAGTACATCATTCAGAAGCTCAGATGTACAGGAGGTTAACGATGGTATTCTGAGGCTGCCCACTATGACTTCGTATGGGCTCAAACTTCGCAACATAAAGAGGGCTAGGAGCTATCTCACAAGGCAATGCAGGAATACGTACCGCACTGTATACATCCTCTATTCAAGCTGCGAGTCGTTTATTCGCACAGCACGAATATCTATTGGCAAGCATACATTGAAGATACAAAGTGTTTCAACAGTGGAATGCTGGAAAGTGTATCGCAGCTGGTCAGAGTAGTGACACCATCTTCCGAAGGTGCATATGCAGTTATTTGTGCAAGTATTATTGTGGGTGCAGCTCACTTAATTCCAGAGGAGCCCATTCCATCGAAGTCAGAGAATAAAGGATAGATAGTCAACAGTCATATAGACAGAACATCTTGGAAAGATGTTTATTATATGTTGGAGGTCTAGTAGAATACAGCAATGAACAGGATATAAACGATGTTTAGAACTGTAAGGTGTTTAGAACTGTAAATAGACTTAATAAACAGTACTTTGTGATCGGTAGACCTTCAAGTTGGTTGCGTCCAGCCAAGATATTGATGCAAGCAAAGTGGTTCTCCACAGAAAATAACCTTATGGTGTCATATTCTGTGCACACAATCGTCATTACAATGTTCAGAGTAGTGTTGCCACTTAGCACAAAGCACCATGCAATTGTATCAGCCAGACTAAGAATATGGAATAATAAGTGCCCCAAGGTGCTGTGCAGAGTCATAAGTGACTGTGTGAATAGTTAGCACCAGGTGTTGTTTTTGTAGTGCCTCACATCGTATTGTTGCAGACTTACATATTATTCTGCGAATCGATGTTTCAGACGCTCCAGGTATACTATCCATGTCCAGGCGTGACGAATACGTCTGAGTACAGGAATCTTTTCCCGATGTGTGCAACAGTAATATTTGGACTTTCTCTAAGCAATGCAAAAAGAAACAATCCTAGATACTATATTTTCAGACTCAGAACTATATAGTTGTAATACCAACTAAGTACAAAGACTATAATAGGTAGACTGATAGTGTTAACAGGTTCATTTGTATAAAATAATTGGGTTATATTTTAAATATTATACCTGTTGAAGTAATTGCCTCACCTGCATATTGTGTCTAACAAAATATCTTACATCATGAACACAATAGCATATGATCATTAAATAACTATTTGGTCTTGAATATAGACTGGACTGTCTTTTAAACTAAATTATTTATTTGATTATATTAGATATGTCAGAGAACAATATAGAATATAAGAACAGACATGATAAACTTATATAATCGATATTTTAGAGTGCAAATACATGACAGATATTTTATTTAAGATTAATTCGCCTTCTTTCACAAGCTCTCAGTATCCCTAACCATATCTTGAGAAGTACCAAGTACTAAGATATATTTTCATTGCTAGATACAATCTGACTACTGTAAATCAGATTGGAACACTTAGTAATTAACTGCTGGAGTATTCAGGAGTTAGAAGGATATTTGAATAAAAGTCAGGAGTGCTAAAAGTATTGAACATTACAACATTCTCCTGCAGACTCCAACTAAGCTTGGTGCAATCTTTGAGAATATTTAAAACTTTGATATGATTCAATGCAGACTCTAAGTATACCTCACTACCTTCTGCTCGTATTCTAAATATTGATATATATCTGTAGGTACTTCAAATATACTTTATTTCACTTTAAAATTGTTCAAAAGTTTGACATATTCCAATAAACACTCTAAATATATTCAAGACTTTGATATACTTCCTGGAAGAATCAGAGAGTATACAAAGCTATAATATATTGCCAGAAGATCTCTGTACACCTCTAAAAATATCAATGAAGTTTCACAGAGTTTCAAAAACTATAGATATATCCTTTCAGTATAAAGTTAAATTTATGAATAGGTAAAGCCAGGAATTAACTGCTCTCTTTACAGGAACTCAAGTAGCTATTCCTATTTTTATTGTTGACTATTTATCTGTCTCATGATTACTAATTTGCAATATACATTTCCCTCCTATATTATACTTATGGATTTCTCTTGTAAATCCTGTTTGTATTTGATACACTTTAGAAACATCTTTTCTCAATATATTTCATATGATTTATTTGATATTGCATTCTGATTGAATTCTTATTGCAGTTGTAAGTGTGTGTTCATATGTGGTTGTTCTGGTTTCAGTTCCCAAGTTTCTATTTTGTCATTCTCAAGTTATGTGTAATATATTCGTTTTAATGTGATCCTCTTATTGATGATCATGAACTGCAGATCAATGATTGTTCTTGACTCTATACTATAATATTTGTTTATTTGTATTCAAAGATTCTAATGATGATACTTTCTATGTAAATAATAGCTTCACAGTTGTTTAGTAATCTGGATATATCCTAGTTTTTTGTTTTAACAGCTATTCATCAATGTAATGAGCATATTGTATAATCATTGTGATTAAACTAAAGATGTTGACTACTGCAAACTTTTTGAATTCTTTTTTGGCAGCTTAGACACCACTGTAACACTCTGTCAGCTAATGATCTAAATAGTATATATATAGTATACTATACAAATGATGTTTAGATATATCATGGGATCAGATTGTTGTCAATACATTGTGAAATACTATATAATACTTATGAGAAGCTATAGGAATTGTGAATAGATTCATTCGCATAAAATGCAAAAATAATAACATCATAACTGGATTGAATCGAAGTATTGAGATTGAGATTTGATTTTCAATTAAGACTTTGAACATAGAAACCTTTATATCTATAGTCTATATGTACATCTTGATAGAGTTCAAATTTTCCAGTAAGCCAATAGTCAAAATGTAAATATATTTCTAATTCTGAGTAAACAAGTTATATACAGTTTTGTTGTTGTTGTAGACTTATATTGCATTTACTCTAATTTGAATATGACAAAGATTGATTTCACCTTCGTCTCCTAGATTATAACTACAAGCTAGGTTGTACAGCTCTCTATACACTATCTGAAAACAAAAACAATTACCTCTTCCCCTCTTTCACCTCCTCTTTTGCTATTTGTTATCTTATTCCACCATATTCTAGTCTGCCCAGGGAAATTTACCTTTTTGGATGTAGTATAAGATAGATCAAGTGCAGGATACTATATAATATGATCATAGAGCAATATCGCAATCTGTAATACTGGAAATATCACCTCCGGTTTACCAGTGAAAGTGGTATCCTTACTAGTATAGACAATGAACCAGATCGGTTCGTGACAGATCAAACTGATCAAGAGTTCGACGCAGATGTGATCCAAGGTTTGGTGAAGTTTCAATGTTCGACTCAAACTTTGAACAGACTATGATAATTGGAAACTATAGAAATTAAGTAAGATGTTGTCCGATCGGCTACATTTTTGATTCATTCTGTAGCTGTTGACATTAACTACAAGATAAATGAAATATCCAGCCGAACAGACAAGAATTTACTTACCTATATTTGTTTGAGATTTTGGAGTGAAATATTGGTGTTTGAAGGGAAAGGCCATTGCAAGGATTGACTTGGCTTGAACCGAACCATTTCGTCAATAATACAAATCACCGGCCATTCATTGTCAGTACTATTTGTTACTGCTTTCAGGACTTTCTTGTGATAGAAGTTATAAAGATTCACACAAGATATGAAAGTCATTGAAGATAAAGATTCAGAACAATCATATTTGGCATTTCAATGTATATATTATTAAGACTTATTCCCCTCATCAAGAAGCTTACCCTTCTACCCTTGGAGATTCCAGAGGTATTTATATCTCTTTCCTCTAGGTATAACGAATACTTCCACCTACTTATTTTTCATGAGCTTCTCTACCTATTCACCCTTTGTACCAATACCCATTCGCATATCAGCCTACCCTTCACTTCTTTGCAGGACCTACTGAATTCTTTTTTCTTGATCTCCTACACAGACAAATAGAATCCTTATTAACATCAGTCAATCTAATATTTGTAGTCTGGACCTATCATATCCCTTCAATCTCTTAGCCTCAAGGCGAATTGTATCCTTTCAATTATGATAGATACAAAAGATGTCATGAGCCATGATGTAAACTCAGGTGCTATGATATCTATTGCCTTTCGGTTGTCTTCGTACGTTCGGTAGCATCAGCTACTAGAATAACGATCTAGTAATCACTCTTTATCCGTTATCAGTAGTATGGTTGACCGCATATTAGCTATTCTGATTTCATTGGTTGTGATTACTGAATCAAGTGATATCTTGTGGATATTCAATGGCTTACAAACATGGCACTTGTACCATCCAAAGTCAGCAATCATCAAGTGAATATAGGTCATCACATTTCCAGAGTACCTCATAATGTATAATCCCGCAAGGTATAATGTAATTATACTCTTTGTGAAGTACAAAGAAGTAAAATATGTCTAACGTATTTTGGATATACAAGTTATTTAATGTGTCTATGAAAACAACTCATATTGATACTCACATACCTGAAAAGCAGGACTTTGTATCCTCTTTGAGTGTCTTGGAGCAGAATATTCTGTCATCTGAATAACATTCTATTTAACTGCTACATTTTCACACTCTAGATATGTTTACAACTCTAAAAGGAGTCAGTTATCAGTATTATTGACAACAAAGTGGATTGATTGGAGTCAAAACGAATCAGACAGGGGTTCGATGCGAATTGGATCTGACTTGTATCGAATCTTCCAGATTCGACTCAAACTTTGAACTGAATCTCAGCAATTGCACATCAATATAGATAGGCAAGTTCTTGTTCGATCAGCTCGAGGTTCAATTCTGTTTGTAGCGTTTGATCTTGGATACAAGATAAATAAACAATTGAACCGATCAGACAAGATCTCACTTACTTGTTTTTGTCTCAAGTTGTGAGGCGAAATGGTGCGGTCTGATGTGCAATGTCTTGACAAGGATTCTCTTCACTCCAACCGATCTGATTCGTCAATAGTATGAACTTCTAATGGTTTGTTGCCAATGTTAGTTCTCAGTCGTATTGTGAAAATTGTATCACCAACTTCTGTAAAACAACAAAGGAGGTAAGTTACTCTAGACAGGTATAGTGTTAGCAATGAACTGTTGGAAGTTGATACCATTGACAGACCAGTTAAGTTCGAGCGAAGCAGATCATTGCCAAGCTATTCGCCTCAAAATCCACAATTTCGGTCTACAACTACGAATGAAAATAAGTACGCGAGTTACTGTCCGATCCGCTCGAGCTGTAGTTCATCTTGTAGCTAACTTCACACGCTGTAAGATGAATTCAAATTGGAGCCGATCAGGCAAGAACTTGCTTACCCATTGTCATTCGAAAATCTATGGATTGCAAACCAGTTTGTGATAAATCTTGGAACTTTATCAAACCTCAGATCGAATCCGCTTCGAACTCCTGGTCAGTTCGATTCGCCACTAACCGATCTGCTTTATTGCCAACACTAAACAGGTATGTACATATAAAGGCAAACTGTTTAAGAAAAGAGTCTCTCAAAATACTATACTGCAAGATACATACTGTGTGGTATTCGGTGGTTATAAGAGTCTGAACTACACTCGAATATGAGTAGTGAATAAGTGAATACATACATCTAAAGAGCAAGAAGCCAAAGTAAAATTGAAGCTCTAGATATGATTAGTATCAAGTTCAAAGCCTTGGCATGTCATGCAAAGAGATTGGTTGTCAAAATTCTATTTTCAATAGAATCTTGTCCCATAATAATAAGATTGTATCAAAGTGAACATTCAATAATGTGTTGAACTGTTACCTATACTGTTGATAACCTACATCTGATAACTATATAAATGATAACCTGTAATGTTGTTCAATCATCTGTCAATATATTATCTTTCCTTTTGACTAAAATTGCATATGAAAAAATGTATATCTAGTTTGTAATATTCAAAGTTTCTATTTTGACATTTTCTAATGGAATCTAGACTTCTGACTACTTGTATCCTTATATATAGAATGAAGTATGATCATGATCATATTGCAATAAAACTATTAACTTAAGGTTAAAGTTGATGATTATATATATTCTTGATTTTTCAAAGGTGAAATTAAATACAAGTGAAATCTATATGACAATATATTATATAAGAGCCTTTTGTTCATTACATTCTACTATAATTGTTGATAATACAAAGATATTGATGGATATTGTAGATCTTTACTTTTTCAAAATATTTCATAGCTAGAATATTGAGTGATATTAAACTACTACTTTAAATAGTAATTCAAGACTAATATTCAGTTTGAAACTCCTTCTCAGTACAAAGAAATGATATGAAATAATCTAAAGTTTTTATATCTTCTAAACTTAATGAGAATTAGCTCTTCATATTATTAGGTAATATCAAGATATTTCACAACTACAAACAGGTGGACATGAATTATAATATATTTGAGAGACTAAACTCTAAGTCAATCACAATGTAGAATTCAATGATTATGTGCCACTGAAAATCTTGATGGTCAATTTTTCCTAGCATACTCTACAGCAATCTTCAGAGTATTATAGGCCTGTGGCCTCTGAGGAGATAAATCAAAATATTACAAAATGTTCAGGCTTAACCACCTTGTCCATCGATGCAGGAATGAGGTGCAAATATTGAACATCTACACACACGAAGAGAAGCCGAAAATAATTGAACATTGTCCAGTCCAACCTCCTAGAAAGAACTCATCATCCGCCGTTTTTCCAATATTTGCAGCCAAACCCTTCAACACCTGAACTCCTTCCCTTGCTGCATCATCAGCTCCCGCTCTACTATCGCTTTGGTGATTTCCTGCACATCTGTTCCCACTCTCCAAGAAAGTAATCTGACATTTTTCTGTTCCAATTTCTCCTTGGCTTCAAGCCATCGCCGCGTCCATCCCAGCTCCTGCTTCGTGAGAGGCGGTACGTCCGGGGTTATGTTGGCAGCCACCGTATTGGGAGTAGCGATCTTTAGTGGAGGTTTCGGGGGTGCTGCACTCCAAAACGTGTCATGTACTATTTCTGTAGTAGTCTCTCGTTGTAGAGGTCGCGAGGGTACGGTCGGTTGGTGATCATCACGCCCGCTTGTTCTATTCCGATATAGCAATGGTGTCGGCTGGCATTCAGAAACCGTCCGATCAGTACGGTTGTACACTAATTCCGAATGAGTGATATAAGTGGGCCTCAAGCTTACAGGTTTTTTTGATACCGGTCGTCCACGAAGACCGAGTGGCTTATCGGGACGTACTGGTGGGGTGCTGGAGCAAATTTTGCTGTAAGGAGACTGAGGAATTGGAGAAGGTACAGGGAGAGGTGCTTGTTTGACAGAGTGATTGCCCGTTTCCATGACCCGTGTCATTGGGTTCTCTCCCTGATGTACTCCGTCGCAGCTTAGTCCATGCTTTGTCGGTCCCGATACATGTAATACAGGGTTATCTCTAGTTGTTATATCTCTGATACACACAGCCAAAATCCTATCGGGCCACTGTTCGGCCATTTCAGTGTAAATTTCAAGATCGGCTTCGCCAGAATCGCCGATTAGCAACCATTTTCGGTATGGAAAGTCTTGGATGACACGTTCCACTGTCCCTCTCTTTCGATCCGCAGCAGGTTCCAGAATCCCTTGTAGTACACCATTGTAGTGTTTAAGATGAAACGAGCCCACCGGAAGCCCCACTTCGTCGAAGAAAGATTTTAACACGGGATATAGTTGCCACGGAGAATTCGATATATAAAATAGCGAACAGTTATAAGGTTGTGCTGCAAGGATCTTGTACCATTCCGCTACACCTTCGATGATGAAATCCTTCACTGGTGCCGTGAATGTAGCTCTAGCCATCTCGCGAGTACCCAGCATGATACCCGAATTTTTCACTGTATCGTCAATATCAGAGATAATGGAAACTCCATCAAATGGCTGAATTTTGAGCTCCTGCGTTGCAGAAAGAATTTCAGACGCCAACACACGAACATGGGAGGGAATAAAGGATAGAGCAGCACTACAAGTGAAATGGCCATTCTCAGATGTATATAAACACCGAGACTGGGTCCGAGTGTTGTTGTTTATATCGTAAAAAAAGACGGTCACTAGCTGGTCTTTCACAGGTGTGTGAGTGAATGGTTGGATACGCTGTTTAAGCGCGGCGTTCGCAGCTCGAAGTTGTGCTGCGGTCATTGTGGATCGACATGCATATTTCTGCACTGTAGCAGGAGTAACACCACCGTCTAGACGCGGCGATGGCTCAGGGTGATCGATTGCAGATGTAATAGCTTCTGTCTCGGGGGTGGCAGAGCTTTCATCCCCACCAAGTGGGAAGACGTCCGGCGTTTGACTTGAAAGTCCACACATCCACTTAATTAGACTGATTTGCCATCTGATTTTCCGGCCATAAACGCCAACATGAGGAGTAAACAACCAACCACGGACGTCCACCTGACACACAGTACTGGTATTATGGCAATCGTCGTCTCTGTTGTGACTTGCCTGTTTGTCGGGGAAGTTGTAACTGTCATCCTTCCATCGAGGAATCTCCCGAGTATATGTCGGAAAAAGCCAAAGCTCATGATCGCTCGTGCGGGCGGCTTCCAATTCTGGCTGCGAGTCTAACTGCTCGAATCGATTTATATATCCCAAGTACTGATCGCTTGCTACCTGCATTAACTTTCTTCTCCTAGTACCCGCATCCTCCATAGTACCATCCACCTGGCTTGACACCGTTCCATAGTAATGTATTGCGGCACGTACATACTTTCCCCATCCGCCTGAAGCTGCTTTCTGACTCCCTTTACTAGTCATCTTCTTAAACTTATAACGAGTGATTAGGCGAATCCGCTGTATAAAAACACTGCTCGTAAATCGACGTTGGTTGATTACTTACTAGGTAAGTATGCTGAAGATTAGAACATTCAAGATCAATCCATACTTAGTACATAACAGACCACGCTACTTTTCGGTACTTTACCCGGCCTTAAGCACTAATGTATAGCTTCGCCGAGCAGATGGCATCGTGCTTCCATGACCGTTGATAGAGAACGATCACAATAAAAGTCTACGATCAAGACATCATGCAAGAGAGATATTCTAGCTTCAGTCCACTGGTTCCTGTTTCCAAGAGTAAGTTTCAATGCCATCAGCAATATTCTAAGCCTTGAAAAGCCAATATGTTGTTTAAGTATCTAATTTCTTATCTATTTTGTACCATTACAATTACATGCTAAGTCTTATAGTCATTCCATGTAAATCGCATCAGTTTGTCAAAGATTCTCAAGTTGCACAAAAAGTAACCATCAAAAATTGAGTGGCAGTGAATGAACAGAAAGAGTTACAGTTTATAGTTCATGGATAAAAGATAGGTGAGTAAAGAAGTATCATCTTGAAGATATTCAATATGGTTTACATTATGGATTATGTATTGATGGGTTTATTATCTCCCTGAAGATATTTGTTTAGTACGAATATTGCTGCTACCAAGGGAAAATTGAGTATATATTTGTGACATGGGAGGAGGATAATGAGAATGAGCAATCTCAAACAATTGAAGCTCATTTGATTGACTTCTACCAATGATTCGAAAATTATTCAATGTTAAACCTGTATATAGTGATAGTCAGTATCAGAATTAAAGTATCAGAATCTCAATTGAAGTGTCAGAATCAATAAGACAATATTGAGGTGATTAAGATACTGTGTAAGTTTTTTTATCATGAAAGTGTGAGAGTCATTAAGACAGTATCAAAGTTGTGACTTCAAAACAGTATCAGAGTTGGTGTTGCAGATAAGAGAATACTATCTTGTTCTGGTGGCTGATTGAATTTGATACTGATTGTGAATACCAGATAAAGTAGCTTATTGTTATCAGCTGAATATTTCAATCATCAAGACAGTTTCAGAGTTATCACAGTAGTATTTGAGTTTCAATTACCTTCGATTTGTTGGAATTGGAATATAAAATAAATAAAATTTAACAACAACCATTAATCTGATCTAAAAGCCAAAGAAATCTAATTCAAAAATTCAAAAGAAATCCAATTCAAAAACTCAAAAGAAATCTAATTCTACCAAATTCAAAAGAAACACCATCTCATCTCAAGAAAGAATTAACTCACATTAAGATAAACATCTATTACTTCATTACTGGAGTCAGATTGACTAATGAATATTAATATCGATATCTACAAAGATATCATACTGATTAGGGTTTGTTGATATCACTATCATATATATCATATAAGCAAATTCTTTTGGCAAATGTAGATACCATATATACCTATATTGATAGCTTTTACATTGGGTGCAATGGGTATGTTGGTATGAACCCCTGCAAATGTGGGAATAGTGGAAAGAATGTATCAAAACACAACTTATCATATTGTTAGTATGACTTAGGGAGTTGTGCAATCAACTATATGGCAACCAATGATATTGCTGCAAATTGTCAAAACCTCTTTTCTTATACTCTGATTTTCTCAAAGTCTTATAATATGTTGAGTTAATCAAGCTTACCAGTCACACAACATCTAGAGTTTCTCAACATGCGAAAAGCATTGTGCTTATCCTCCTTATCCTTCTCCTCTCCCTTTTCCTGTATTTGATTGATTCTGATATTTACAGTTCTTTTCTGATTCGATCGTGAATTGGGCTGTTTGATTCATCATGTTGATCTTATCAAGTTTAGATACCCCATTCATTGGTCAAATAACTCCTAGAGGTTCCCCACAGGTAAAAGAAATCTTACTCTACAAGCCAAAAATTGAGATTCAAGGAGCTAGAGCAATGTGAAAGAAGTTATCTGTATATAGATTAATATAAACTATTTAAACCAAACTTATTCAATCATTGTGATGAACAAAGAATAACTCTCAAAAGGGTAAAGCTGTGGCCAATAAAGATAATTATTGTGATATCGAGATATATAGGTAGAGAGTATGATGATAGTTCTCACCTACATATGTGTACGGATGTATATCTATGTATGGCCTCATATATGGAAATAAGGGTAGATACGGTTGCAAACGTAAATAGGTAAATGTAGTATGGTAATATGTAGGTAAGATTATCACTGCGATGTAATTGCACTTGAGCGTAGAGTATAAGTATGCTGGGGGTTACCTAGCCATTGACTCAACCAATCATGTTGCTTACATCCAGCCAAGACATAGATGCAAGCAAGATGCTTGACTGCCATTACAATATGGGTCTGATTGGGTTGAGTGTGTTGGGTGCATTAGGAATATATGTAGGCACAAAATATATTTAGGATTTTTTTCTGATCTAGTACTGAGTTTGGAAACTACTTTGAATACAAGAGCTCTGGTTATTGTTTCATTACTATGACTATTTCAATTAAGTGGTTCATAGTTGCAATTTTTATCAGTGATGAGTATATTTGATATGTTTCTGATCTATTTATCATACAGATAACTATATTTCATGTTCTATAGTATTGTCAACCTCAATTAGGACAGAATCAAGCTACTGCTTTCATAATGCAGGTTGAGATCCTTATTACTTGTTATATAGGACATCATTAAAATTCATACTCCATCTTTTTAGATAAACTGATTATGAATCTTGATCAGAACATCAGATCTCATAGATAGCTCTATCTATAGCCAAGCAGTTATAGCTTAAGATAGAGAAGTACTGTATAAATTCAGTAACAGTCAGAATGTATCAGAGTAAATATCAGTTGATATCATAGTTGATGTCATAATAGAAGAGGTACTATCAGAGGAAATACTGACCTACTCAATATATCACTATGTGATAGACTAATACATTTATACTAGTATGTTCTTCCTATTGTTGTATTCTAAATGTATGTTCTTACTGAGTCAATATCTTAATATTATTAGTTTTGGAGTTCTATATATAATTGCAGCCTCATTGAAAGTGTAACTCATAGTTCTAATCTAGTCAGTGGAAGGTATTAGATCAGTCTGTCCTGGAACAGTAACAGCAAATATATTCATTACTTTTACCATCAGACCAATGTTTGGCCTTCCATTATCAGACTTGTTGTCTATCCACTTACAAAATAATGATTCTTAACTAGTTTCTGTAAACCTTAATATGAGTCAAACAACTGGAGCAAGGGCAATAATTTACAAGAATTACCAACAAGATTGGAATTTCTTCATTTTATTATTCTATACTACTGGTAATTGTGGGTTATTGATGTCTGTTACTGGGTAATCGGCCATACAATGATCCAACAGCTTGTAATTGCAATGTACAATTTTTCAGTAACAATAGTTTCCTTCTGAGGTTTCAGTATAGATAACCAGTTGATATTCTATTACTACCTCAAACATATTAATCATCGGCTGATGATTATTGAATAGACGTGTGCTGACTATAGTCCACTGGAGTATTAATATTATTAATAGAGTGAAAATGAATTCACTAATTAATTGGTCATAGTATTACCTCTTTTCCATATATTCTTAAGTGAAAGTTGTTTGCCTACCAATTTTCTGACTGATGTGATTCAATATTTCAGAATCCTGTCCCACACCTTAATAATAAAGTGGTCAAGAGATAGATGTTGAAAGTCTCAATAATGTGAATTTTCTGTCATTCCAATCTGGACATCAAAATATAAATCCACAATAGGATTCATTTCATTCAACTTCCAATCAATAGCTATTAGTTTCATAGATATATCATGAAAGGTATCAGGAGGGATATTTTCTTTCAACCATGATTTGCACAGAAGAAATTTTAGGATTCAGTGCAGATCCTCAATTCCATTTACCACTGGAGTTCAAGTCAATATCGTATTATACTGTGCCTGAAGACTGAATAGTACCACTATTTAAAAGGGTCTATAACTAGTTTTGAGAATAATAATCTAATTATGATAACTCTTTATGATTTCCAAATAAATATTCTGCACAATTTGTATCTATACACTATTTCTATAATGACCTGAACAAATTGTAGTGAGCTACAAAAACTGATTCTGTCAGGTTTCCTGATACTCTGCAACTTACATTAGATTTTCATAATTATAATTACAATATCTCTTCATAGATGGCCACATTTCATAGCTTACAATAATCACTTGCCGTCCTAAATGTAGTTTCATAATAGAGTTGTGGTATGAGTTCAGTAGATCATTTCATTATACTTTTCTATTCTGAAACTATCAGTCCGAAGCTAATTAGATATTTATTTATATTGCAGATATGTTAATATATATTTTGATTTCTAGCCATACCATATTATTGGTGTTTGAAAGTATACATTGAATGAGCAAAAAATAAAATTATTATCGTAGTATTGGTAAAGATTCCAGATGCTTCTACATTCTTGCAGAGACTACTAGAGAATTTTGGAGAATAGAAAGTTGATCTTGAAGTCTCTGGAAAAAATGAAGTAATTTCGAATACTTCTGGAGCTTTCGCCCAACCTGCTGGAAATATCTCAAGGATAGACATCCACTTTCAGAAACCTTCAGGATTAATAACCTAGTTTTGAACTATACTGGAGCTTTTACCAAATCCTTCTAGAGACTTTAGGTACCTCTCAGAGCATGGAAAGATAAATCTGAGTGTGTCCAAGAGAAAAATATGGACTAAGTTTCAACTTCTCATAAAGTTCTCACCAAATCTTCCAGTATACCTGAAACTCATGTAAAGATCTAACTGAGTCTCCAAACCTTGTACATTATCATATAGACTATCGAGATATACCTGGTATCTTTCAACTGCTATGACTCTGATATTCATTATATTTGGACTAATAGCCATTTTCACCTTAAAACTATTATTCATTAACATGATAACAGTGAGATATATAGGTACAAGTAAATAGAAACTCCAAACGCAATATCTTTGTACAAATGAAAGAAGTCAAATCATATTTGTCCATATCCTTAAACCTCAACAATGGTTATAAATAAATGATAGGTGAGTTGAAAGCAACTCTGAAATATTCTATAGATGGTCAATATTGTAAAACCTCCGATCAGACCATAGATGATAATTTTATATATGTTGAATGTAATCCCATAACTCTCAAAACACAGTCCAGTATATATCTATATCTATCTTGTTGTTCAATTATCATATATATTTATGATCTTCATCATAACTATCTGCTACTTGTTCATCCTTTCTGTCCAAATGTGAAGGCTCAAGAATTATTTCAGACAGCCCATTGCATATCCTATGTACCAATATTACCACTCTGATGAAGACATTAATCTTATCAGTCTATCTCATTTGATCCTGAAACTTTGTGCAAATCACCACCCTAAAAGCCTGAAGTTGAGGATACAATATCTATTTCTACCTGTTTTTGCATCAGATGGAGAAAGTAGATAGTATTTTCGTATCAGGTAGGTATCTCTGGAACTGCAGAATGTAGTTTGATGACACTCAGAGACAGCATCAAACTGGAAATGATTGAACTTGGACTTGGAAGTTATTGTCAAGATGATAATTCTCACTAGTTTTGGCAACTTGGCAGATTGATTGGTAGCTGACCGAAACAACGAGTGTTCAAACCTGATAAGATTTGTGATTCGAATCAAACTGCAGGATAGGACTTGAATGTCGAATTGAATCCTGCAACTGTGAATGAAAATAGGTAAGAAAGATCTTATAAGATCATCTTGAGTTATGATTCATTGTGTAGTGTCTGAGGTTAGCTATACCATGAACTACAAATCGAGCCAATCAGATACAAACTTACTAACTTATTGTCGTTCGCAATAGTGGGCCGAAATGGTATGGTTTGAGGCGAATGGATTGTCAAGAATAGACTTCGCTCGAAATGAATCAGTTCATCCATAGTTTGAACTTTCAACGGTTCATTGCCAATACTAATTCTCACTCTCTACATTTGAAATCTATACATTATATATTGCAGATATCATGCATTCATTTTTATTAGTATATTCCACAATACAGTGCAGCCATATTTACTTAATAGTCATTGGAAAAAAAACCAAGTCGCGCTCCGGACACTGGAATGTTTAGTACACATCAAACACTTCTGTTGAAACCTCTTGAGTCTTGTCATCGAGTGACACTGCACGTACATATACATAACTCCTGACATTGCGCCGGCATTTCCTGACGCAGCATTCCTTACTGATATAGCTATACAGTGCACATAATTGTTACTGATGCATAAATATTGTGTGTACACCTTTTGATGCACATTACTACACATGTGATCCATGAGTGCAATGTACACCATGACATAATACAATGTTCACAGCATACAATGTTTATAGGATTCCCTAAATTACATTCATATCACGGGCGATGGATACCGTACAGTGCTAGATTGCATTCACATCTCATGTGATGAATACAGTGTAGTGATATAAGTGTACATATTTGATATTAAGGTCAAATATATACTCTTTCCTGTTCCAAATATCACCCATTATAAATCCCATGCTACATGTCACAGCCAGCTTGAAGAACATCCTCTAAACTGCTCTGTCCTTCGCAGTCATCCACCAACTCCGACTCTACTTTCTTGCACTTGTCCTCATTTTCATCCTGATCCTCAGCCTCATCCTTGTCCTTATTCTCCTCATTCTTGACCTTATCCAGCTGGAGACTACGATGTCACTGAGTATGAATCCTGGGACTGTGAATGTCATCTTACTCATTGTCACTATAATAGTCAACATTGTTAATCTCATCCTCAGCATGGAAAGACAAATGTTCAGCAATGGAAATGTAGATCGCAGAAATGATCGGAGTTTTAATGTCTAGCTCTATTATCAGAGCTTCCATCCCAGTCTTGTTTAATACCACTTCACAAGGTTTGGTAATGGGTGTCATGTTATTGGCTCCTTCCTCATTTAGAATGAGGATGTTGAGGGCTGCCCTTATCATCTTGATTACTATCTGTCTCAATGGAGATGGGAGATCGTTACAAATATTTATGAGATCAGTGTAAGTCTCTGCAAAAGTGATGTAGAGCGATTGCATCCATTGTTAAGGCTATACTTACCGCGATCATTATTCTGATTGAAGTAGTACTCCCACTCTGACCAGTTGCACTTGATCTCGAAGTGATATTTTTCAACCTTTGTTGGAACTAAACCTCCATTTCTTTGACACTCTGTCAGTACGTGATGCAATGCCATACATGTTAACACAAACAGTGGTGGAGATGTCTGTTTTCGAATGAAGTCATGGAAGCCCCCTGAATGCTTGTCGCATTTGCGCATTTGTTTCAAGAAATGTATATATATAGAAATCGTATAATCTCTTTGGCAAGATAGTAGCTAGCTCGTTCCTGATAGTGTTAGCGATACTATAAATTGTAGACAGAACACAAATCAGGTTCGTTCGTACAATCATATTGGTATACAACAAATGCAAATTCTGAAAGAATTATATCAATGTATATACGGTACTCATCATCATCAAAATGATGCAAGTTATATAGTCTCCCTATATACTCTCGGACTTTCCTGATCATGTGCAATCTGACTGCATTGCAACTGTTTTTCATCTGATATTCAACCGGTTAGGCAGTGAGAATAGAATTGTTGGAGATACCTAACTATTTTGAGACAGTCCTTTTGACGTTCCTGGAAGCTAATATTGACTCCTTTCTGTCTGCATACCTTTGGCCAAGAATAAGCTACCTGCAGAAACTCAGCTTCAGTTGGAAATAGTATCTCCCTCAGCAGTTGAGGTCTATCATGCGATGCATTGTTTTCAGTACACCAGTAACTCGAAGGTCACCTGGTGCTAGGATACTTCAACTGCCATATTGTATACTGCTGATCGACTGACTCGATGGTATCTGCAACCGAGATGATAGGATGAGTTGTGAAGCCGATGATAATGGGTGTAGACTCTGGATATTGTCACGATTCGTTGCTGAACCAATACCACTATTGGAAATGATACTGAGTGCAGTTAACATCGAATTGGAAGCTTGATTTGGTGGGGTTAGAGATGCTGTTAGGACTGGATTTGGCATGGATACAATGGGTGTAAATACTGAGGAAACCTGAGTAGTTGAAATCGAACCTTCGATACGTGTGGCTGTAGCCTTCGTCTGCTTTCATTTGCGCTTGTCAGCCTGCAAAGTGAGTTTCCGCTTATGACCATTTGCTGTACATGGATTTGGGCTGACACCTCCAGAAGTGGCCTGTACTACTTTTGGAATTAAGGCTGTAGCTTTGTCCAGTGGTATTGTTGTTCGGATCATTGTCAGAAGGCAGGAATGGCAGATAGATATTCAGACTAGTACAGAAAGAGAGTCAAAAGACAGCAGTTTTAGTTAATAGAGTTGGGATTTCGAGTTTACTATTTGAATGAAGGGTAATACAGTGTGGAATAGAACTGATACGTTCCTGCGCATTGCATGTAAATAGTTTTCTCATAAAGGGACATTTTCACATTATTTTATATTGGCTTTTAACAAAAGTGTCATGTACGAGTTGTTAATCAAATACCAATAATGTCAAGAAAACCCAAACGAGACTACAAATATCTCTGTGAAATACAAAAAACCTTCAAACATGAACCTACGTATATCAGTATGCTAGTCATTTGTAGCACTGTTGGACATACCGAATACCATTCCTCAAATTGCTGACCCATCCATGATGGAGTCAAACTCGATACCTCAAGCTATATCACGCTCAGACCAGTATTGAAATTTTGGTGCCTACCAATTGCCACTGACTCTGACGACTCGTCAATACCCACCGACACCGACGAACTGTCATACATTGTCTCTTCCCTCACTACAATCTCTGCCATCTGTGACCTCGCCTCACCCTGTTGCTGTAACCTCACCACCGCTCTCCATGTCACCTCCACAATTTTTGCTGTCTGTGCCATTTGTGCAACTCTGATATCTTGGAGAGAGGTATACTCGGCATGGCGAGTAGCAGTCACCTCCAGTTGTGTTATTGCCGAGTGGTTAATTGCAACGAATGTGGAAGCAGGTATCGAGCTATCAACCGGTTCAGAGGTACTAGATATTCACTGGGGAGACGATGATAGTTGTGGTAATAGTGGTAGTGGTGGTGGTAGTGGTGGTGGTGGAGTAGATCTAGGAATCCTTGGAGGTGCAACTACTATTGCCTTTAGAACAGCCACAATGAAGAGAGGGTTGTAAGCTGTAACAGAAAAGAAGGTGGCCACAGAGTTGTTGCCATTCAGTCGAATCGTATTCCATTGCTGCAGAGAGGTTTTGCCGGACATAACAAGATCTCCAAGAATTCTACTGACATCTCTGACAGGACATAGACGACTTACTGTACGGTGTATGGCCGTTTCAGTAAGCCTCTGAACTTGTGTAAGATGCCATCTATTCGAGCTGTGCTGAACGAAGCTGTCATCTCAACAGTCATAACTTTCTGGATGGTAGCTTTCAAGGTTGACATTGTAAATCCTAAACGGGAATATAAGTATTGGGCCGGTGGGGACGGTATTGGTAGTAATGTCATCGAGTTTCTATTTCTCATATAGGGCCGATGCAATGATGTTTGGTGGCATTGAACATTTGTGGGAGGGTGACTACAGCCACGGTATCCCGGTATACCAGGTATCAATCTTGACATGGTCATTACCATGTTCGGAGTTGACATAGTTATCAGAGTTGTTGGAGTTGTTGGAGTTCTGATCAGTATCGGTGTCGGTAGATACAGATAGATTTACTTTGTGATATCTGTTCATTGGCTCACGAGTGTTATCAAAACAGTATCGCAGAAACACTTGGAACCCACTGCACAATTCCATGTATCATGATTGAATCGATACCTTATACTTTCACATTGCCTAAAACTGTGCAAAGTGCCTTGTAGCAACTCGGTCCATAAACAGGATATCATTCATCAAGTCAATAGCACCATTATTCTTGACACCGTGAATGGCATACATCCGAGTAAGGCTCTGAATGTGGCCCGCCATGATCTTCTTCGCGAAACTATCTAGTTAGAGAGTGTCCTTCATTGCATCAGTTTTGGAGGGGGAGGATGGGATCATTTTGGATAGCATTGCAAGGTTCTGAGCTGTATATATTGTGTTTGATGGGTCGGTCAGGGTTAGGGTCAATGTGTCTAAAATTGATGATGAGAGTGGTAAATAGATAAAGAGGGGTTAATCGAGATGATTGAGAAGAATCGAAATGGAGAGATTGTATGGCAGTATATATACAATGCAGAATGGGCCATCCAGGTTTCTGGAATCATGTGGAGTGGCTGGCAGAAGAGTAGAAACAGTTGGGAATATCAAATATCATACTTGAAAAAGAATTTTCCTGATTGTGAGCCACCATCGGCACTTCTCTTCAGGCTTGAAAGATATACCACATGCTTTATACTACTCAGAAAGTTGTTTGAACCACTTCTTGAAAAGGGATACACTTGTCATCCAAATGTTTGATCAAAGTGTCGAAGTCTGCCAGTTTGGATTTGTACCATATGGCAGTGAAATCAAGTTCCAATATAATGATGCAGTATGGTGTCACAAACATTAAGGACCTGCCATATGAAGTGAGAGAAGTATCACCCACATCTTTGGCAGTGCATTGGCCTCTTCAGGTACCACCAATTGACTCTGTGCAATGGTGTAACTGACTCTGAACTCATGTTTTGGCACATACAATGAGTGATATCACATGTTGTCATCCGCGTTGCATATTATCCACCCATGCAGACATCAAAAAAGGAAGCAAAAAGTAAGTCCATAGATTCTTTATTATATTTGCGCTACCATTAGTGTCAAATTAGAATCTGGCCATAGCTATATCGTGACAAACTGTATCTACAGTATATTCTAGTGTTGGCAATGAACCGGATCAGTTTGTCACGGATCGAACCAAGGCAGGGTTCGACAAGGATCCGATCCGAGGTTTGGACGAAGTTCCGAGGTTTGTTACAAACCGGTTCGCGAACCATCTATCTTCGAACGATAATCGGTAAGCGAGTTCTTGTCCGATCGGGTCGAATATTAGCGCATCTTGTAGCGGGAGAAGTTAGCTACAAGATGCACTGACATTCGAGCGGATCGGACAAGAACTCGCTTACTTATTTTTGTTCGCAGTTGTAGGTCGAAATGGTGGGGTTTGAGGCGACAGGCTTGGCAAGGATCCGGGTTCATACGAACCAAACCGGTTCGTCAATGGTACGGATCCCGGGCGGTTCGTTGCCAACACTAGTATATTCCAGGGTGATGGCATTTCATATACAGCTCTGTAAGTTTTGTATGTCATGAACATGCTTGTGAGATGTCAGGTCATGCCCTGACATCTTCCAAGTCTTCACAAGCATACCTGGCACTGTCCCAGTATGGCAATGACCCATGCATGGCAACACTCAACATATTCTGCCAACGGCATATACAGCTCTCAGCGTTGTCTACACCATCCATACCATGGCTCCCATACGAACTCCAAATTGTTTTTGTCCTGTTTGCTTGAAACCTTACAAGTCTGAACTGTAGCTCAACAAACACATCGACAGTAATCATACTTGATATCGCGTCCAACCTATTGAGGCAAAGACACACTCCACAGCTCCTGAACACATTCGTAAAAACTCTCAGCGGTACATCGACAATTCTTACAGTGGTTTTCATGCCAACCATGACTACATTTTCAATCCTGACATATTTCCTCCATTGCACATGTCTCCCTCTCCTGAACCATCCAGATTTGACCCAAATTCAAAAAGCTTCTCATATCTTGATGTGGAAGCCCCTGTCACATACGTTCTGACTGACGATAAGTACAATGCTGAGAACAATTCTGAGTAGTACTCAAATAACCCCTTCCATCTGTTCATCAGTGAGGAGGAGTACAATCGCGCAGAGCTGGTCACATCGAAAGGACTTCCCACCAACATCATCAACGACTTATTGAATGGCAACTACAACCTTAAAGAGTGTGTATGTGATTCTCTGAAATTGAATTACAACATCCAACATAAAATCGACATGATGAAGGATGTACTTGGCCAAGTCTCCTGGAAGAAAGCTACGTTGCATATGTCATGGAATGTACAATATCAGGATGCAATTGAGTTTTGGCACTGTGACCTTGTAGAGTGATCAAAATGGCCTCTTCGGCAGCCAGTATACGAGGAACATCTTACATACATACCGATATATTGCTTCAATGATGCTGGGCACCATGTTTACGAAGAGATGTATACTGGAGACTGGTAGTGGAATAGGCAGGTAAGCTTCCTTCTTAGTATACGCTTTACAATGCTCTATACTATTTATAATGCTCACAATTGTGTAGATAATACCATATGTCAGAGACACACTGGCTCAGATAGTATTCATGTCTGATGGCACCCAACTCACCAACTTCTCTGGTAACTAGAAGGTAAGGCCGATATATATAATGATCGGCAACATATCTTCAGTAGTACGGATGAAGCACACTATGTACAGTGTGTTGTTGGTCGTCCTTTTCCCCATTCCCATCAAGATACATGATATCTCTCTCAAAAGAAAAAATACTTAGTGGGATCATAACCGAATGGTTACTCAGAACATGCTGCATCATGTGTTGCAACCCCTACAAAATTCTGAGATACACACCTTCTATGCTCACTGTGCAGATGGCAACTTCAGTTATTGTTATTCGATACTGACTGTATGGTTAGCTGATTACCCTGAGTACTGTAACCTTCACAACATCAAGAATGGTAAATACTACTGGTGTTAATGCACCTTGCAGGAAATGGATAATCTACCCTGCCAATACGAGCGACATAATCTCCAGGATCATAATATGTATCGTATACTCTCAGATTCAAATATACCCATGGGCAATGCCGATCTCAATTGCCATGATGTAAATCCAGATTTCAATATCTTATGGCATCTCCATTGCGTTACAAGTGATGTTTCGAAGCCTGACCTACTCTACATGATGCCAATTGGAATGTTGAAGCACCTCCTGATATGGCTTCACAAATTTCTCAAGCAGTATAAGTGACTTGACATGTTCAATGATATTTGGCTCTCGGTCCCTACATATGTTGATATGACAATGCGAAGATGTACATATGAGAACAGTTTACTTTGGAACAGAGGGAAATTCAAGACAATAACTGGCATGAATCCTTGTGAATATCGTACACAATGCTCTGTGCAACTCATATCTCTCTCAGCGCAGTAGTTGTGTCTGTGCAGTTGAGTTCTTTGGGTCTATTTCTATTGTCAGTATGACTCTCACGATGACGAAATGCTAGACCTCATGGACAATACTCTACGGTACTTTCACCATTCAAAGGATGTGTTTCAACAATTCAGGGCTGGTAAAAGATCTGCAGCAGAGGCCAGAGAGAGATGTACAGAATTGTGTGCTGAGCAGGATGACGAGTTGAATTCGGAGGAAAACAAGAAGATAACGGTGTCTTTTAGATGGTACATTCGCGACGCCTGGAAAGGTATTATAGATGTAGCAATCACCGAATACAATGAAGATGGTAGCCATTTCAACTTTTCCAAGTTACATCTCATGCAGTACAACCGAGAGCAGATACAATGGTACAATTCGCTTCAACTGTGGTGGTTGGATAGCAGAGAAAGCTATCACCGGAAGCAGATTAAGGACAGGTTTTATGCCTCCAATAAGACAGGTGATAACTATATTTAGATAATCAACTACTACCTTCGGCGTGATGTATTTGCTGTCAGAGAGACCAAGCATGATGCATAGCACCGTAAATGAGTGACCACGTAAGTGACAGAGGGAGGAACCACTTCTAGTAGAGGTTGTTTTTTGATGTTCATGCAGAGGGAAAAAAACCATGTCGGACTCGGATGCCGGTACGGCTAATGCGTATCGGACGCTTCAATCGAAACCTCTTGAGTCTCGTGGTACTCTGGTACTTCCCTGGCACTACAGAGGAAGGATTTGCATCCGGACGCACTTCCAGATACTGTACTTGCGTCTATACACACTTCTAGGTGGAGAATTTGCATCCACATATACTTACAGGCAGAGTATTCATTTTCAGATGCAGCACACTGTACGGTCGCAGCCTTGATTTACCAGGGCAGTCAATTAATTACTTAAAGTTACTTGATTCACAAATTTATTGCTAACTATATACAACAAATCATGGTAGATCTTGGATGCACTTGGGGCAGCACTTGGAGCTAGTGCATGGGTGGAGAAAGACAATTGAGCTGTATTGGATCTCGGCTGGCTGTATGTGACGAGAAGATCTGGACGGAAATATTAGCATTCCGATCAGATGCACTTGGAGGTCGAGCTGGGCTAGCAGTCGACTGACTAGACGCGATCGAGCCGTGCTGACTCTGGGCGGACTACACGTGATCAAGCTATACTGGCTCACCACTAGCTCGACGCGATCGATCTGTGCTGGCCCTCGGCTGGCTGTATGCGACGAGCAGTTCTGGATGGAAACATTAGCATTTCGATCAGGTGCACTTGGAGGTCGAGCTGGGCGGACTGTTAACTGACTTGACTAGACGTGATCGAGCCAGGCTGGCTCTCGGCTCGCTGAACGCTGGCGGGAGATGATCAAGCTGGGTTGGCTCTCGGCTTGTTGGAGATGATCGAGCTGGGCAGGCTCTCCGCTGGCGGGAGATAATCGAGCTTGGCTGGCTTACAGCTGGCTGGAGATGATCGAGCTGGGCTGACTCTCGGCTGGCTGGATGGGATCGAAACGGGCTGGCTCATAGCTGGTTGGAGATGATCGAGCTGGGCTGGCTCTCGGCTGGCTGGAAGGGATCGAGCCGGGCTGGCTCTCGGCTGATGAGAGATGATCGAGCTGGGCTGGCTGGTCACCATGCAATTGGAACGGTCAGACGAAGAACACAGTATATTAAGCGTCCCAAGGTGCTGTGCAGAGTGATATACGACTGTGTGAATACCTAGTGGCAAGAGTTGTTTTTGACATGCCTCACATCGCATTGTCGCGGACTTACATATTATCTGACCTACCGATGTTCCAGGCACTCAAGGCGTACAACTCATGTCAGGACGTGACTAATGCGCCCGGGTGCACGGATTTGTTCCCGATAAACCATGCGACCTGAGTATTGGCAGCATCAGTCATGTCACCAAAGAGGTCAGAGTCCTCTAGCATGAAATAAGCTTGAGGTTCATAGCAGCAGTAGTGGTGGTCCAGGATGCTTCGAAATCTATGGTGTCGCTGAATACTGCTGCAATATCGTTGATTGAAAGAACGGTGAAGTCGGTAATTAGTTGTCGGTTATCTTTGAGATGATGATATTGGATGCAGTCATTGGTGTCCAAAGAGAGTTGAACGGTAGAGCATGGTGGCCGTCTTTACTTAGGAATATGGAAAGGAGGAGCTCTTTGTATACTTAGAGGGGTATCTTGATGTTGAGCCATTTTCTTCTTCATCTAGTTTCTATGTGGTTCAAAATTTCCCTAGTATACTCTTCTCGTATCTCTTTACAACTTCTTTGTTTCTTCCCCTCCTCTTTCCCCACCTGTACTTGGTGGTAGAGTATATCTTACTTGTCATTCCAGTTTTCAGTGGTGAATATTCTACCCACTTCTGCGATAGTCGTCGCTTCTCTTATCTCGAGGTTACCAGAGGGTTAGGGCGGAATGGTTGGCAGTTTTAGTATGACATGAGTGTAACTCAACCAATAGAAATATTTCTTCCCCCTCCATCTTGCAAATCCATGCAATTGTGTGGTTTCAATTCGATATCTTCAACTCTTTTCGTTATAGTCCATACAATTCATCTCCTGCCTTCCACCCTTTCCCACCCCCAGCCCACTACGTCTTTCCCATCATTGTTTGGATAGATGATCTGACGGCACTGAATATGTATTGTTCCATTTATCTACTAACTTCTTACACCCCGCCATATCCTCCGCCTGTATCCACGATTATTTCTCTCAGTCTTTACACATGATTAGATACATACATCTTCCTTCTATATATATCCGACCTGTTACTGCCTCCACCTGCAATTCCTCGAATTCCTCTGATTCCTCTGCTTTTGTGGTGTTAGGCATACTAATGTTTCGAGTACTGTGTATGCCTCTATTGTGAGTGAAGAACTTCTTAAGTCAGCTACCATCTATCCAGCCCTCAAGCTCTTCTCAGTCTAGCTCTGCCAGTTGATAAGTCTCCAAGCTCTGGGCAATATCTGTGTCATGGTAGGGTCCTCATCACCTCGTTTCCAGTTTGGCCTGGTGAGAATGATCTCTCATGGTTTTATGCACGAGAGCCAAGTCCCCAATTTGGAGGTCTTCAATCTGGAGATTGGTTGCTTGGTCGAAGTAATATTTATTGACATCTCTCCACTCCTTTGGGTTTTATATCGCAGCATCTATATATTCTCACCATCGCTACAGCTGTCTTACCTAGCCGCTAGCAGTGATACTGTATCATCAATTCCTTGAGTCCAGTTGGGGGTATTCCATGTTAATATCTCCAGCTCTATCAGAAGTATCATATCTTGGCCGAACATATGGCGGAAGGGCAAATATCTGATCGTACGTCTGACAGTAATTCTGTCGGCCCAAAGTAATGCTGGTAGGTGGTCAATTCACATCTCTTTTGGTTCGTCAGAGCAGTTCATGAGTTTGGATAGTCTATCTGCAATCAGTCTGTTTCCATATTCAATTACTCTATTAGCGGTGGCATGGTACAGGATTACGGTCAACTACCAGATATTCTAACATTTGCAAAGGAGATCAGTCTATTTCTTGTTTTCTGCTCCTCCATCTACTACCATTCATTCTGAAGTTTCGAATCGACAAATTATCTCCTTATAAAAGAAGTCTGCTACCTTCTCCGATGTACTCTGTTTTAGTGGTTGTGTCTGTGCCCACCCACTGAGATGTTCCCTGCCAATCAACAGCAGGTTTTACCTATCCTCCATTTTGGGCATGTACGAATTGTCCATTCCCACTCGCTGGCATAGGTGACTAACAGTTAGGCTTTTCAGGGATTCATCATACTGTAGTGGCACTCTCTTCTCACACTGCTCACACGTTTGCACCAAGCTTTTGACATCGATGCATATTTTGGGCCACCAGTATCACTAAATTACCTTGTGTAATGTTTCTTCCCTTCCACGGTACCCACTCAGTTTGTGTGCAGCTTCCATTTCTTTCCTTTTCTGTTCCATGATCACTAATACCTTTCCCAGTGGTTCATTGGTTTTGTACCTCTTGTAGAGTACCCCAGCTGAAATGAGATATTTTGTGAGTTCCCACTGACTTTGCTGCATTTCCTTTGGAGTTCTTCCTTCCAGCCACCTCAGGTTCCCCAGAAATTTGTCTATCTCCATCTATCTCTCTTTATATTCCTCTACCAGTCTCAACCCAACAAATGCTTCATATAGTGTCTCCTTTCTCCTTCATTCTGGCTCTCGTTCCACCTGTATTCTCTGGAAAGTTGCTTCAATTGTTTCCTGTAGATCAGCCTCCTCCTCTGGCTTGAACTCCCCTTCTACTGGCAGTCACAGTAAGTGACCATCAGCACCACCATTCATCATCCCTGGAATGTGTTTCATGTGGACATCAAACAGCCGTATCCATGCGATCTAGTGGGTAACTAGTTCTCGTGGCAGGTTATTGACAGGTATATTTAGTTGATATACTAATGTGTTAGTGTATGTCTCCACGAGGAATCTGACTCTATATGCATTGTTGCGAAAGGTCTTGAGTGCCTTGAACAGTCTACGGCACTTATGTTTCCCCATGTCATAGTTTTTGTTGGCTTTGTTCCAAAGTCTGCTTTCATAGCAATACAGGTACTGGTCCTTATTTTCATCTTCCAGCTGTAAGATTGCCCTCAACCTTTCTAAGCTGGCATCAACCCCCACAACTATTTGCCCGACGCTGTCGCTAACGTCTAATATCTTCAGTGCAGGAGCATTTCAGAGGGCTTCCTTCAAGATTGCCATGGCTTTTTTTCTTCATTCTCCCATTGAAACTCAACATCCTTCCGCAACATCCAGAATAGGGAGCCTATGACTATTGCCTACTCAGGGATCCATATTCAATAGTATGTGCAAAGGTTCATAAATGCCCTGTACTTGGTACAGTTCTCACACCGAGACCAATTCTACACCTTGTCGACCTTTGACTCTTGCAGTCACCATCCTACCGCTCCACAGACAAACACGATTATTGTTACTCTGTTTCAGCACCGGTCAGATATCTCTCTGGAAATGGTGGCTCCAACTTTCTCCACATCTCCAAGTATGTTATCCAGGTTCAGGAGATGTTCCAGTACAAACCTTCAAACTTCAGGCAACCATTCTACCTCTTTGTCTCAGTATCGACTCTTCAGACCTTTCACTCTGACATTGTGAATGAATATTTGTGCGATTGACCACAGGTGGACTTTTAGTATTTTCAGTGATACTCAGACAAATACCGGTACCGAATGTGTGGCTCTCTGTACCAGTCTGGTCGGCCGATTCATGCCTTGAGTAGTCTGAAAGGCCATATTGTCCCCACTATCCTTGTGCAACATCTTTTGGTCATACTCAGAGTGGAAGTCAATCAGTGAAGAAATTGTCAGTCTGGCAAAGGCTTCGGAAAACTCTTTGACGTTAGATGGTATCTGGGTATCTTCCAGCGGATTCCAATTCGCATTCATGGCAGAGATGATGATGCGATACTTCCTATTCTTCTTCAGAACAAAGAAGTGAGCATTTCTGTAGAGACCCCAAGTGGACTTGAATAGGCCCTGCCGAACCCTCTTTTCTATCATCTCTTTTTCCACAGGAATCACTTTCTTAGGTATGCACATTTCACGATTCTTCTAGACTTTGTGATCAGGCTCCACCCGCATACAATAAGGTGACTCAACCTCGTCGCTAATTATTGGGAATTCATGCCATATCCAGGAGAAAATATATTCTCTGTTCGATAGCATATCCAGGAGAGCTTCTTTTTCCTTCAGCCATAATATGCTCCCTATTCGTAGCTCTCGTACTCTTGCAGGTGTCAACTTTCCACCTCTATCCCTGCAGGAAAACTTGGGGATAAACCACTTGTTCCAAGAGCCAGATATTGGTATGGCAGGAGGCAATAGCTCTTCCTCTCCAGTCAAGTCTGGTATCTGGTATACTTCCATCGGACAAGGGAACAGGCTTCACTTTCTGGGCAACACATTTGTAGCCGATGTACACTCAGGCTACTCTGGTATTCTCGTTTAAGTTGAACTTTACTGAATGTAAGTACGAGGAAAAGGGTTGTATTTGACTAAGTTCTGGTACTCTACAATTTTTAGAAACCCATGCAAAAGTCATGGATTCTCTCCCAGTTACCCTCTTTTCCTTCACCAAATCTTCTTCTTTTATCGGCCACTCCTCAGCTACCATCCTCCTACCCATCTCTCCGACAACTAGTCCCTCCTTTTCTTTCCACTGAATCTTCCAATTCATGTCTCTTCCCATCAGCTTCCTCACTACCTTCGATAGTCTCCCTATTCTGACTGACTTTTCCCTTCTTCCTTAAACGATCTCTCCTTGTTGCCATTATATATGCCTTCTGCTTTCCCTGCAAACTCCCTCTTCCTATCAATCGACTTCTTCTCTTTTCCTTTTTTACCATTTGGTCCCTTATCCCTCCACTCTTTCCTCTCAGAAAACTCCATCCTTTTCCCTTCATAGTGCTGCACCCTATCTTTCCTAGTCACCCTTACTTTAACTAGGCATATATGTTTCCCAAGCTGCTGTTGAATCTATCTCTTTTGTCTTCCAGAAAGGTAGCAACATACATCACCTGCTCTGACCTATCAATGGTGGAGATGGTGATCTTGCAACTGCCATCATCTAGATTCCTCTAATACTTACGAGCGTATGTTTCCTAGGAGCGGCCCAAGATAACCTGTTTGGATCTGAATGTTGCTACAACAATAGGCATGGGAATAACAATACCATGGACGTTGACTGATACTGACTCTGCCACTTTCGTCAAATCCGACCGATTGCCACCAGTAGTGATTATCTTCCAGTCCACATGTTTCCACCCAATATTCAACTCTCTTGCGATTTCTTCTCTCATCACACACATTACGGATCTCCCATCGATATGCCTGGAGAACTCGTATCTATATGTTATTGCGAGAACTATTGGAGTGGAGCTGGCATACCTAAACTGATATATCTGATGGGACCTTTCAGGCCAGAGAAGGCAGAAAGGTGAGCGATTCCGATCTGCTTTGGTGTGGCTGGAGTGCTGGCTACAACTCGTTTGTCTTTGGGAACTGAGACCGTTTTGGCATTTGGCATTAGTCAAAAGGCCAACTCGTCAGTCTTTGTCTCTTGACAGGGTAGAATAGTGAAATTGAGTTGGCTCCTTCTGAGGACCTCGTGGTTTCCAGTATTCAAGGCCGGTGCTTTCTTTCATAGTACTTTTGGAGCCTTTGGAATCTTTGGAATCGTGTTTTTGGTGGGGTCTATTTTCCGCGGTTGCTTGCTGAACATCACCGCTTTTATGACAGTTAGTTTTTCCTTGTTACTAGCACTCATTGAAACTTTCGAATCTTCTTCCTCAATACATGGCCACTTATCATCACCCCTGGTCACCTCATCTGTCCTATTCCTTCTCTCATCCATGAAGGCATATCCTTTCTGCAGACGTATAACTGCTGAGCTTTTGTGTCTTCCTTCCTCATCTAGACGTGTATCACTCTACTTCTCCATTTCATATTCCTCCGCCTCTTTCATACTTCATTTGCCTTGCATATTTTCCTGTTCTTCATCCTGATCACTCAATTCCTCGATACGGTCTCCATTACCTTCTTCCTTACCTTCCTTACTTGCAGACAAATCAGAGTAATACTCATCGATCTCAGACAGCTGTCGAGTGATCCCTGAGCGAAAGGCAGTCACCTAAGTGCTGGCCCTCTGAAACAGTTGAGATCTTGCAATGTGCTGCGATGGAGATGGCTGTTGTGCCGCAGTGATAGCTACACTCGCTCCTTGCTGCCCTTGTTGAGCTACGTCTCAGAGGTACACTCGTATTGACAAAATTCTTCTTTTCGGCTGATATCTGGATATCTCTCCTTCATCTCTTCATCTTGGTTATGAGGTTAGTCTTCCACGTTCATTCTGATGGACTATACTCTGTTCCTAATCGGTGTGCACATTGGGACAGAATGTGTGGATCTGTCCTATCCCATCACAATAGAAACAGGGTCCTAATCACAGCCATGAATACTGTCGGTAATTGGGTCCCAGTCGGTAGTAAGTGGATCCCATGGGTGCATTTGCAGGTATGAAGTTCATTGGTGTGTGCTGAGGTAGATGGTCAGCTTTGATGGCTTACATGCTGGCAGTGTGCTAGCCTTCATATCTGGGCTGATTCGTCTTCCCCATCTGGAAGGTCCAAGCCTCAAAGACCTTCATCATATAGTCCATTTTTGTATCGATTGTATTTTTGACTTTAACGATAGGAGATTTCTCCGTGGCTTGTACTGGTACCGAACTTTCTTCGCTTTGGATTGCAAGTAGGTTCACTACTACTGGTATCTGTGGAAGTAGAACTCCAGCTGAGATAAAATAAGGTGAGACTCCCAATGCTGTATGTGTTCTTTCCGAGTCCAGGAGGGTCTGGACATCTGCAGACACACATTTGATGAGGACATGCTTTCGGAGATTGTCGTATTCGAATGTCAAGGGGTCTGAAGGATCCAGATCGAGTTCCATTACTGCTTTTGCTCTCAACTCTCTTGAGAGGGCTCTGAGTAGCATTTTCACTGTCAGTACTCGATCAAGGGTCCCTTTTCAATCATAATATGGCTGATATTGTTTTATGCGCGGATAAAGGCTTTCAGGCTGACATTTCCACTTTCCAGCTGGTCCTTGCATAGTCATTGCAAGTTTGATCTCGTATACATATAAACTCAGGTATCGGTGTGGCGGCAGGCATCTTTCAGTTTCTCTTTCAACAGCTCCCAGTCTTTCTTCAAATATCCATTCATCATTTTGATCGTCTCCTAGATCATTACAGTACAGTAGTATGGGAACGTAACGATGATATTATCGACTACCAGATCGGTCCCAGTACGAGATGAGATGCTTTCGAATGCTTCGATGAACTTGGCAACATCTATTCCTCTGAAGACTGGAGTGCCCATGGTTCCCAGAAGTGGTATTTATATCTTTTTCTTACCGATTGCGATGGCCAAGGATTGATGAATTGCCTTTGACTGTATACATGGTTGGACGAGGTATTGGCAGATACTGCATTATCGCCTGTGGCTCCAGCACTAGAGGAATCGGTATGGCTTCTGGAACTGGCGGTGGCGAAAGAAGATCGGGTGTACACAGTTGACATTGTGATCAGTACTGCAGTAGCAGTTTGGAGGTTGGATGGTGGTTTAGGTGGCAAATCAGGAATAATTGGTGATCTAAGGTCAATTGCTAGTTTGTGAGTTTTTGAAAGGGGAGTTGAGTCGATTGGCCCTCTTTTTGAGGTGAATTCTTTCTTTTCATTCCCTTCTTAACTCAGCTCCACCATCCCTCAGAGTGTTCTCTCTTAGCTTCCTGCCACTTCGTCTACACCTTGTATTCTATTCCCTGCACCTTCCACCCCTCACGACTAGTAGTATCCTCATTAGAATTCTTCATATTCCTATCCTCAACATCGGTTTTCTTTTCATGGTATTCTGTCAGGTCAGTATTTGTCTTAGTGAGGTGGTGATATCCTTTTTCACTTGCAATTTCTCATCCCAGTATAAGGTCAGTGCCTGTTCCTGGAATTCATCCCGTCTGTGAGATCGGTGTGTTTCATCCTGGAATTAGATAGATACCTTTGTTTTAATGTTCGTCCCGGTATAAAGTCAGTACCTTTCTTTCAGTATTCGTCGTAGTATAAGTTCTACGCCTGTTCTCGGAATTCATCTCCCCTATGACATCAGTAGCTCTCATGACGGTATTTAGTGGGTGCCTATTTGTCGGTTCATCTCGGAATAAGATGGGTACCTTTTCTGTTAGTAATTTCAATGTATCTAGATTACCGCACCCGGTATTCCAATTCAACATTGTTAGTACTCCCTTTAGAAACATCGTTATTGCCTTTGGCGTTCGCTCCTCGACAGGGTAGTTATCGTTTATTAGTTGCTGCTCTCTATTTTTATCCAGATTAGTTTGTGGGGGTCTTTCCCAACATTCCGTACTCAACCTTCCAAACCAGTATCCACCTTTGGGCTCCATTTGTGGTGAAAGGGTGGACCTGAAAGGTAGAGAACCTATCATCAACACTCTACTGCACCTCTCATAGCATCCAAAGGGAATTTGGGAGAAAGAGCAGTTCTAACTCGAGGAGCATACGAAGAGGATAAGATGATATGATTGGGTAGCCAGCTGTGAGGAACCACACAAATTGCATGGATTTACAAAATTTTGGAAAGAATGAGTAAAACTATGAGCTGGGAAAGATAGATTGTTTATTTTGTTGTCTGGTATGATGATATCTATCTACTCTGGAATCTCCCAAATATATACTCCACATCATTCAGTCAATCTCCATTATCCCTGTATCTCCATATACCCTTCCCTGCCAGACTGAGTAGCTGTTGTAGTGAAGAACGAATTTTCTCTCCATACTGGAGTTCGAAGCAGATTCTATCTGAGGTTTGATGAAGTTCCTAGGTGCGACTCGAATCTTGAACCGAATCTCAAAACTGCGAACGAAGATAACTAAGTGAGATTCTCTCAGCTAGGCTTGAATTCAAGTTTATCCTGTAGTGCGTGATGGTAGCTACAGGATGAACGAAAGGTCGTGTCAATCGGAAAAACACTTTCTCAATTATCTTCGTTTGAATTCGTGGGCCGAATTAGTTGGGTTTGAGACGAATGGCTTGGCAAGAATTCCGTTAGCGGTAACCAGATCTGTTCGTCAAAGGTATGAACTTTTGAAGGTTCGTTGCCAACACTAAACCAGAGCAGCTTGATCATATATAGCCAGCCAAGTATCAGCCCCACACTATAACGAACAGGTAACTGCGAACCAGCCAACCTCGATTGCCTCCAACCTTCTCAGAGTCAGGCCAGCCCAATCAGTTCAAATTGTATTCAAGATCTACCATGTTGTTTTGTATATAGTTAGCAATAAATGTTTGAATTAAGGCAATGATCAGGAATCAAGGCTGTGACCATGAATCAAGGCTGCCACTATATACTGTACTATATCTGGAGGTACTTACTGCGTCTGTAAGCAAATACTGCATCTTGAGATACCAGTACTGTGCAAGGGTACGATTTGGTGCAAGAGGTTATGAAGAAACTATCACATACACTCTAGATGTATAGGAGTCTGTGATGTAACCTGATGTTGATTCCGATAGAGCTTCTAAACAATGAAGACTTCAGCAGCAGAAAGATACAATTGGCCATATATGCGGTGCTGAGTATAGTTGATATATTGCATCAAGCTTGGAATATCAATAACATCAAGGGTGCTCTGATCATAGATATCAAGTCAGTATTTCCAAGCATGGTGACAATATAGCTGATTAGAACAATAAAGGACAGGAACAAGGATAGGTACCTTGTGCATGGGATGGAAAGATTTGTTCCAGACAGGACGGTGGAAATGGTAATCAAAGGCAATGTAATGGACATGCAGGTAGTTGAGGTAGGAGTTCCGTGAGACTCACTAGTATAAACGATTCTATTTGCAATCTGTACTGCTGCCATAATTAAAACTATAGAAAAGAAAATGCAGGGCCAAACCAAAGGCCTCTCATTTGTGAAAGATCCTGACTGGATGGCAACTGAAAGAGATGTGATTCAAAATGTCAGGAAACTTGAAATTTATGCAGCAGAGAGTATTGAGTGGGCAAGGAGATGAGGACTTCAATTATACACAGCGAAAACAGAAAACATAATGATTGCACATGGATATGGTCACAAAATATACCTTCGGCAAATAAAGACAAAAATGCTATGAGATGGTAATGGCCTTATACAATTCAATATAAATACTACATGATGGCAGAAGTAATAATGGACACGAGCCTGAATTTAAGGATCACCACAACCGATACGTCAAGAAGGATAGAGATGTAGAGGACAGTCTTCGAACTCTCATAAGGACATATGGAGTGGTATCACATAGTGTTCCATCAGTCTAAATTGTTACACCTCACAATATTACACACCATCAGGTACCTTCGAAGCGGGATCACCTATGATCTCTCAATGATTGTTGGTTTAGAATACTAAAGGTACTATCCCTGTATGTCATCAAATATCCACAAGATATCACTGGATTAGGTTATCTCAACTAACAAAATCAGATAAACTGTTATACAGTCCACCACACTACGGATAAGAAATAAGTGATAGTAACTAATTCGATATGCTGTCAGTTCATGCTACCGATGATACAAAGAGAGCTGAACAGTTGTAGGTATGAAACCACCTAAGTTTGCTTCATATGCTGATGAACCCTTTGATGTCCCTCACCATGGAAAGGATACTATTCGCCGTGGAACCGCAGAGATTGAAAGGACACGATAGGTCCGGACCACTGAGATCCGAAAGACTTATGTCAGCAGAGACTCTATTCGTCTCAGTAGCAGATCTGAGTGGAAAGATACAGAAGATCTGTCAGAGTGGTGAAGGGAAGGAAAGGGCATTGGTGCGAAGGGTGGTTACATCAGGAAAAGATCCCTGCGTCTAGGCGTATTAGTCACACCCGGACGTTGGTGATCCACCAGGAGCACCTGGATTGGCGGAAGGCAGGGTAACATGTACGTTTGCGATGATACGATATGAGGCACCGCAAAAACAACTCCTGGTGCTAGGTATTTACACGATTGCATGTCACTCTGCACAGCACCTTGAGATGCCTAATATACTGTGTTCTTCGTCTGGCCGGTAAATTGCATGGTGCTTCGTGCTCGGTGGCAACACTGCTCTGGATATTGTAATGACGATGCTATGCATGGTACATTGTCTATTTACAGTTCTAACACTTTACAGTTCTAACACCTTACAGTTCTAAACACCGTTTTTACCCTCTTCACCACTGTATTCAACTCTTCTTCCGGCATATAATAAATATCGTTCCGGGTCACTAGATCTATATGACTATTGACTATGTATCCTTTATTCTCTGACTTCGACGAAATGGGCTCCTCTGGAATTAAGTGATCTGCACCCACAATATTTCCTGCACTAATAACTGGGTATGCAACTCCGGAAGATGGTTTCACTCCCATGACCAGCTGTGACGTACTTTTAGGCATTTCACTGTTGGCAGGCTTCGTCACTTCAACGTATGCTAGCCAAAAGGTATTCGTACCTTGCAAATAGATGATTCCCAGCTTGAATAGACGAAGCATATGCTACGGTACGCATCCTTGCAGTACCTTGTGAGACTCCTTACCTTGGGAAGTTTGAACCCATACCCAGTCATGGCAGGCTGCCCCAGAATACCATCGTTTATCTCCAGTACATCTGAGCTTCTGAATGATATGCTCGTCATGCATGTTATGTGATTCTACCTCCAATCCATGGTAAATTGTGGCAGCGCTGCTTTAGAGATCATCCGAATCGATATTAACCTGGTTGGAGTGTAAGAAACAATGGGTGGCATCGTACAGACCATTTCGGAGGATGTTGTCATTTATTGTTTGCAAGAGGCCTTGAAAGTCCTTGACTTTCTCTTTTCCTTTGTGCTGATGAACTTCCGCCGTCACTTCCCCCTTCACTTCCGCCATCACTTCCGCCATCACTTCCGCTGTTACTTCCGCTGTTACTTCCGCTGTCACTTTCGCTGTCACTTTCATTGTCTGTGGACCAGCTCGTTTACAGTTCCATGCATCGCAATTGGTCTTTCTAACAGTGAATACATCACTCCGAAGGTAGTATTTGATTATCTGAGCAGAGTAATCACCCATCTTGTTGGAGGCATTAAACCCATCCTTAATCTGCTTCCGGTGAGAACTTTCTCCGATCTCCATCGACTACTGTTTAAACGAACATTACCGTTGTATCTGCTCTCGGAAGTGCTGCATGAGATGTATCTTGGAAAAGTTGAAATCGCTATCCTCTTCAATATTTTCGGCCATTTCTGCATCGATAATATATTTCCAGGCATCACGAATATGCAGTTGAAAAGCCGCCATTTTCTGCTTGTTTTCCACGGAATTCAACTCGGCATCCTGCTCGGCACACAATTCTGTACGTCTCTCTTTGGCCTCTGCTGCCAGTCGTTTCCCTGCCCTGAATTGTTGAAACACATCCTTTTAATCGTAATAACGACGTAGAGTATTGTCCATGAGGTCTAGCATTTTATCATCGTGAGAGTAATACTGGCAATAGAAATAGAACTCAATAAGAGAGCAACAGCACTCGAATGCACGATCAAAAATACTACGCTGAGAGGGGCTTGGGTCCCGCCGAGTATTACGTACAACACCCACAAGGAAGCGTGTTATTGTCTTGATTTCTCCTCCGTTCCAACGCGAAACCTCCTCATATGCATATCTGGGCTTCGTCATATCAAGGTATGTAGGCACCGAGAGCCAAATATCATTGAACTTGTCAAGCAGTTTATGCTGCTTGAGAAATTCGTGAAGCCATATCAGGAGGTGCTTCAACATCCAAAGTTACATCGTATAGAGTAGATCAGGCTTGGACAGATCGCTTGTAATGCAATCGAGACACCATAAGATGTTGAAACCTGGATTGACATCTTGGTGTTTGAGATCGGCGATGCTCAAGGGTGTATTTGAATCTGACAGTATACGATAGATATTATGATCTCAGTGGTTGTGTCGCTCATGTTGGTGGCGGAGTAGATTATCCATTTTCTGCAATGGGTATTCACACCAGTAGCATGCACCATTCTTGATGTTGTAAAGGTCGCGGTGCTCGGGGTAATCGGCCATCCATGCAGCCAGTGTCGAATAACAATACCTGATGTTGCCATCAGCACAGCGGGTATAGAAGATACAGGTCTCCGAGTCGGAATTGAGTAGGGGTTGCGATACATGCTGCAGCACATTCTGAGTGACCATTTCGTTATGCTCCCTCTGAGCATTTCTTCCTTTGAGGGGGATATCGCGCATCTTGACTGGAATGGGCAAAAGGGCGACCAACAATATGCTGTGTATTGTGTGCTTCATCCGTACAGCTGCAGATAGGTTGCCGATCGTCATATATATTGGCCATACCTTCTTGTCACCAGAGAAGTTGGTAAGGTGAGTGCCGTCAGATATGAATATCATTGGAACCAATGTGTCACCGACTGATAGTGTTATCTACACAATTGTGAGCATGTAAAGGGTATAGAGCATTGTAAAGGGTATAAGAAGGAAGCTTACCTGCTTATCCCACCACCCGTCTCCAGTATGCATCGCATTGTAAACACGGTGCCCAGTATTATTGAAGCATCGTTTCGGAGTGTATATAAGATGTTCCTCATATGCTGGCTGCCAGAGTAGCCATTTTGCACACTCTATGAGATCACGGTGCCAAAACTCAATTGCATCCGGATGCTGCGCATTCCATGCCATTTGCAATGTAGCTTTGTTCCAGGAGTCATGGCCAAGTCTGTCCTCCATCACATCTATTTTCTGGCGGAGGTTGTAATTCGATTTCAGAAAATCACGCACACACTCTTTAAGGCCGCAGTTGCCCTTCAGGAAGTCATCAATAACGTTGGCAGGAAGACCTTCCGATGTGACCAGCTCGGCAAAATTGTACTCCTCCTTACTCTCGAGCGAATGAAAGGGGTTGTGTAAGCTCTGCTCAACATTGTGCTCAGTATTGTACTCATCGTCAGTCGGAACGTAATCGAGAGAGACTTCCGTATCGGGATATGAAAAGCTTTTTGAATTTGAGTCAAATTCGGATCGTCCTGGAGAAGGTGACGTGTTCAACGCAGGAAACGCGTCAGGATCATCAACGTGGTCATGGTTTGCATGGAATCCACTGTGCGAATTGTCTATACAACACTGAGAATTTGTTCGAACGCATTCGGCCAGCTTGGAGTCTGTCTTAGCCTCAAGAAGTTGGGCGCAACATCAAGAATGGTCGCTGTCGATATGTTTGTAGAGCCACAGGTCAGACTTGTAAGGTTTCAAGCAAACAGGGCAGAAGCGATTTGGGGTTCAGATGGGAGGTATGGAGCGTATCATGTACACAATGCTGAGGGCTGTATATGCAGTTGGCAGAATGTTATGAGTGTTGCCAAGCAGGTAATTGAGCCGCATGGCATACAAAACTCACAGAGCCATATATAAAATGCGAAGACCGTGGAATATCCTGCAGACAGAGTTTGTCATGATGTAGCCATGCCTAGAGCCTACTGTGACCCTAATGGCTAGGCAAATGCAAGCAAGTCCATGGACTTGCTTGTTTGGTGGCTTTTTAAAGTTTGGCCAGGCAGATGATACGAAACGCGGACGAAAACATGTGATAGCACTCATTTCGTGTGCCAAGACACGAGTTCAGAGTTCATGATACCACCGCTCAGTATCTATTGGTGGTACCTGGAGAGGTCTATACACTGCCAGAGATGCCGGTGACACTTCTCGAACTTCATATGACAGGTTCCGACTGTTTGTAACACAACACTGCATCATTATGTTGGAACTTGATGTTACTGCCATATGATAGGAATCCAAACTGACAGACTTCGACGCTTTGACCTTGGATTCGTATGACGTATGTGTCTCACGCTCAGGAAGTGGTTCCAACAACTCTCAGAGTCGTATAAAATATAAGGTATATCTTTCAGGCCGGAAGGGAAGTACCGATAACGGCTCACACCCAGGAAAGTTCCTGTTCAAGTATGAATGTTTGATATCACCAACGGTTTTTGATATCACCAATGGTTTTTGATATCACAAATGGTTTTTGATATCACCAACGGTTTCAACTCTTCTATGAGCTGCTCCACATGATTCCAAGCACCTTGATGGCCTATTCTGCACTGTATATATACTGCCGTACACTTCCTCTATTTCAATTCTTCTCCATCATCTCTATCTACTCCATCTTTATCCATTTACCACTCTCATCGTCATTTTCAGACACATTAACCCTAACCCTGACCGACCCCTCGTACACCTCATTTCAGCTCAGAACGTTGCAATGCCACCCAAAAAGATCTCTTCCACCCCCTCCAAAACCGATGCAATTAAGGACAATCTCCACCTCGATGGTTTCGTGAAGCAGTTCATTGCCGAGCACATTCGGGGTCTTATTTAGATGTATACCATTCATGGTGTCAAGGATGATGGCGCGATTGACTTGTTGTATGATATACTCTTTTTAGACCCAGTCACTACAAGGTACTTTGTACAGTTTCAGGGGATGTGGAAGCATCGGGCATCGACTCAACCACGATACATGGAATGGTGGAGTAGGTTGCAGGTATTTCTTCAAGACTGTTTCGATAAAACTCTGGTGCAGATGATCCGATATCACAAAGAAAATCCACCTTTACCTACCGACACCAATACCGACCCTGACTCCAACAACAGCGACAACTGCGACAACTGCGACAACTGCGACAACTCCAAGCGTGGCAAAGGCGATGTCAAGAAAGACACCTGGTATCCGGAGATTTGAAGCTGCAGCCACCCTCTCACAAACGTGTAATGCCACCGACATTCATTGCTTCTGCCCTCCAGAAGAAATGGAAACTTGATGACATCTTCACCAATACCCTTCCTATGAGTCCAACACCTATATACCCCTTCAGGGTTTGCATCATCAACCCTGAAAGCTATGGCCCTGAAAGCTACGACCGTTGGGACGACATATTTGTTCACCACACCGCGAATAGATGGCATCTCACACAAGTCAAGAAGTTCACCACAAAGGCCGTACACCATACTGTGGGTCGCCTATGTCCTGCTAGAGATGTCAGCTGCATCCTTGGGTGTCTAGTCATGCCCGGCGAAACCTCTTTGCAGCCATGGAATGCGACTCAACTCAATAACAAAGACTCTGTGGCGACCATCTTTTCCGTTTCAGCTTACAACCCTCTCATCGTTGTGGCTGTTCTGAAGGCAATTGTTGTTGCGCCTCCAAGGATTGCAAGAGCTACTCCACCACTAACACCACCACCACCACCACCACCACGATCGTCTTCTCCGGTAACACCTGGGTCCTTCGAACAGGCTGAAAGCTAGACACCTGCTCCCAGATTCTTTGCAATAAACCACTCGGCAATAAACGGCTCGGTAATGACACAATGGGAGGTGACTGCTACTCACCACGTCGAGTATACCTCTCTCCAAGGTATGTCATCGCCCGTGCTGAAGGAGTCAATGAGTGCCAGAGTTGCACGAACGGCGGAAACAGCACAAATTGTTGAGGCGATGTCGCGAGCGGCAGTGGAGTTACAGGAACTGTGGGAGGCGAGGTCGCAAATGGCACAGGTCTTGGTGGAGCAGGAGACAAGGTGTGACGTTTCATCGGTATCGATGGGTGTTGATGAGTCGTCGGAGTCGGTGGCAATTTGCACGCACCAAGATGTCGATGCCAGTATGAGCTTCAAACAGCCCGAGGTGTCGCGTTTGACTCCACCATGGGGTTAGCAATTTGAGTGATAGTTTTCAGTACGTCCAACAGTGCTGCAAATGACTAGCATACAGATACATGTAGGTTCGAGTTCGCATTTGGTGATTAGGTTGGCGTTTGGAGGTTGGGTTAGATTGGGTTTTTGCATGTCTTCTTTGGGTCGGGTGGAGTCGGTTTTGCATTTTACAGAGTTGTTTTTAGTCTCATTGGGGTTTTCTTGATATTAGTGGTATTTGATTGACTAATCATACGCGACACTTTCGTGACAAGCTAGTACGAAATCGTGTGAATCTGCCCCTTTATGTGAAAACCATTCAGGTGCAATACTCAGCGATGTGTCAGTCCTTTTCTACACTGCATTACCCTTTGTCTACATCGCAACTGCACTCTTTTTCTGCCTTTTTGACATTCCTGCCATTCTGCCTTTCTGATCTTCCTGGCTTCTGACAATGATCCGAACAACACAGCTACTGCGCAAGACCGCATCCTCAATTCCAAAAGCAGTCCCAGACACTCCTGCAGTTGTCTCCCCAATACCAGCTAACGGTCATAAGAGGAAACTCACTTTGCAGTCTGACAAGCAGAAGCGAAAGCGGATGAAGGCTACAGCCTCACATATCGAAGGTTCGATTTCGACTACTCAGATCTCCTCAGCATCTACACCCATTGTATCCGCGCCAAATCCACTCCTGACACAGTCTCTGCCCCCGCCGAATCAAGCCTCCATGTCGATATCGCCAGCACCCAGGGTCATTTCCAACGTCGCTATTCGTTCAGTGACGAACCTTAGTCAGCTCCGGAGTCCACACCCATCATCATCAGCTTCACAACTCATCCCATCATCTCCGCCGTGAATACCGTCATCAGTCAGCAGCAAATGATATGGCAGTCAAAGTCTCCTTTCACCAGGTAACCTTCGAGTTACTGCTGTACTGGAGACAATACGTCGCATGATGGAGAAGCAACTGCTGAACGAGATACCATTTCCAACTGAAGCTAAGTTTCTGCTGGTAGCTTATATAATTCCGAGAGTAGTAGATACCGACTAACATATCCAACACAAAGTCTGTAGAGCATTCCTGGCCGAAGGCATGTTGACAGGAAGGAGTTAATATTAGCTTCCAGGAACGTCAGAAGGAGTGTCTCAAGATAGTTAGGTATCTCCCAGAATTGCATTTGCACTGACTAACGTATGTCAGATCAAAAACAGTTGCAATGCAGTCAGATCGCACATGATCAAGAAGGCCCGTGAGTGGGTAGGGAGACTATACAACTTGCACCGTTTCGAAGATGATGAGCGCCACATACACATTGACCGAATTTTTTCAGATTTTACATTCATTGTACGCCAATGTGATCGTACGAATGAACCTGATGTGAGTTCTGTCTGCAACTTGTAGCGTCCCTGAAACTACCAGGAACGAGCTAGCTACTTTCTAGCAGAGGAGATTCCACGATTTCTATATATACATTTCTTTCAATGAATTCGCAAACGTGGCAGGCATTCAGAGGGCTTCCATGAATGGATTCGGAAACAGACACCCCCGGCACTGATTGTGTTAACATGTACGGTATGCATCACGCGCTGAAAGAGTGGCACAGAAATGTTGGTTTAGCTCCAACAAAGGTTCAAAGCGATGACTTTGAAATCCAGCGGAACAGGCCTGTGTGGGAGTACTACTTCAATCGAGATAATGACGGCGGTAAGTATGGCCTTCACAATGCATGCAATCACTCTAACATTTTGCAGAGACTTATACTGATCTCATGAATATTTGGAACGAATTCTCATCTCCATTGAGACAGAAGGTAACCAAGCCCATAAGGGCGGCTCTCAACAACCTCATTCTACATGAGAAAGGAGCCAAACACATGCCACCCATGGCCAAGTCTCATCGAGTGGTATAAACAAGACCGCGATGGAAGTCCTGATGATGAAGCCGGATATTGATACTCCAATCATTGCTACGATCCGTATCCCCATTGCTTGAGATGTATCTTTCGATACTGAAGATGTGATTGACAATGGCGACAATAATGGCGACAACGAGCATCATGACATTCACACTCCCAGGAGTCATGCTCAGCGATATCGTGGTCTCCAGCTCGATGATGATAACGTCGAGAATGGGGAGGACGAGCATGATGATAATGTCGAGAATGAGGAGTATGATGATGAGGACGTAGAGTCGGAGTCGGTAGATGACTACGATAGACAGAATAGTTTAGAGGATGTACTTCAAGCTGGCTACGACGTGTAGCATGGCGTTTGGAACGAGGAGAGAGTAGTTTAGAGAAATACTTCATGCTGGCTGTGACGTGTAGCATGGCCTTTGAAATGAGGAGAGAGTAGTTTAGAGGATATACTTCATGCTGGCTATGACGTGTAGAATGGGAAACTGTATTTATTAGAGCATCAGATCAAACATGGTCAACAGTAATGTCACTGCACTGTATCCGTCGCCTGAGATGTGAATGCAATTTAGGGCATCGTCTAAACGTCGCATGCTGTGAACATTGCGTTATGTTACGGTGTACATTGCACTCATACGTTACATGAGTAGTGTTGTGGATCAAAAGGTGTGCACACTGCATGACTGCGACAGTAAGAATTATGTGTACTGTATAGCTGCGACAGTAAGGAATGCTACCTCAGGAGGTGCAAGTGCAATGCCAGGGGTTGTGTATACGTACTTGCAGTGTGACTCTACGATCAGGCTCAAAAGGTTTCGTCTGAAGCGTCTGATCCGCGCCAAACGTTACGGCATCCGGAGCGTGACTTGGTTCTTTTCCCGATATAGATAGAGAAGCTCATGAGAAAAGCATAGATAGAGGTAATTGTTAGACCGAGAGGAAAGAGGTATAAAGACCTCTGGAATCTCTGAAGGTAGAAGGGCAAGCTTCTTGACAAGAAGAACAAGCCTTAATACTATACGCATTGGAAAGCCAAACATCTTTGTCTTGAATCTTTATCTTTAGTGACTTTCACATCCTGAGCGAAAAGTTCATAACTTCCATTGCAAGCAAGTTCTGAAAGCAGTAAGGATACTACTTGAACTGGTAAACCTGGAGTAATGCTTTCGGTGTTACATAAATAGCCTACATATTGGCAGTTACGCTATGTGAAAGTGAGCTCTTTCGGGAATCTAGTGAAGCAGGCAGATGAAATAACCTTGAAATTATTCTATATTGACAAGCCCAGTGTGCTATAGATACACTGCTTCGACCCCATGATGTACATACATGAGGGATTTAGGACTAGGACTTCAGACAAAAATATGTTCCAGCAAATTGCATTGGTGATGCCAGGTATGCTTTACCTTGTAAGTGTACTTGGCTCACAGGTGTCCTTGGCCGCTAACACCAGAAAACCATCCTTTATATATAATCATCTCGCGAAGTGGATTTTGCACAGCAGGGATTATCTTACTTACAGTATTCTAAAATTGATATTATCCTGTTCATCACTTATTCCATTTGCAACTGTATCCACACAGATCTATCTGTATGAGGACATATGTTCTTACACTGTAATTTCTTTTCAGTTATCACAAATGTTTAGCACATTAGGTTTCCTGTTGTCTTTACGTTTATATCCTGTCGCAATAGAACACAACAGACGATTAGTCAATTAACTACAATTGCAACTCAATACAACCTGAAAAGTCGATTAGAGATCAATTGCATGCCATGAACAACCCTGAGACCAAGAAAATTCTGCAGGTATTGGTGATTATCATCAGATAGACCTCAGTCAAAGACCAAACCACAGTTGATGATAATCACAATACTGACTGCGATAATCACAATACCAACCACTATAATTATGATTCTGTAGGCAATAATTACAATACCAACAAGGTTAATTACAATGCTGACAACTATAATCACGATGCTGATGATAGATATCCGAATTCTGATGATGGTGATCTCACTCATGATGGGAAAAACACATGCTTCAGAAATGATGACGATGATGATAATAATAACGATGATGATGACAATGGATTCTCAACAATGATCAACAAGGATGATCGGCATGATATGGCCACCTAGACCCGAATGATACTGAAGTATCTTTCCAAACAACAAGCTGAATGGGATAAAGAACAGAACTCTAAGAGGTTATATGAAATGGCCTGGATGGGTATGAAGTCTGGACTATGAGTACAAGTAAAGCCCTTGATGATAAATGGAAGGTTCAAAAGAAGCAATAAACATGTCGACCGAACAGCAGCCCCAGAGTTCTTCTTCGCACTGAGAAGAAAGAGCAGAAAACAACAATATGGACAGAATCAGGCTACCGGCAGTACTGGTGGCAGCGGAGAATCATCCTACCATCGGTCCATACGAACTGACAGGAAAGGTAATTTCATACTATCAACTTACATGCCTACCGAGACAACTTCTGGTGGAAAGACTATCGGGGGCAAACGTGCTGAATTACCTCTGGTACCATAGATGGTGAAGGAGGTTCTGGACAACCGCCTCACCAATAAGAAGTACATCCACTGCAATGGCAGCCTGTTGACGCATACGTGTCCACAATACAGCCGGATCAACTATCTAGACAAATTTAACTCCAGCGGCAGCTGCTTCAACAGTTCTGGCAGCAACAGCCACCAAGTCAAATGATAACAGTTGTTTCCTATCCAGCAGCCAAAAACTAGTCTATCTCTCCCGGTACCGGGCTCAGCAAGACAGGATGAACAAGATGGAGCTGGGATTGGAGAGGTTTGGAGTGCAGGTGCTCATGGCAACGTTGCATGTCTGCTCGATCGACTCCCCAGGAGGTATGGACCTCTCTTTCTATCTTATGTCTTGGCGGGATGGATATCTACTTGGTTGCATTTCAAGGCAGGAAGGATATCTACTGTGTCTGGTTTTCTTGGCAGGATACAGATCTAATTGGTCGGATCCCTAGGTGGAATAGATCTTTCCTGTTATGGGGATACTTAGTTGAAGGTAGATAAGTATAGCTGTCTACTCCTTAGAAGTCATAGGAGTCCTGAAGATATTCTTCTGAATTGTCCTCCTGGTATTCGGAAGGGAGCTGACTGGTATAAAACTAGTGTAAATATTCTTTTGAAATATGATACACAAGACAGAAGAGGGCAGTATAGGAAAACTCTTCTGCAGTAATGGCTCATTTATAATGGACGTGTGCGTAATGGACAATATAGTTAAGGTCTCGAAAATTCATAGAGATATATTCTGAACTTAGTAGAAAAACTATTATAATGTTTTAGGTTCTTATCCGTTGCTGTATTCTAACTGTGAATTGCTGCTAGAACTTGCTTTGTAACTTTACATGTGCAAAGATGATTCTTGTATTGACGGGGCAGAATTACTCGATCTCACCCATCTATGACGTTGGTGTTGGTACTCAGATAGCTATGGCCTCCGATCGTTTGGCTGGTTACTTGATCTCTGTAGGTTGCACTTGTATTCTGTTTGACTTTCATCACTTCGATATAGTACAAGATATCCCTGTAAGTTATCCTCATGTTGTCAGGTTATGCTACATAGTAACTACACCTATTTACTTTTCTTCTGAACTGTATGTATGTATGCGGAAAAAAGGTTTCAACAATGAAAGCTGACATGTTCATCGAACTATCACTTCGACTTATATCTCTTGACTCAATGCAGAATCACATAGTGGATTACAAGTATATGTTTATCTTTATAGACTTATATCGGTGACCACCCAATGATATACGATGTATCCCACCACTATTACGTCTTATGTTCTCAACAGAGTTGCACTTCCAATGGCCCAGTAATCCGGCCAGCCATGACATTGATAATAAGACTCGAATACCTGTTCTTCACTGGTAGTCATAATTACCGGGACGCAGTTAACATATGAGCTTTCAGTATTTCAGTCTACTCATAGTAAAGTCCCTCAGATCGAACACTGCGATTTTTCTGCAGGAGAGGCTTCTGGCATACCGGTCTATAGCCTGCTATCTCAAAATGATCTGGATAACGAAGATAGTTCAACTTGAAAGAATCACACATGGCTGACCTGAAAGTACCTGTTATGATGTGATTGTGCTTCCGTAACATGTGTAAGTTTCTAACTATCGGAGGCTTAGGCATGTAGTAGCATACCACCCAAAATGTTCACAACGATGCATCTACCAGCTAAGTTTTTAAAATATTGCTGTTCAATCGAGAAGGTGTACTGCCCCCATGCAGGTTAATTATTCTGCTTTATCAGGACTTGGTATTGGCGAGACATAGCAGTTCCATAGAACTTCAGCACTCTGTTGAAGAGACACTACAGGTGTGATGTCAGCTAACCTCTGAAAGGTGCTGACTGTGAATTACTATGCATCTTTCACTGTACCTCGTACACCTGCTAAGAGGAAACCCCTAATATTCCCTTCCCTCTTATTATCAAACGGATTGGACGTCTACTTGATTGTATCTCTAGGCTGGATGGGCCTCTCTTTTCGATGTATCTCTGAGCAGGAATAGATTTGCTACTAGTCCAAAGGGACTTTCCTTTTGCCATTTCCTTGATCAGGAATATATATTGCCCTTTTTGTTTTGGGATGGTGATGGTTAAAGAATCCAGAATGCAGAAGACTGAAAGTATTGGTCAATTGAGGGCCTTGTGAACCCCAAGTATGCTGCAGGCAGTATCCCATCATGAAAATAAATCGCGATGGAACTCTGAATGTGGATATCAACTGAATTTCGCAGGGGTACTGCAGTAAGCCCCAAGGTATTTGTTTCCTTAGAGCAACTATATTCGATGACCTTCTTGAGAATAATAGGATTGGCAAGGCATTAGCTATTTGGTTTGAGGAGTGTACCGGACTGCTAGAAGCATCATAGAGTGGGACCTCAGATAAGACACTCTGATACTGCATGGGCGAGCAGAGAACAGCGATGGTAGTTGCAACAGATGAGTTACAAAGTGAAGGTACTTGAATGTCTGCTATCAGGTAGCCGAGTTGCAAAGGGAGTACTGGACAGCAGGGATTTCGATCGAGAATAATTGGTTATGATAAGGGCTCCTGAATTCCAACCTTCACTTTCATTCCCATTAGTGTTGGCAACGAACCGTCAGAAATTCGTACCATTGACGAATCGGTTCGGTTTCAGTGAAGTGGATCCTTGCCAAGACGTTCTCCCTAAAACCTCACCATTTGCCCCCACAACCTGAAACAACAATAAGTACGCGATATCTTGTCGGATCGACTCGATTTGAAGTTCATCCGGCAGGTAACCTCAAGCGCTACAATATGAATCAACAATCGAGCCTATCGGACAGGATCTCGCGTACTTATTGTCCTTCGAAATCTCTGGGATTTGGTTCGAAGTTCGAGTCGAACCTCAGATCGGCTCCGAGTGGGACCCCGGGTCGGTTCAATCTGCCACAAACCGATCCGCTTCATTGCCAACACAAATTCTCATATAACAACTGAATACTAATGTATACAGATGGAGTGGATGAGACCGGAGTGCCGTTAGTTTTGACCGATGATGGTGGTCATATACCTCCCAATTATAAGTGTGTCGTTGAGGTCTTTAGTATGACAATGGTAGAGACGCTGCTACCGTACTGGTCAATTGACCATGCGATCGATCTGGAACCCGGATACAAGCTGCCATATAAGCGTATCTAGTATTGGCAATGAACCGTTGAAAGTTCTTACCATTGACGAACCGGTTTGGTTCGGGCAAAGCGGATCCTTGGCAAGACATTCCCCCGCAAACCCTACCATTTCTCCCCAAGAATTAAAACAATAAGTAAGCGAGATCCTGTCCGCTTAGCCCGATGTTTTGTTCATCGTACAGCTAACTTCAAGCGCTATAAGATAAATCAAAATTCGAGCCTATCTGACAAGATCTTGCTTGCTTATGATCATTCGAACACTCTGGGGTTCGGTTCGAGGTTCGGGTCGAACCATGCAGTTGGAGTCGAACCTGAGATCGAATCCAACTCGAATCCTGCTTCGGTTCGATCTGCCATAAACCTATCCGCTTTGGTGCCAATACTAGGTATATCTATAACCTGTCAGAGGTTGAGTTGTAAACTCTAAAGGCCTACATCGAGACAAATCTGGCCAATGGTTTCATCCAGCAGTCATCACCAGTGGCAGCGCTGATACTTTTTTCAAAGAAGCAGGATTGTGGCTTGAGAATCTGAGGACTATCGAGCTCTCAACACAGGTACAATCAAGAATCTGTACTACATCCCATTAATCTTGGAGATTCTTGACCATGTTGACAGCGATGAGAAATAGCTGCTGGGTGGATAGCACTTATTGAGCCACAGGTGAGCTGCGGAAAGCAGATTTCTCGAGTGCAGAGTGCAACAAGACGAGATGGCGATTCAAGGTTACATTTAATTCTATCATGTTCATTAAGAAACACTTACTTTATAAGAGATTCTGGAAGACTTGCAATTGAATGCAGATTCAGAAGCACGAAGCCACAATTGCAATCAAAAGCATCTTATCAATGAGATAATAGAAAGGAATCGATAAGAATCGACACAGCATTAGTCATCAATAGAGTACCGATATCAGCAAAGAGGGCAATGACTGTTCCGGAATCTGAGAAACCGCTACTAGGAAGAAATCTATATCAGAAGTGCCGAAACCATAACCCATCATATTCCAGACGTCAACCACACTTGGCCTCGGGAGTCCACTTAGTTCGTAGGTGTACTTAGCCTCGTGAGTGCACTTGGATCACAGGTACATCTGGCCTTGCGTTCGACTTCACTATCAAGCAGTCAGATGGCACAAAATACCCCGCCTGCAGCACAATAATTGCATCGGCTACCAGAAGCTAATCGGGTAGGTCTTGGAGACAATGACAGTTGAACCCTACAATGACCTACTACTGATGATGAAGAACCCCTAGGCTACAGACACATTAGCAGTCAACGTCTCAGGTAAGATGGTCGATAACTTAATGGTCACAGCCGAAGCCGATGACAATTATTATGAATGGAGTGTTATCGCTGTAGCTCTGACATATGAGGGGGGAATATATGTCCCTGCAGACAATGCTTAACATGGTCAAGTATTAAGTTTCTTTTATGACAACTCTGAAACTGTCACGTTGGATCTCTTAAAACTACTGAGTTAGTCTCTAGGGATTTCTATCAGCCTGTAAAGGCGTACGTCCATGTACACCTCGTATAAGTGTAGATATGATTGCAAATGAGGATAAGTGAATATAGTAAAGTGGGTTCAATAGGTAAGGTTATCGATGGTATACAAGAGCACTAGCACGAGCTGACTATATACTGGGTGGATGTGCGGTTACCCTGATATAGGCCGGCTGCCATTATATCATCCCCCTCTTTATCTGCAGACCTCCTGGACTGCATACCCGTACAAGAAGAGAAAAAGAAGAAATAATCCAAGGTCGTATGCCCTCGTATGGCCTGGTAAATCTCGCTGCCGATCGGTACTGCTCGAGGGTGATCTTTCAGTAGATCCGATACACGGAGAAAGTCCACCTCCAGTGGTAGGTGGTAACATCCGTGCTGACACCATTTGTACCGGGTCGAGATCCAATAAGAAGGGAAGAGAAGGAGAAAATAAGAAGGAAATGTCCAATTCACTCCTGTAACCTCTATATCTCTATATCTCCATATCCAAATCCTCAGTATGCCGGAGCTTTCTTCGTACAGGTTCGGAAGTGCTGGTATCAGTAAACATTATAGACCGATTTCAAGGTCTCATCACGTATCAATCGTATGTGATTTGCTGATTATTTAACTCGTGAGCATCCAACAGAAGATCGAACTTACAATATAATCAATCAAGTGGGCTTAGCTCTCGCAAAGCTTGTCCCCTCAGTAGTCTTTCACCTTTCTCTTGCAGATATCATCTCGCTGCCGTCGAGGCTAGAGGTTGCAATGAATGCTGGTTCATCCTGGATGCCGACCAGCCTTCGCAGCTTGGGCGTCATGAGCCGCCGCCGCAGGTAGTCTTTCCACCGGACATTGTCTCAGCGACCAAGTAGACGTCTATCCTGTCTAGGGATAAGACGAAGTAGAGATCCATCCCACCTAGGGATGGCACCAAGTAGACATCCATCCCACTTAGAGATACGACGGAAAGAGAGGTCCATCCCACCTAGGGATAAGACGACTCTGTCGATTCGTAGAATCTTTCGATGATAGGTACCAAGTATAAACACGTCAAAAAGGGGTAATTCACGAAATCCCATGAGCAAAACGTATCCAATTACTAAAGATCTATAACAGTATAAAGGCGTACGTCCATGTATACCTCGTATAAGTATAGTTACGGTTGCAAACAAGGATAACTGAATATAGTACAGTGGGTTCAATAGGTAAGGTTATCGATGGCATGCAAGGGCACTCATACGAGCTGACTATATACTGGACGGATGTGCAGTAAACCTGCCTTAGGCTGACCACCATTACACAGCCTATGACAGACACGCACACAAGGTAGTATGTCAGCAGCTCCTAAGCATGTCACCTATTCAAGACCCCATGGCATTCCCACCACACAGTCAATATGCTACTGCCACCACCATCACGACCCTGAAAAGGTGTCACTATGGATTGCATCACAGATTTGCTGGAATTGACCGCGTCTAGATACACAGGAATTCTGGTAATCGTTGATCGGTTGATAATGATGGGGACCTTCCTGCTGTGCAGAAAGGATATTGAGTCATCAGAGCCAATCAATTCATCAATCAAGATGCCAAGCTGCATGGAATGTGGACCATCTGAATTACTTAATAGACATATAAAAAGGTTACGATATAGGACCTTCAGTATCGAGAGTATGGACACACCAAATTGCATGGTAACTATAACCTTGAACAGAACACTTACAAATTAGATATATCAACAAACTAATATACTCTGCAATTGGCCTTGACTGAATGAAGCCATGACAATAATCGATTGACTTTACCACTGATAGTGGTAACTAACAATGTACACCCTAAAGCTACCGTCCAAAGGGTATGGTGTGTGCAAATTCACTACCTTCGTGAATTAAGAAGTCAAAGGCATGATAATCAAAGAATGAATCCCTTAAGGTACCTGGAGCAGAAGAATTCATCAGCAAAGTCAATCGTCTGGTCCTGGTAGTCCTGAGACCCTCCAGAGGTGCAGAGGTTGATTTTGAATGACGCATTCTGCAGATCCTCCGGGAGTCCTTCAGGACCGACGAATGCAGCCTCAGTGTACTTCCTTGTTCTCCAGGAATCCTTGAAGCTCCTCCAGAAGATTCCTGTATCGCAATAGTATACTCTGTAGCCACTTCTGATGCCTCTAAGGGTGCTCTAGGATATTCCTGTATCGCAATAGTGTACTTCGTAGCCACTTCTGATGCCTCTAAGGGTTCTTCGGGGGATTTCTGCATCGCAATAATATACTCCGTAGCCACTTCTGATGTCTCTAATGGTGCTCTGAGGGATTCCCGAAGCGCAGCAAGGTCCTCTGTGGCTACTTCTGAGCTTTCTGTGTAGCACCAGTACGTTCTAGGATCACTCAGGAGTACCTGGATCTATTTCTTCATTTCCAGATGGAATCATAGTGTGTCACCCATTTTCAGACACGCCTGTAGCATTGCATACATCTTTGGCATTCATTTACTGCAGCCTGCCACTATCAACCAAAATGATATATATCCACGCTGCATCCCAGCAGTATCTCGACATGATCTTGACAAATGAAACACAACCCACGAGAAATACAACCCCTGAGAAACACAATCACCGACAAATAAAACCCCCGAGAAACCGACTCTGACTTGAACATAGCTGCCATATCCTCCATTTGCTTCCCTGCTGTATCTGGTGCTATATAACGGGTCGAGTGCTCAGAAGAGCATGCAATTCTGGTGTCCATATAGCTGTCCATATGCTCAATGATGGCCGCCTGGCGACCAGGACCAATGGAATTCCAGTGTCTCCAGCATCTCTCTTACAAGACTATATCAATCCTTAGTAGTAGTTAATTATAATGTAGAGGGGGCACAGTGATGGCTGAATATCTTCCAGCGGAAGTCCTGAGTGGGTTCGCTCTTCGTTCCTTTCTCGTAGTGCCTCAAGGCGAAGTTGAGTGCGGTCGCAGCCAAACAAATCAATTCGGGAGTCACTCGCCTGTTCCAAAATTTGTTGCAATGCTCTTTTCTGCCAAGGTAGGTGTTGGAAGCGAAGAAGTGAGCAAAAAACAGCGCGGTGGGCTCGTATCTCGCAAACCACTGGACTTCCTTCGTACCGTTCAGGAGATCTTCCCATTTCCCAATTCAAGAGTCATCATTCAGCAAAGCGGCAACCTGCTGTAGGCATAGAAGCTTCTCTTCTATCTTCAACGAGTACAGTGATGTCACCATAAGCCTTGCTGAAGTGACTAGTTGATACCGCATACCACTTATTTTTCCCCGCAACTGTATTGAATTGATAATTAGTATTATTAAACTTTGCAACCCGGAGAATACTTCAGAAACTCACAATTCCACATATCAGGGCATCGATATGCTCACTGAGTCTACTGGGGTGCTCCCACACGTATTGCGTGCCATTGAGTATGCCAACAGCTCTTTACTGGATGGTTATGGCATCAAGGGCTTCATCCCATGCCTTATCGCCAATGTGCAATTCGTCCCCTTGAGAGGCTGGCCAGGAGTTTTCAGCATACAGAACAGATCTCAAGAAGTCCTTTGCTAAATCGCAAGCTGCTTTGTTATGGAGTGGCAGCTTGCTATCCTCATTGCTCTTCATCTCCAATGCACCTTCAATAGGTGATGGGGCAGATGAGGAATTCCAACTCCTTGCACACTACCATCTGGAATGGTTCACTGGAACGTGGAACATCGTATCTTGGCCAGGAGATTGAGACGGAGTTCCTTGAAGTGATTGTGAGCGCATCGACAACCGTGAACAGTCTCCATCGGTACTCTCGAGGTATGATTTGCCTTTCTTTCTTTGGAGTCGGTCAGTCACCTGGACCGTATCTGAGCGAGCCCATTTCGGACCTTTTGAACCTGTATTGTGACTGCGTCTATTCCATTCATGAGTTGAAAGTAGCTCGTCATCATCATAGTCTGAACCGGTAGCGGGATAGTTGTCATGCTCTCGATATTCATTATCGTCTTCTTCGACATCGTACAGTTCATTCCGGTGGTCCTGAAGGTTAGCTTGATACAAATTAGGGATTGATCTGGCCTTACATGTCTGGGAATGCGTAGAGAACCTTTTTGACTGGCCGTCCTTACTGAGCGCTCCAAATCTCGCTCTTGAAAAGCGGTAAAGGTAGGACGTTATGAGGCCATAGGTGATGAGAATATATCTAAATGTGATTTGAGAAGAAGAGATCTGAGTAAAGCTCAGGTACACCTGAAGAACCTCTTTTTTCTTATTGGAAACTGAAGGTGAAACAGTGATTCGCATCGAAGAGGACAACCTGTTCATTCCCACTGAAGTTGAGGAGCACCTGAGCTTCTAATCTGTACACTGAGTTCAGGGATCTGTTAGTAAGACGAACGGGTATTCGGGCTACAGGACTGCTTACCATTGTGAGGTGGCTAGATTCAGACTCAGACGTGGCTGAGCTATATGCAAGCCCCATGCTCTGCATCAGAGTTTTCGGGAGTGCCTGAGCTGCTGATATCTGCTATGTTACCTGTTATCATCGCCGACCAATCATGCAGTTTGGTCTGGATATGCGAGAGCTACCGGTTTTCTTACCATTGGGATACTGGTACTTCGCATTCCGTTTTGGCTTCAACATTGCTCCAGGAAATCTCTTGCCTTCAATGGTCCTCTAATATGTCTAATACCGTGCATAAAAGTAGCTGCATTCTAATGATTGACGCTTTCATTTTCATTGCACGTTAGCACTGGGTTTTGTGGTGCCGTGCTCAGTTACCAGTGGCTTGACATGTTCGAGCATGAGCAGCACAAAGTTGGCAGGCTCGGTTTGACTAGCCAGAGCTCTAATAGACGAACCGGAATGACTCATCTTAGTTAGCAGTCGATAGTCCTCTCTATCAACCTGCAGGAAGCGCTGCTTCAGGATCCAGCTGCTGCTGTGATTCCATGTCGTAGGACAGCATCGGAATCCGAGATGCACCCGTTGGGCAGTTTCCATTGCTCAAAATTGGAAACCCGCAGCGATCGAACTTATGCAGGACTGCACCGCAGCTATATGCAATCTCAAGCTGAATGCACATAGTATCTTCTGTAGTGTGAATTGTGTTTATCCAGATACAGTCAGTTCACCTGCAGACAAGATCCGGTGGGAGAAAGTGTTCACCGAATGGTAGATAGAATTGGGGCTTTAGTCCAGGTGGAACTGTGATACTTCGAATGGCAGGCAGGCAGGTTAAGCTGTAGGTTTGTAGAGATGATAAAAAGGGATGAGATGGAATGGAGCAGAAGGATCAAAAACATCATGTTATGTTGGCGGTTGCCAGGGAGATACTCCAGGAAACTCCTAACTCCCATTCAGAAAGATCGAGTGACTATTAGCTGGTATGATGTCGAACCTAAGCATCTATTCTCACTCGATCATTATCTTCTCTGGAAGCTTTGAGCTGGAGCTCAGTCTATTGCGAAAGCTTGGGTGGGCCAAGCACACATATGAACCATTGCTAGTACCGCTTTGGAAGCTGAAAGTGTTGGCAGAGCTTAGTCTTGGTGTGTGGTAGATGCACCGGAAATAGCATGGAAAATTAGGATCGAATGTATTGGGGGCTATTTCAAGTATGATCCGAACCGTGCCATCTGTACCTTCGCTTTCTATTTCTGATTTTGGGCAAGCAAGTTTGACCTGACAGCTTCACCACTGGGCTCCCTCACCCTCGACTACCACCATATGTAATTCTTCACAACTGCATTCTGTTTCTCAAATGATATCAAGTGGATATATATCGTAACCCAAAGCCATCGATTCTCTAACATCTAGACCTAGTGATACATGAGAGATAATAGAGATACAGAACATCTAGTCCATTTTGAAGCAGAAACACAGTAACAGCCGAAATAATACCCCAATCCGAACTTCGTACAACCACAAAGAATACTCCCAGATACACCCAAGCAAATCAAAAAAACATTCTAAATGACCAATCAATGAAATCCCAAACCCAAGCACACCTAGAAATACCCAAGGATCTATTCCGATTGCGACAACATCCCAGCCTGAATGGCAGTCTCCTCAATGTGTGTTTTGAGAATGTTGTGGACGTTCTCCTTGCTTATCATTGGACAATTCATCAGTCTATGCAAAACACGTAGCTGAGTAGTACCATTGACCATATGGAGTGCAGTCACTCTATCATCGATACCGTTTGGACCAGTATTGACAAGCCAGGTGTGAGGCTTATGTATCTGACCCAGTGGCACAATCCGTCCAAAAGGTTGCCGTTGCTCATTGAGAATCCAAGACTTCTGATGAATCACCGCATGATTGGCAGCCATGATGTTGATATCAGTGCCTGTAATCTTGGTGGTGGTAATGAAGATGGAACATCAGGAGGATTTCTGGAAATCGCTCATAACTTCCTTGCACCTGTCGGCGGAATCTTCGGAGACCATGCGAATGACCTGGATATCTTGGATGAAATGGCGATGAATCTACCATGCCAGATGGTAAATCTGGCCGGGCAAAGGACAAAAAAGTACAGCCTTCTGAGGAAGCGGTGAAAGGACAGCAGAGCCTGTACTAGGCTAGTTATCCATCTCAGAAACAGTCGCCGAACTGCTGATCAACTTAGAGAGGAACGATTCTCAGAGCCATCTGAAAATCAGTCCCTCTACAAAACTGCTGGCATCCCACTATTCCTTCCAACTGCTATCGGCAAAATGTTCACCTTCTTGCTCCAATGGTAGCAAACAGCAAGAAAGCTGCCAGCGATGAATCCGCCAGGTGACCCCATGCTCACCTTCAAGCTTCTGCCTCTTGAGTCGGATGACAATATCATCGAGCTGCTTCTGTTCTTCCTGAGACTACTCCAATGTAACTGAATGGAAATCCTCCAATGGGATGTAAACCAGGGGTGTACCTGAAGCCAGCTGTGATTCTATCTATCGGCGGATTGTCCCTGGGTAAGATACTTCAGTCATCACAGAGGCAGCTTCCTGCTGAGCTTCAGAGATACTTCCCAGGGTGACGGCGGTTTGAAGGACGGTGATTGCTGACAACGAAGCCTCGGAACCATGTCCTGCTACTGCTCGCTCATTCCCAAGTACATCTGGAATTGTGAACAGTAACCGAGTTGTGTGTCCCCAGTGCTTCAGTGAGTGGTATGTCAGCGTCGCCGTAACTTGCACATTGAAACCAATTTGGGCTTAAGATACAACGGACCAACCCTTGGACATCGGACCTTTGAAGCTGTACATCCCATCGAAGAGTCCCCATGACCACTGGCAGTTCATAAGCTGGCAAACTGTGTCATTCTCATTTCTTTGCGCGCAGCTTATGAACAGATCATAGGTAATCATATGGTGGTCCCTCTGTCTCTCGAGATGTTCCACTGAGAAGTTGAGGTATGCAAGAGTCAGGTCACCAGCATCTTCTGTGCAGAGATCGCACACCGAAAACAGAGTCCCTTTCGTGATGGTATTGATTGCACCGATGAATGTCACCCAGACACTTAGGATAACCACACAGAGTACCGGATTCCATGGCAGGTGGTCAGTTATCTGCTTATCATCAAGCAACTGGAGAAAACGACAAGGAACAGGGTTAGGGTGAGTACAAGGGTACTATTGCTTCTGGACAGCGCTGAGAATTGAGAAGCCCATCCCCACCGCCTGACACCATCCACCAAGCGAGAGGTTAAAGAGCACCAGTAGTTATGTCTCATGGTGATTTGTCACATCCTCCGTAATTGACTTGACATAAAGAGCTGCAGCCAAGATGGTGAATGTCTTCCCAAGTCCCATTTAATCAGCCAGGAGCATCTCAGAAAGGTCAACATCGAAAATCCATCTCTGTACAATGAACCAAATCGCTCAGATCTGATGTGCAAGAAATTATACTTCCGAAAATTACTTCAAGGTGTACTTTGGCCCTCGAATAGCATCCGCAAGTAAATCTCCACATGGCACAGTACCGAGTAATGCAACTGCTTCTTCAAGACACTCATGCTCAAAAGTGTTTTGATAGTGGCCATGAGAATATCATCCAAAACGTGACCTGGCTGGTCACCTTAAGGCTCGATCAACTCTTGGGTGAATTGTAAATTGCTGTCTAGAATCTCGGTGCTCTGAATCTTCTTCACCAGGGCGGCAAGATTACTTGATGTCGGTTGTACAGGCAAATCGACATAGATATCTAGCTGGGCTTGGGCCCTCCTCTTGCTGGGTATATCAGATAGTGTACTGGGTATTCTGTGAGACTTCCTTTTGGGTGTTTGTGGGGGTGCTCCCTACAAGGAGTTCCAGTTAGCCCAGAACTTTATTCATCACTTCAGACACTCCTAACTTACTCCCTCTCCATCATTGCTTTTCTTGGACTCCTTTACTAACAGGACATTCTCAGGCGGGTCCTCCCCATCTGCATTGCACAGGTTCGCCTCAAGAAGCACAGTCGCTTCTTCAGATGCAACTGCACGGAAGTCCTGGACCTCCCCATTTCATGTTTCCTGATTCCAAACACAGCCAAGAAACTCCTCCCCAACTGTAACTCCGGCATCTTGAGTAGCTTCTTCACTCAACTGGCAGTGATATACGGTCTGGAGAGTGAATGGGCCCTTCGGCTTTGCCTTAGCGATTCACTTCAGAAGTTGGGAATATGCTTCAAGTCCTTGAAATGACCTGAATAGAGACTCAAAAGTGGCATCTCTGCGCAACCGCACCACAAACAACATGTTTTGGATATCGGCCACCTCAACAGTGTTGGCAACGAACCGCCCGGGATCCGAGCCATTGACGAACCGGTTTGGTTCGTACGAACCCGGATCCTTGCCAAGCCTTTCGCCTCAAACCCCACCATTTCGACCTACAACTGCGAACAAAAATAAGTAAGCGAGTTCTTGTCTGATCCGCTCGATTTTTAGTGCATCTTGTAGCTAACTTCTCCCGCTACAAGATGCGCTAAATATCGACCCGATCAGACAAGAACTCGCTTACCGATTATCGTTCGAAGATAGATGGTTCGCGAACCGGTTTGTAACAAACCTCGGAACTTCGACCAAACCTCGGATCGGATCCTTGTCGAACCCCGCCTGGGTTCGATCCGTGATAAACCGATCCGGTTCGTTGCCAACACTACACCTCAATATTCAGCCGTTTGGGAGGGTGTTCATTACTGCTACCCTCTGCATTGCGCTTCCCATCACCTCCTTTCCCTTTCATTTTGTCACCTTTTATGGTCCCGGTGACTGTCTCTCATAGGCCGTTACACAGATTTCAGATGACAAGGTGAATCCAGTCATTCCTGATACTCTCAGAATCATCAAACTGGTCAAGGGATTGGAACTCCTCATAATACTGGATGAAATCTGAGATAGCTGCTTCCCAAAGTTCGAACCCGGTGTGCCCCTCAATCTGCCTCGTTCTCAAGCGGAGTAGTCGTATCACGCATTGAGGTTGCTGAGGAATCAGCCATTCCGGCTGGACATGATTCTCAAACTTGGAGATGTCACTTCTCCCAGGCGTGTCGCTTTCCTTGGAATCCTTTTTAACTTGGCCCATCTTAACCATGAGTTGTCTGGTGGTGACTTTAGTCCCAGCGACAGTGAACTGCTTTTGTACATCTCCAGTTCTATCGGGTGGAACAATGTTGGCTGGGGCTATCTGACCCTGATATTCAGTGACAGTGATCTGCCGCCGGCGTAAACCGAAGGGGATGTTAGAAGTTGGGGTCCATGGTGACAGTTTAGGTAGTACTTTGGTCCATTTCCATTGCCCAGGGGCCGCACTCCCTTCAGTCTCGCTGGTCTCTTCAGAAGTGGCAGTTTCTGGTCTAGGCATCCGTGCTCCTGGTGCTCCCAGCTGTACTGAGAGTGGTTGAGGCAAGGTGGGCTGCATCAGAGGTGGGGGAGGATTTGTGGACCATAAGCCTGGAGCAACTGGTAGTCTTGGTGGAGGGGGAGGATGATGTGGGGTGTACCTGAGCCCTTCAGCTCCAGGTGGAGGGGGAGGAAGATGTGGGGTGTACTGGGGCCCTTCAGCTTCAGGTGGAGGTGGAGGAGAATGTGGGGTGTACCATGTGAGGTACTGCAAAAACAACACCTGGCGCTAGGTATTCACACGGTTATATATCACTCTGCACAGCACCTTGGGACACTTAATATACCCTGTTCTTCATCTGGACGGTGCAATTGCCTGGTGCTTAGTGTGCGGTGGAAACACCCCTTTGGGTATTATCATGACGATGCTATGCACAGCATATTACACTATAAGGTCATTTTCCATGGAGAACTACAATGGTTGCATCCATGTCTTGGCTGGATGCAAGCAGCCTGAAGGTCTGCCTATCGCTGCTCGGTGCTCATGGCATTGTAATGATGATAATATACATGGGATAATATACCATAATGTTATTTTCCATGAAGAACCACTTTGCTTGCGTCCATGTCTTGGCTGGATGTAAGCAACTTGAACGTCTAACTATCGGTGGTTGGTACTTGGTGGCAAATTCACGCTTATTAAGTCTATTTACAGTTCTAAATACCAATTATACCCTCGTCACTGCTGTATTTAACTCGTCCTCCAGCATATAATCAGTATCGTTCCCAGTCACTAGGTCTATATGAATATTGACTATTTATACTTTATTCTCCGACTTCGACGAAATAGGCTCCTCTGTAATTAAGTGAGCCGTACCCACAATATTTCCTGGACTAATAACTGCATATACACCTTCGGAAGATGGTTTCACTACTCTTACTAGTGGCGATGCACTTTCCGGAATTCTACCATTGGCAGTCTTCCTCACTTCAACGTATGCTAGTCAAAAAGTATTCATGCCATGCGAATGGATGACTTGCAGCTTGAATAGATGCAGCATATGGTATGGTACACGTCCCTGCAGTGGCTTGTAAGACAGCTCCTGCCCCTCCTTACGTTGCGAAGTTCGGATCCATAGCCAGTCATGGTGGATAGCCCCTGCATACCATCATTTATCTCCAGGATATCTGAGCTTCTAAATGATACCCTTGTCATGTATATTGCCCGATTCTACCTCCAATCCATGGTACATTGCTGCAGGACTGCGTAAGAGATCATCCCAATCGATATTAACTTGCTTGGAGTGTAAGAAACGACTGGTGGTATCGTATAGACCATTTCGAAGGACATTGTCACTGATTTCTTTCAAGAGGCCTTGAAAGTTCTTGACTTTATCATTTCCTCTGTACTGCTGCAGAGATATGAACCTCAATAAACAATGTCTACGAGTAGTACTTATACAACCCCTTCCATCCGTACGACAATCAGGAGGAGTACAATTTCGCAGAGCTGGTCACATCAAAAGGTCTTCCCGCCAACATCATCGACGACTTCATGAAGGGCAACTGCGGCCTTAAAGAATGTGTGTGTGATTCTCTGAAATCGAATTACAACCTCCGACAGAAAATCGATGCGATAGAGGATGGACTTGGTCATGGCTCCTGGAAGGAATCTATCTTGCAGATGATATGGAATGTGCAGCATTCAGATGCAATTGAGTTTTGGCACCATGACCTTATAGAGTGTGCAAAATGGCTACTCTGAGAGCCAGCATATGAGGAACATCTTACATACACACCGATACGTTGCTTCAATGATGTTGGGCACAGTGTTTACAATGAGATACATACTGGAAACTGGTGGTAGGATATGCAGGTAAGCTTCCTTCTTAGTATACACTTTACAACAATGCTCACAATTGTGCAGACAATACTACCTGTCGGTGACATGTTGGTGCCGATGATGTTCATGTCTGAAAGAACCCACCTTACGAACTTCTCTGGTGACAAGAAGGTATGGCCGATATATATGACGATCTGCAACCTATCTTCAGCAGCAGCACGGGTGATGCATACAATGCAGAGCATGTTGTTGGTTGCCCTTTTGCCCGTTCCGATGAAGATACGCGATGTTTCCCTCAAAAGAACAAATGCTCAGGGGGAGTATAACTAAATGGTCACTTATAACGTGCTGCAGCATGCTTTGCAACCTCTTCTCAATTCCGAGAGCCGAATCTTCTATGCCCACTGTGTCAATGGCAACTTCAGGCATTGTTATTCGATACTGGCTGCATGAATGGCGGATTACCCTGGGCACCGTGACCTTCACAACATCAAGAATGGTAGAAGCTACTGGTTCCAATGCCTATTGGGTAATCTACCCTGCCGACTTGAGTGACACAACCTCTGGCATCATAATATCTATCGTATACTGTCAGATTCAAATACACCTCTGAGCATCGTCGATCTCAAATACCACGATGTCAATCCAGTGTTCAACATCTTATGGTATCTCGATTGCATTACAAGCAATCTTTTCAAGCCTGATCTACTCCACACAGTGCAAATTGGGATGTTGAAGCACCTCCTGACAAGGCTTAACGAATTTCTCAAGTAGTATAAGTGGCTTGATAAGTTGAATGATATTTGGCTCTCGGTGCCTGCATACCTTGATATTACGAAGCCAAGATATACATATGAGGAGGTTTTGCATTGGAACGCAGGTGAAATCAAGACGATGACACGAATCCTTGTGGGTGTCGTATGCAATACTCTGCCGGACCCAATTCCATCCCAGCACAGTATTGTTGACTGGGCAGTTCAGTGCTCTCACTCACTTATTGAGTTCTATTTCTATTGCCAGTATGACTCTCACGATGACAAAACGCTAGACCTCATGGATAATATTCTACGTTGCTTTCACGATTCGAAGAATTTGTTTCAACAATTCAGGGCTGGCAAATGACTTGCAGCAGAGGTCAAACAGAGATATACAGAATTTTGTGCCGAGCGGGATGCCGAGGTGAATTCTGAAGAAAATAAGAACAAATTGGTGGCCTTTTGACAATGCATTCGTGAGGCCTGAAAAGGTATTATAGATGCACAAATGGCCGAATACAGTGAAGAGGATAGGAATTTCAACTTTCCCAAGATACATCTTATGGAGCACTTCCATGAGCAGATACAACGGTACGGTTCGCTTAAACAGTAGTTGATGGAAATCAGACAAAGTTCTCACTGGGAGCAGATTAAGGACGGGTTTAATGCCTCCAACAAGACGGGTGATTACTATACTCAGATAATTAACTACTACCTGCAAAGTGATGCATTCACTGTCATAAAGGCCAACAGTGATGCATGGAATCGTGAATGAGCTGCTTTACAAATGACGACAGAAGTAATCACGGAAGTGACAATGAATGTTTTGGTAGAAGTTACGGCTGAAGCAACCACTTCTAGTAGATGTTGTTTTCGGCCATTTCTGCATCTATAATACCTTTCCAGACGTTGCGAATGCGCTGTCGGAAGGCCTCCATTTTCTTCTTGTTTTCCTCCAACTCAGTATCCCGCTCAGCATACAATTCCGTTTGTCTCTCTTTGGCCTCTGCTGCAAGTCGTTTTCCAGCCCTGACTTATTGAAACACATCCTTTGAATAGTGAAAAAGATGTAGAGTATTGTCATGCAGGTCTAGCGTTTCATCAGTGTGAGAGTCATACTGGCAATAGAGATAGAAATCAATAAGAGAGCAAGAGCATCAAACTGCCCAGTCAAAAACACTGCGCTGAGAGGGGCTTGGATCCCGCCGAGTATTGCGTACGACACCCACAAGGAATCATATCATCGTCTTGATTTCTCCTCCGTACCAAAGCAAAACCTCCTCATATGCACATCTTTGCTTCATCATATCAAGGTATGCAGGCACCGAGAGCCAAATATCATTGAACATGTCAAGTTGCTTATGCTGCTTGAGAAATTTGTGAAGCCAAGTGAGAAGGTACTTCAACATCCCAATTTGTATCATGTGGAGGAGATCAGGCTTGGCAACATCACTTGTGATGCAATCGAGATACCATAAGATATTGAAGTCTGAATTGACATCATGGCGTTCGAGATCGATGATGCTCAGGGGTATATTTCAATCTGAGAGCATACAATAGAAATTATGATTCTGGAGATTGTATCGCTCATGTCGGCGGGGTAGATTACCCATTTCCTGCATGGGGCATTCGCACCAGTAGCATACACCATTCTTGATGTTGTGAAGGTCATTGTGCTCGGTGTAATCGGCCATCCATACGGCCAGTATCAAATAACAATGCTTGAAGTTGACATCGGCAAAGCGGACATAGAGGCGCAGGTCTCGGAATTGAATAGGGGTTGTAATAAATGGTGCAGTACGTTCTGAGAGACCATTCAGTTATGCTCACTCTGAGCATTTCTTCTTTTGAGGGGGATATCGTACATCTTGATGTGAATGGGCAAAAGGGCGACCAACAACACGCTGTGCAGTGTATGCTTCATCCATGCAGCTGAAGATAGGTTGCCGATCGTCATATATATCGGCCAGGCTTTCTTGTTGCCAGAGAAGTTCATGAGGTGGGTGCCGTCAGACATGAATATCATCGGCACCAGCTTGTTACCGACAGGTAGTGTTGTCTATACAATTCTGAGCATTGTAAAGGGAATAGAGCATTGTAAAGGGTATAGAGCATTGTAAAGGGCATACTAAGAGTGAAGCTTACCTGCTTATGCCACCACCAGTTTCCAGTATGCATCTCATTGTAAACACTGTGCCCAGCATCATTGAAGCAACGATTCGGAGTCTATGTAAGATGTTTCTCGTATGCTGGCTCTCAGAGTAGCCATTGTACACATTCTATAAGGTCACTATACCAACACTCAATTGCATCTGGATGCTGCGCATTCTATACCATCTGCAACGTAGCTTTCTTCAAGGAGCCATGGCCAAGTCCATCTACCATCATGTCGATTTTCTGTCGGAGGTTGTAATTCGATTTTAGAGAATCACGTACACACTCTTTAAGGCCACAGTTGCCCTTCAGGAAGTCATCAATGACGTTGGTGGGAAGACCTTTCAATGTGTCCAGCTCTGCAAAGTTGTGCTCCTCCTCACTGTCGAACAGATAGAAGGTGTTGTCTAAGGATTCCTCAATGTTGTACTCATCATTGGTTGGAACATATGTGACAGGGACTCTGGTATCGGGATATGAGAACCTTTTTGTATTTAAGTCAAATTCGGACTTGAATAGTTCTGCAGAAGGTGACGTGTACAACAGAGCAAATGCGTCAGGATCATCAACATGATCATGGTTAGCATGAACACCACTGTGAGAATCGTCGACGTATCGCTGAGAGTTCATTCGAATGTGTTCAGGGGACTTGAAGGCTGTCTTCACCTCAGGAAGTTGGGCGTGATATCGAGGATGGTCGCTGTCGATGTGTTTGTAGAGCCAAAGGTTAGACTGGTAAGGTTTCGAGCAAATAGGGCAGAAACGATTCGGAGTTCATATGAGATCCATGGTGCGCATGGTGTAGCCAATACTGAGGGTTGTATCTGCAGTTGGCAGAATATTTTGAGTATTGCCATGTGTGGGTCATGATCAGGCAGGGATTGTCGCATGGTGTACAAAACTCACAGAGGTGTATATAAAATACCAAGACCCTGAAATATACTGCAGACACAGTTTGTCACGATGTAGCCGCAGCCACAGCCTAATTTGACACTAATAGTAACGCAAATATGAGAATAAATCCATGGACTTACTTGTTAGCTTGCTTTTCTGATGTTTGACTGGACGGATGAAAGAAAATACGGACGAAATCATGTGATATCACTCGTTTTATGTGCCAAGACATGAGTTCAGAATTAATGATACCACTGCACAGTGTCAATTGATGGTACCTGGAGAGGTCTATGAACTGCCAGAGATGCCGGTAATACTTTTCTCACTTCATATGGCAGGTCCTGACTGTTTGTGATACTATACTGCATGATTATATTGGAACTTGATGTTACTACCATATGATAGGAATCCAAAGTGACAGACTTCGACGCTTTGACCTAAGATTCGTATGACAAGTGTGTCCCACACTCAAAAAGTGGTTCAAACAACTCTCAGTCATATAAAATATGAGGTACATCTTTCAGGCTGGAAGGGAAGTACTGATGACGGCTCACACCCAGGAAAGCTCCTTTTCAAGTATGATGTTTGATATCACCAACGGTTTCAACTCTTCTGCGAGCTGCTCCACACAATTCCAAGCACCTTGATGGTCCATTCTGCATTGATTATATACTCCTGTACGCTCTCTCAATTTCAATTCTTCTCCATCATCTCTATCTACTCCATCTTTACCTATTTACTACTCTCATTGTCATTTTCAGACACATTGATCCTAATCCTGACCGACCCCTAATACAGCTCAGAACGTTGCAATGTCACACAAAATGATCTCATCCACCCCCTCCGAAACCGATGCAATTAAGAACACTCTTCACCTTGATGGTTTCGTGAAGCAGTTCATGGCTGAGCATATTCGAGGCTGTATTCGGATGTTTGCCATTCATGGTGCCAAGGATGATGGTACGATTAACTTGATGTATGATATTCTTTTTTCGGACCCAGTCACTATAAGGCACGTTGCACAGTTTCAGGGAATGTGGATGCATCAGGCATCGACTCAATCATGATGCATGGAATGGTGGAGTGGATTCCGGGTGTTTCTCCAAGACTGTTTCGATAAAACTCGGATGCAGATGAACCAATATCACAAAGAAAATACATCTTGACCTACCAACACCGATACCGACCCTGACTCTGACGACTCTGATGACTGCGACAATCCCAAACGTGGCAAAGACCATGCCAAGAAAGATACCTGGTATCCCGGAACACCGACGCTGTAGTCACCCTTCTACAAACGTGCAATGCCACCGACCATCATTGCCTCTGCTCTCCAAATGTCACGAAAACTAGATGAGATCTCTACCAATGCTGTCCCTACTGGCCCAATGCTTATATACCCCTTCAGGGTTTCCATTGTCAACCCTGAAAGTTACAGCCCAGAATGTTACGACAGTTGGGATGACATCTTTGTTCACGACAGCTCGAATATATGGCATCTCTCATCGATCGAGAAGTTAACCACAAAGGCTGTACATCAGCAAAGGTTTTTTCCGTCCAGGCGGAATGGCTCTTTCAGAGTGGCCACACTCCATCAGAGCTGTCAGAGACGCCCCGGTGGTGGCTTACTCCGTACCTGGCATCAATACTATGCGTCGCCTTGCATATTACCCTCCGATCGCAGTTTCACCGTTTCTTGTCGCTCTGTAGGTCTCCCATTTTAAAAGAAGAGTCTGGTGTTGTGGCCAACTGTGACCATACATCTGAATGGGTCCAGCAGAGAGCCAGCCTGGCTCTATCCCGTCCTGACAGCCGAGAGTCAGTCCAGCTCAATCATCTCCCACGAGTGGAGAGCCAGTCCACCTCGATCGTGTCCAGCCAGCTGAGATCCAGTGTAATGGAGGTGCCAGGTGCAGTTGGCTTGTAAGTGCACTTGATCTCGTAAGTGCACTTGGCTCGCACTTGGCTTCGTAAGTGCACTTGGCCTCGTAAGTGCACTTGGCAGCCGAGGCCAAGTAAGTACCCTTCATATATAGTGTGACCCTTTTTCCCCCTTACTTTCAACTGTATTTGCACTCTAAGTTCTAAGTTCTAAGTTCAACTCTATGATACTTCTCTCTCTCTCTCTCAGTCACCCTTATTATTTGCAATGCTAACAGATGTACAGACAATTTTAACCGAGGTAACCAGGCAGTCCTATGGAACATCTCCAGTGAGTCCAGCTCGATCATCTCCCGCCAGCGGAGAATCAGCCCTGCTCGATCGTATCCAGCCAGGCCAGAGCCAGTACGGCTCGATCACATCCAGCTAGCCCAGAGCCAGCACGGATCGATCACGTCCAGCCAGGCCAGAGCCAGCACGGCTCGATCACGTCCATCCAGCCCAGAGCCAGTATGGCTGGATCGCGTCCAGCCAGCGGTAATTCAGCCAATCTCAATCGTCTCCTGCCAGCTGAGCCAGGCTAGCCCAGTCTGTATCGATCTTCTCCGCCCGTATACTAGCTCCAAGTGTTGCCCCAAGTGCGTCCATTTTTTTTTGTATATAGTTAGCAATAAATTTGTAAATCAAGTGTGATTTTAAGTAATCAATGGACTGCTCTGGTAAATCAAGGCAGTGACTGGGAATTAAGGCTGCGACCATACAGTATCCTGCATCTGGATATAAATGCTAAGAGGTTTCGTCTGCCATGGAGTAATATACAACGCGATGGATTTCGTCTGCCACGGGGTAATATACAACGCGATGTATCACAAGAATAAGAGAGGTGGTATAATAGCCGCCGTATGATAAGTATACAATACGACCCATTGCCTGGCCGACAGGTAGCGTGTAATATTCTGTCAGAGGGTACGAGGTTCCATCAGAGCTGTCAGAGCCATCAGAAATACCCGGGTGTTCCTGATGGAAACTAGGGTTGTTGCTGATGTACACCATGCTGTGAGTCATCTATATCCTGCCAGAGATGTCAGTTGTATTCTTGGGTGTCTAGCCATGTCTGGCGAAATCTCTCTGCAGCCATGGAATATGACTCGACTCAATAGCAATGACTTTGTAGCCACCTTCTTTTCCGTTACAGCTTACAACCCTCTCATCGTTGTGGCTGTTCTGAGGGCAATAGGAGCTACTCCACCATCACTACAACCACCACCATCACCACAACTACGATTGTCACCCCCAGGAATACCTGGTACCTCCGAACCTGCCGAGAGCCCAATGTCTGCTCTCAAGTTTGTTGCAATAAACCTCTTGGCAATGACACAATCGGAGGTGACTACTACTCACCATGTCGAGTGTGCCTCTATCCAAGATGTATCATCGTCTGTGCTTGAGGAGTCAATGACTATCAGCATTGCACAATTGACGGAGACAGCACAAATTGTTGAGGTGACATCGCGAGCAGTGGTGGAGTTACAGTAACAGCGGTAGGCGAGGTTGCAAATGGTACTGGTTTTGGTGGAGGATGAGACAATATGTGACGTTTAGTCAGTATTGGTGGATGTTGACGAGTCGTCAGAGTCAGTGGCAATTGGTACACACCAAGATGTCAATGCCGGTATGAGCTTCACACAGCTCGAGGCGTGGTATTTGATAATACCATGCATGGGTCAGCAATTTGAGTGATGATCTTCGGTACGTCCAACAGGACTGCAAATGACGATCATACTGACGCATGTAGGTTTGCATTTGGTGGTTGGATTAGTGTTTGGTGGTTTGGTTAGATAGACTTTTTGTATATCCTCTTTGGATCGGGTGGAGTCGTTTTTGCATTTTACAAAGATGTTTTTATTCTCGTTTGGATTTTCTTGACATTATTGGTATTTGTTTGACTAATCGTATGCAACACGTTAGTGACAAGCTAATATGAAATTGTTTGAATCTGCCCCTTTATGAGAAAACCTTTCAGGTGCAATGCTCGGGGACATGTCAGTCCTTTTCCACACTGCATTACCCTTCGTCTACATCGCAACTGCACTCTGTTTGTGCCTTTCTGACATTCCTGCCTTTCTGACATTCCTGCCTTTCTGACATTCCTACCTTCTGAAAATGACCTGAACAACAAAGCCACTGCACAAGACCGCATCCTCAATTCCAAACACAGCACCGGCCACTCCTGGAATCCCAATGTCACTTACAGGAAATGATCAGAAGAGGAAACTCACTTTGCAGGCTCACAAGCAGAAAGGAAAGCGAACGAAGGCTACAGCTTCATGTATTGAAAGTTTGATTACTTAGGTCTCCTCAGCATCTACACCCATTGTATCCACACCAGATCCTGCCCTGAAATCGTCGCTTCCCCTGCCGAATCCAGCCTCGATGTTGCAAGCACCCAGTGTCATTTCCAACGTCAGTATTCGTTCAGCAACGAACCTTAGTCACCACCGGAGTCCACACCCATTATCATCGGCTTCACTACTCATCGCATTGTATCTACCGAGGATACCGTCGAGTCTGTCAGTCAGCAGTAAATGATATGACAGTCAAAGTATCTTTGCACCAGGTGACCTTTGAGTTACTGCTGTACTGGAAACAATACGCCACATGATGCAGAAGCAACTGCTCAGCGAGATACCATTTCCAACTGAAGCTGAGTTTGTTCTGGTAGCTTATACGATTTCAATGTGGGAGAAAACCTGTGAATACGATTCTCACACGGCTGCGACAAATAGGAGGCTGCAAAAGAGCGGCTTCATTTCGAGGAGTATTGGGAAGGAGTAACCCCAGCAAGATGAAGAGGCTCGATTGGCTCTAAACTAAGAAACAAAAAGAGAGAAGAAGGAAAGAGATGAGAGGAGATGATGATTGGATGCGTGTCGCACGAGTCCATATAAAGTCTGATCCCCTGGCGATGGCGTGATTCAGAGTCTCAACAACCCTAACCGACCAGTGAATCCACTCATTTCGTGGGTTTAGTGGTGGGAACGATTTTCCCACCACACCGAGAGTGATAGATACCGACTAACATATTGTTTCCAATATAAAGCTTGTAGAGCACTCCTGGCCGAAGGTATGCAAGCAGGAAGGGGTCAATATTAGCTTGCTGGAACGTCAGAAGGAGTGTCTCAAGATAGTTAGGTATCTCCCAGAATTGCATTCTCACTGACTAACGTATATCAGATCAAAAACAGCTACAATGTAGTCAGATCGCACATGATCAAGAAGGGTCATGAGTGTATAGGGAGACTATACAACTTGTACAGTTGCGAAGATGATGAGCGCCACATACACATTGACTTAATTCTTTCACATTTTACATTCATTGTACCCCAATGCGATGGTTCGAACAAACCTGATGAGAGTGCTGTCTGCACCATATAGCATCGCTAACACCACCAGGAACAAGCTAGCTACTTTCTTGCTGAGGAGATTTCACGATTTCTATATATACATTTCTTCCAACGAATGTGCAAATATGGCAGGCTTATGGAGGGTCGCCATAACTGGATCCGGAAACAGATACCTCCGCCACTGATTGTGTTAACATGTACGACATTGCATCACATACTGACAGAGTAGCAAAGAAATCTAGGTTTAGCTCCATCAAATGTTCAAATCAATGACTTCGAAATCCGGCGCAACAGGCCCAAGTGGAAGTACTACTTCAATCGAGATAATGACTGCAGTAAGTATATTCATCACAATGCATGTAATTGCTCTAACAATTCGCAGAGACCTACACTGATCTCATGAATGTTTGGAATGATCTCCCATCTCCATTGAGACAGAAGGTAATCAAGTCCATCAGGTCGACCCTCAACAATCTCATTCTACATGACAAAGGAGCCAATAATAGGTCACCCATGGCCAAGCCTCATCGAGTGGTATTAAATAAGACTCCGATCGAAGCCCTGCTGATGGAGCTGGATATTGAGACTCTAATCATTTCTGCAATCCACATCCCTATAGCTAAAGATTCATATTTTGATGCTGAGGATGAGGTTGATGATGGTGACAGTGATAACGACAACTAGCATGATGACATTCACAGTACCATGAGTCGTGCTCAGCGACATCGTGGTGTCCAGCTGGATGATGATAAGGTCGAGAATCAGGTCGATGAGGACGAGGATGAGAATGAAAATGAGGACGAGAATTAGTAAGAGAATCAGGACGAGTTCAATGACGTAGAGTCTGAGTCGGTGGATGACTGTGAAGGAGAGTAGTTTAGAGGATGTACTTCAAGCTGGCTGCGATGTGTAGCATGGCATTTATTATGTGGAACATTTGGAACGGGAAACTGTATATATTAGAGCTTAATATCAAACATCGTCAACAGTAACGTCACTGCACTGTATCCGTTGCCCGAGATGTGAGTGCAATTCAGAGCATCATATAAACATTACATGCTGTGCACATTGCGTTATGTCACGGTGTACATTGCACTCATGCATCACATGAGTAGTATTGTGGATCAAAGGGTGAGCACACTGCATGGCTGCATCAGTAAGTATTATGTGTACTGTAAAGCTACGACAATAAGGAATGCTGTGTCAGGAGGACCAAACACAACGCCAGGAGTTGTATATATGTATGTTCTGTGTCCCTCTACGATGAGGCTCAAGAGGTTTCGATTGAAGCGTCCAATGTGCCCTAGACCCACATACGGCCTGAGTACGACAATGTTTTTTTCCCGATGTACAACCTTGTGATATACGTACCAGATGGATATTGCTACTCGTATAAGTATATACAAATGTATATTGATATATGATGACTGCAATTGAGGGGCGAATAAGACCATTACAAGTCAACTAATTTTAAGCAGAAGGGTCAATTCCAAGAGTGGAGGCTGTCACCGATTAGGTCTACTGTGTGCTTAGATACACAAAAGTACAGAGACATAAAAATCATATGAATTGGAGAACCTCTGAAGAACAGCAATTATGATCAAGATCAGTACATCATGCAATTATGCTAGTTTACTACTGCAGAGATGCGATACCGACCACAATAGCCTTACCCCTCAGACTATAGTGATGAATGCATTCGACAAGAGAAATCGTAAGGTGGAAGCCAATGTCATCACCGATTTGAGTATGACCGAACCAGTACTATGGAGATCAATTGCTTTGATTTGGTGAAACTGGAAGTCCACTGGGATATTCGGAACCATGTACTTCCAAACCTGTTGGAGCGGCGTCCATTGGAAGGAATGAGCGTCGAAATAGACCTGCTACTGGAGTGACTAGATAGACTTGAAGAATTCAGAATCAATTGAATATTTGCTTCTTGCTATCTTCTTCTATTCTTCTCTTCTTATAGTTTTTGACCTGGTACGACACGTTGCAGCGCAGCAGGATACGTTCTTACCACCGACATTCTTGTAGTTGAGGTAGTTCGAGCGATCAGGTGTGTGTCCGCTTTCAGCTTTGACTTGGAAGCTTTCGGAGGAACACCTTTATTCTTTTGCCACTCCAGAAGAGTATGGCGCAACGTGGTGCAGATATACATGACAAGTGGCGAGGGTATATGACTATCCTTGTCATCAATCATGGAATTATAAAGTTCATCAGCATACTTATGTTAGTTATTCACCCGATGATAACATTTGATGTGGATAAACTCCTTGATTGCGTCCACCTGTAAGTAAAGTGGATACTGGCCATTCGATAGCAGCTTTTGTTTCTTTCTGCATTGGATTTGGACCGTGTACACCACCCTCCACACGCTCTGCTACAGGAAAAAGATTCTTATTGTCTACTAGAAGGGAATCAATAAATTCCAAATACTGTGTCGGATTCAAAGTCGTGGAGATCATAAGGCTCAGCTATATTGTGTCTTGCTGATTGTAGAAAATGTGATTTAACCGTATCGACTTGTACTCGAACCTGGTAACGGTTTGAGCATGTAAAATCAATGGTGGGCCATTGCTTCACCATACCTTATTCAAGATCTCCTTTGTACGGACCTTAAATACTATGGACCAAATGTTGTTTTGCTGCATAGTGGTGTTCCAGTAATTCTCTATTATCTGCCAGTGTGGAACTTCAGCCAATGCTTTCGCAACGCGTTGTCTTTCATAACTTACCATCTCCAAGTCGCTTGCACTCAGAAACCGCCATCTGTTCCACATGTAGAGCTCCAGGAGTCTACCCATTGTAAATACAAGAGGCATCATGTCTGAGTGACCAAATCAATGTATGCTGCGACTGCTGGTGACTGCTAATCGAGGTGTAGATACTACCTCCAATTGCAATTGCCACTGCCTCTGTCTCTGATTCTTTTCTGTAACTCGCATTCGCAGTAGAGTTGTAATGATCGTGCGGGCATCTGGATTAGGGATGGGGGTAGGTAGCTTTTGAAGACCGCTGAGAGGAGTTGGAGTGCTAGCAATACTGGATGCGGGGCTGAATACAATGCAATGGGTTGAATCTATCTGTGAGGTTTCTCCAGGTGCTGTTGTGCTACGACTGCTTGTACCTGACATAGCGGTTGGAGTATTTATTGACCTTCGCTGTGTAGCAGATGGAGTGGAAGTCAAGCATTGAGTGATATCTGCAATGCGAGAATTGTTCAGCGAAGATGAAGGGGTAGAGTTCTGACTTTCGATTGTAGAGCCTACGGAACTCCCTCCGTGAGAGGAATCCCTCTCACCAGCTGGGTTGGAAATGTATCTCTTAGCAGGGGGAAGCTGAGAATTTTCCGAAGGCCTATGCTTTTGTTGTTTCTGACGATTAGCAAGACTTAGAACATTTCGTACGACCGGAGTCGTATCAGAGTGAGGGCTTTGGGAAGGTATAGTCCGATAAAAATATTCAGAGTTAAGAATGTAGAAATACTTTCCTCTGCATGCATATGCAATGGCAGGTGAGGTAAACTTCTGTTTGAGTATCTTGGGAGGGAATCGAAAAAAATGTGAGGTACAGTATAGACTGTGCTAGACTCTAAATCAAATTTGCCCATGATGATACTCGGGGATGAGATCTCTTGAAAAGAGTTCAAATATGGGGATAACTGCCATCAGATTAAATTCAGATCAAATTCAGCATTGATATTCACTGTTACAGCAATGTCTAAAGGTCTATTTGCCCCGCTTTAAGGGTGTTTATGCCTTCTTGGTGCGATTATGATAGTATTCCACTTGTTCTTGGCACAATACTTCAAACCATTGATTGTGTATATTTTTTGCTTCCTGGTGAAAATTGCCCATTGGCAGAGCTAAAGGCATCGCAAAGCGAACAATGACGTATTCTCTATTCTATGACATCAGTTGCGAGTGCTTTTTCCACCGCTAGGCGTGTTGATAGACGTATTGGATGGTTGCACAGTTGGAATAACCTGAGAACTACTCAGTTTGTTCTGGGATGCACGATATCTGAGCAGTAACAGTGGTGTATGACGCAAAAGCAATACCCAGCATCGTAAACATTCCTCACTGCGAGTTCTAAATTTCGTCTCAAGGCTTCTCGTTTAAAAGGTGCCTCGTAGTTGTGCAAGATGAAGGCTGGGCAGTTTTGTGTTCGTTAGTCAATAAAATGCAGGATATGAATCAAAATTATCATTTGTCACAAGTTGAACCCAAAAATTGTAGGAACTCGAGTATATATATCCCTTCTTCCCGCCTACACCTCCTTTCTCTTTTCTTCCCGTATTACACATACCGCCAGTATCCTGAACTATCTAGACATCACGTGACTTGCTCAAAACAACGCCGCTCATTCCAAAACACATCCGATGACCAACCCAACTTTGTACATTCTCTCTGGGCTTCCTTGCGCTAATTGAGAATGTATCATAATGCTAACACCTCGGATATAGATTTATTTTCAACTCACAGAGATGGAACCTAAGGCCAGCCCCAACGCAAAGGGGAAGGCAACTGCTGGGGAAAAGATGCCGACATCGGTTATGAAATGATGTGTGTTGTTGGATCAGAACCTTGTAAAGGGATTCATATCAGAACATATCCGTAGACTCTTATTGATATACAATATTTGCAGCATCAAGGATGAGAGGGCATGGGACCTGTTTTATGATATACTCTTTCTTGATTCAGTCATGACTCGCTACTTTTGACAATTCCAGCTGATGTGGCTATACCGCAGAAGCAAGTATTCGTCTTATTGGAAGTGGTGGGTGGTCTTCCGCTCATTTATGGGTCAAATGTTTGACATCACCCGCCACCAAATGAACAATGGGAGGTGGGACAACCACCGTACATTTGGGGATCAAGTCGATCGCTCCAATCCGCAGATAACCAGCTTGGAGAAGGTTAAACGCATCAGCGAGTATTTCTCTTAGTATGGTAGCGATGATCTCAGGGCAAAGATTGAGCCGCCAAGCTGCCAGCAACATTGGAATAATATCGATGTGCCCAGACACCTTATTCACACCTGAATGTGGGTTGTACGCCTGAAGTGCCTGGAATGTCGATATGTCAGTTAATATGTAAGTTCATGACAATGCGATGTGAGCCACTGCCATAACAACTATAGGTGCTAGGTATTTACCCAGTCGCATATCACTCTGCACAGCACCTTGTGATGCTTAATATACTGTGTTCTTCATCTGGCCATTCCAATTGCATGGTGACCAGCCAGCCATGAGCCAGCCAGCTGTGGGCCGCCAGCCGTGAGCCAGGCAGCAGAGAGCCAGCCCAGCTTGATCACATCCAGCCAGTGGGGAGCCAGTCCAGCTCGATAATCTCCAGCCAGCCGTGAGCCAGCCGTGCTCGATCACATCCAGCCAGCTGAGAGCCAGCCCAGCTTGATCATCTCCAGCCAGCTGAGAGCCAGCCAAGCTCTATCATCTCCGATCAGAGGAGAGCCAGTCCGATTCAATCGTGTCCAGCCAGCCTGGCTCAATCATTTCCCGCCAGCGGTAAGGCAGCCCGGCTCGATTGCATCCAGCCAGCCGAGAGGCAGCCCAGCTCGATCATCTCCAGCTGGCCATGAGCCAGCCAAGCTCGACCATTTCCAGCCAGCCATGAGCCAGCAAAGCTCGATCATCAGCTGCCAGTGGAGAGCCAGCTCAGCTCAATCCCGTCCAGCCAGCCAAGATCCAGTCTAATGGTGGTGCCAGGTACACTTGGCCTCGTGAGTGTACTTGACCTCATAAATGCACTTTGCAGCCGAGGCTGGGTTTATTTGTTTGTTTGAATCATATTGTATTCGGCTAAACTAGTAGCCATGACAAGGTTTTATCCTTTTTTCCGGTACTTCTCTAATTAACTATTGGGTGTCCCCTTCAGCCTCATAAAGTAAATCTGTATCCTCTCTGTCTCCTACACCCACATCCTCAAATTTCCACCACACCCTCGCACCACTTTTCCGCCAATGACCCTTCCCACCATACCACCTACCACACTCCACTATGCAGGGCTTCATATGATGTTATCGCAGTGGAATACCTCAACCGACTGATCCTAATCCTTCCTTGCATCTGGTCAACAGACAAATCACCACCATGCAGAACGAATAGAAGGCGTGTTGAGAGAGTGGTTTACACACCGGAGGGCTGGCACTGGGGTTCGAACCCAGGGTGTTATTGTTAGCAGTATCCCACGTATACTTTCAGAAGCAATACCAACTGCATCACGGGGTCCGCCCCTAGCCAAGGCCGGATAAGTGCCCTTCATATAGAGTGTGATCCTTTTCCCCCCTTACTTTCAACCGTATTTGCACTCTAAGTTCTAAGTTCTAAGTTCAACTCTATGATACTTCTTTCTTTCTCTCTCATAGTCTCTCTCTTTATTTGCAATGCCAACAGATGTAAAGACAATTTTAACCAAGCTAAGCAGCCAGTCCTAATCAATTATCTTCAGCCAGCCGAAAGCGAGCCTAGCTCGATCGTGTCGAGCTAGCCCAGCTCGATCATCTCCCATCAGGGGTGAGCCTACCTGGCACAATCACATTCAGCCAGCCCGACTCAATCATATCCCACCAGAGGTGAGTCAGTACGGATTGATTGCGTCTAGTTTGTCGACAGCCAGCCCAGCTTGACCTCTAATCGCACCTGATCAGAATGCTAATCTTTCCGTCCAAATCTGCTCATCGCATACAGCCAGCCAAGTACCAGTACGGCTCGGTCACTTCCAGCCAGCCCGACTCAATCATCTCCCACCAGCGGTGAGCCAGTACCACTCGAACACGTCTAGTCAGTCGACAGCCAGCCCACCTTGACCTGCAAGCATACCTGATCAAAATGCTAATGTTTCCGTCCAGATCTGCTCGTCGCATACAGCCAAACGAGAGCCAGTACGGCTTGATTGCATCCAGCAAGCCTGACTCGATCACTTCCAGCCTGCAGTAAGCACACATGGCTCGATCATGTCTAGTCAGTCGACAGCCAGCCCAGTTCGACCTCCAAGTGCACCTGATCGAAATGATAATATTTCCGTCCAGATCTGCTCATCGCATACAGCCAGCCGAGAGCCAGCACAGCTCGATCGCATCCAGCCAGCCCGACTTGATCACTTCCAGACTGCAGTAAGCCCATACGGATCGATCATGTCTAGTTAGTTGACAGCCAGGCCAGCTCGACCTCCAAGTGCACATGATCGAAATGATAATGTTTCCGTCCAGATCTGCTCATCGCATACAGCCAGCCGAGAGCCAGTACGGCTCGATTACGTATAGCCAGCACAGCTCAATCGTATATAGCCAGCACAGCTCAATCATGTGTAATCAGCATGGCTCGATCTTGTGTAGCCAGCTGAGAGCCAGCCAATGTCAATCGTCTCCCACCAGCTGAGCCTGGCTAGTCCAAGTATTTGCGTACAGCCTGTATCGATCTTCTCCATCTGTGTACTAACTGTTAAACGCTGCCCCAAGATCATCCAAGATCTACCATGATTATTTGTATATAGTTAGCAATAAATTTGTGAATCAAGTGTGACTTTAAGTAATCAATTGACTGCTCTGGTGAATCAAGGTTGTGACCAGGAGTTAAGGCTGTAACCTTGCAGTGTACTGCGTCTGGAAATAAATGCTCTATCAGTAAGTATGGACGCAAATACTGTGTCTGTAAGTACGTCCGGATGCATATGCTGTGTCTGTAGTGCCAGGGTAGTGCCAGAGTATGACGAGGCTCAAGAGGTTTCGTCTGTAGCATCCGATACGCTCTAGACTTTCCGGCCTCCGAGGTGTGACTTGGTCTTCTTCCGGATAAGTACAAGCCAGGGGACTTTCAGGCAATTAGGCTATTCAATTCGGATGAGATAATCGAGGAGGATGATGATGATGAGAACTAGACGGATCCCGGAGTGCCGAGCAGTACAAAGAGCTATCCTGCTGATGGCAATGACAATGATGACAGTGAGGATAAGGAGGATACGCAGGATGGTGAGAAAGGGACCGGAAAAGAGAAGGAAATGAAGGAAGAGAAGGGGAAAGGGAAGGCGACTGAGAACAGCAAGAGAAAGTGGAAGGCAACGGAGCAAGGGAAGTGGAAGGGGAAGGCAACCTAGCAAGGGAAGGGGAAGGCAACATAGTAAGGGAAGGGGAAGAGGAAGGGGAACGGAAAAGGAAAAGGTATTGTTAAACAAACACCAGGAGGAGAAAGCTCGCTGAGCGGTAAAAAGGCTATAGGAAGCAAGGGGAATGGGCAGCCTACGAGGCCTATCAGAGATGATATCTCTCATGCCATTGCTTTGCAGTTGCAGACTCAGATATGGAGGGCAAATTAGAGCGGATATATGTAGAGCCGGAATCATCACCTGCCGTATAAATTTCCTCAGATAATGATACTGACTCTATCGAGGAGTCACATAGCGAATATGATACAGAACATGATTTTGTGGTGGATATGCGCATTGAGGATTATGTGGACATACCATATGGCATTGATGTAAATGGCGATGTGTATGTAGAAAGGGACAGTGACGATGAAGAGGAGGAAGATGGAGAAAAGGAAGATGAGGAGGATGAGGATAAGCAGGAGGAGGATGAGGATGGAGAGGAGGAGGATGAGGATGAGGAGGAGGATGAGGATGAGGATGATGGCAAAGAACCTTGGACGATTGGCCAGGGAGAGATAATACATATATTAGCTACCAATATAGATACCATGGTAGACGATCAGCCAATCGTGCTACCTGAGCCAGACCAGGAACTACGTGAGCATATCCTACAGTCACAATCTCTGGCGTCTGCCCCACGGCCACCAACCCTGGAGCCTTGCCCACAATTAGTATTGGCAATGAAGCGGATCGGTTTGTTGCAAATCGAATTAAGGCTGGGTTCGATACAGATTGGATCCGAGGTGTGGATGAAGTTCTGAGGTTTGTCACAAACCGGATCACGAACCATCTATCTTCGAACAACAATAGGTAAGCGAGTTCTTGTGCCATCGGCTCGATTCGTAGCGCATCTTGTAGCGGGACAAGTTAGCTACAAGGTTCAGTAAACATCGAGCCGATCGGACAAGAACTCGCTTACTTCTTTTGGTCGCAGTTATAGGCCGAAATGATGGGGTTTCAGCAGAATGGCTTCGCAAGGATCTGCTTCGCTTGAACCAAACCAGTTCGTCAATGGTACGAATCCCGAGCGGTTCATTGCCAATACTACCCATGACCACGAGCTCCTGAGACTCATCCCCTCAGTAGACTGGAGTTTTTGGGGCTTGTGACGTTGCAAAAACCTCGCCCGGCAGTGCCAACTCTGCGAGATGCTGAGGCAGCCAGAAACACCTCTGATGTCGATGTGGATTAGCAGCTGCTCGGCAAATAAGTAGGGGGTGATAGTCTCTCCGATGTCCCTCTCCACAATGTCCCTCTCCCTGACGTACACCCGGATTGCTCAGTAGGAGAGGAGTGAATCTTTCCTCGCATTGCAGAGGTGAAGATGATTGTTACGTTCGGGTTAGGGTCGGATTCTTGTCTTGTGGGTTTTCTTTGCCATAATCTATTCATCTCAGAGACTGAGTAAGGCACGCGTGAAGGTGTTTTGTTCAATTAGAATATTTTTGTTGTCTGGCTCGTTTGGATTAGGGATTGGTTGATAGGCTTGTTCGTTTCCTTTGTTCAAATCGATTTAACTCAGACATTAATAATTACACGTGTCGCGAGATTTCTGAATCGCTCAGGGTTTATTTTGTTTACGAGTTTTGTAATGGTTTTATTTTGTTCATGGTATTATGGGACATCATGCATGTATCGTTTTTGCAACTCCTGGTGTGTAAGAAACCTCCTTGTGATAGTGTTGAGGTTCAATAGATCTTTCAAGTTAGCTGAAAGAATCGTGAGTATATACTCACACCAGACTGCTCAGGTCCACCACCAACTTTCATCCATTTCTACAGTGTATTCTCCACTCTTCATGTGTTGTCGACAATGCCAGACAAGATCGCTTTCCAGTGCCCCGAATGTTTATGCCGAAAGAAGTTCACCTCAGACAGCTGGTGACTTAAACATATCAAATTACACCATCCTGAATACCTTCAAGTTGCATGCCAGCAGAATCTGACTATTTGCACCGCGCTCTGATACATTGAACCCGCTCAGTGTTGTGAATTCAACACTAACAAAAATTCAATTGAAGACTTGGAGGCATTTCCCTACTACGAACACCTTGAAAACATCGCAGACTGGGAGTGTCAATCAGTACCTCCTCCTCTACCGCAGATGAAAACATACTCCGGTACCGGTACTCCACTAAGTGATTACATTGCTGAGCCATAGGAATACGACACTCAGGGTTGCCTTGAAACGAACCTACAAAACAATCTCTACTACCCATTTGCGACATGTGAAGAGTACAAATATATTCAGTGTGGGATCAAGAAAAGGATATGAAGATATACTAAGACAAGGTGCTGAAAGAAGAACACACCGTTCTGCATTTCCCAAGCTTCAAAAATGGAGATATCATCCAGAAACTCATAGCTAGCATGCCAGATAATCAGGTTCTCGGGGAGTGGGAACTACACACTCTCGAGGATATGAGATGGAATGTCCATCACCAACACCCTATCAAATACGCCTCCGAAACACCTCTATACCAAAATGCACACAGCGGACTGATAGTTGGAGACACAGGTAAGGAGAGATATCCGAGGATAATAACGTGCTAATTGACGTTAAGTCAACGCTCAAAGTGGGGTATACACTGATTCCCATGATCTTCATGTCTGTCGGAACATATCTCTCAAATCTTGCTGGCAACAAGAAAGAGTGGCCTGTATATATGACAATTGGCAATCTATCTTCAAAGATATGTCAGATTCCCTCAATGTACAGTGTCGTAATGGTTGCTTTCCTGCCGATTCCGATCAAGAACCGCAATATTCCTCAGAAGCAGCTGGATAAGTAGCAGCAAACAGACCAAGAGGTGCTAAACGAAGTACTCCAGCGGATACTCTAGCCTCTCACCTTTGAACAAATCTCAGCGCCGAGGGCAGGTTTTACAATGTTCTCTGTGCAGATGGCAACTTCAGGCATAGGAAACCAGTTTTTGCAGCATCGCTTGCAGATAGACCTGAGTATTGCGACCTAAATCATCTTGAGTGGCATGTTTGTTTTTGGTGCGAGCGTCTAAAGAACAAACTTGGAGATTATGTCCCTCCTGACAAGCAACACTCCCAGCAGAATCACAACCAATATAGAACACTCAGCATTGCCAACACCAAGGCAGCTGATACCGAACTCTCGTCTTGCGATGTTCACCGAGAATTCAATGTGTTTCGACATATTCTCTGTAACGTGAGCAACCTCCTGAAGTCTGACCTCCTTCATACAATGCAGATCGGCATGCATAACTACCTCCAGAAGTTGATTTTCTACTTCCTGAAGATGCACGAATGGCTTGATAAGAACAATGCAATCTGGTTACCCATGCCTGCTTACCACGACCTCAAACCATAAGAATTGGTCATATGAGGAAGTTTCTCAATGGAATGGGAAGGAGATGAAGGAAATGAACCGGTACCTGCTTGGAGTTATAACCAAGTCTCTACGAGATGGAAGTCCCACTCAGGATTCCATATGCAATCGCGCAATTGAGTGCACATGGATATTGTTAGAATTCTATATGTATACTTGATATAAATCTCATGATAATGCAACATTGAGCTATATGGAGGACATCTTGCATCGTTTTCACACCTTCAAAGATATTTTCTAACTCGGGCGGGCCGGCAAACAGAAAGAGGCCAAAGCTAATACTCTGAGAACAGAACTTGTGAAGAAGTGAAAGGTAGACGAGGAAACAAATACTGAATCTTGGATGCCATCCAAGAAGCAGCGCCAAATAAATACCTGTCAGGATTATATCAGCCACAAGATAGATGTTTCCAAGATGCTAGATCCTGACTTCAACTTTCCGAAGATCCACTTGATGTCTTATTGGGTCAAACAGATTCATTGATACCAAGCCTTGCAACAGTATTCGGCAGAGACACATGAACAAGCACATAACACGAACCTCAAGGATGGTTGGAACCCCTCCAATCACAATCTCAACTATCTGCCACAAGTAATCACCATTCAACGTCGCATTCTCTGCTTCGAAATCAGAGATCTCAATTTCCAAGCTCTCACTCAGCATTGGGAAAATAGTGCTGCTGCCTGCAAAGTCCTCCCTTCCGGTGCCGATCTGGCTGCCCCCCTGAGCTCCCAGTCATATACGAAGTCCAAATTCATGGGACTCAAAAGTCGCATTGATGGAAAGCATCCTGATGCTATGATCAAAGACATCAGAGCATTAATCAACAATAGGTAAGACACAACGTACTGCATGGCAATATACAACTGCAGGTTGGAGTTTCTCAAGCATAAGTATTGTAACTAGACCTATATATTGGATGAACAACTGCACACAATGGATCTCTGTATTTACCATGGTATCAAGGTTCAAGTTGAGAGTTTAGAAGGTGAATGCATATCTCAGATGTATCGATACACAGAAAGCCAGAGCTAGTACGGAGGGGACAGACAGAACGACTGGAAGTGGATAAAGCAATGCCTGAGGAGGTATTATGGTGCACTGAATGGTCGTCTCCCATGACGACTGCAACAACTATTCAAAATCAAGCTACTGAACAAGGATGAATGTTCGTTGAGTACTGGTTAGCCCTGGCGCTCACCACAATACCAGATAATTAGGATAACCTGGATCCCATCTCGAAATTTGTACAAGTGAGAAAAGCACTGCCAGCCATTGCTCTGCAAGTTATCAGCATGGGAACATTGTCGGCTGCCTGTATGCAATTCCAGAGATAGCTACTAGCAGTAAGACAGGAGATGGACAGAATGAGCATTGGATTGTCAATAGCCATATAGATCTGGCGAGTTGGAATGATGTGTATAATTAGTCAAGAGAGAATTGCATTTTGCATGCAGATAGAAGGAATACGAGGAGAGATTTTGGCAGCGTCATCCATCGCATTGAATTCCTGATGCAAGCGAGTACAAAATAAACCCATGCTGATGTATAGTCACAGTTGGCCACAACACCAGAGTGTTCATTTGAAATAAGAGACCAACAGAGCGAGAACAAACAGTAAAACTAGGATCGCAGGGCGATATGCAACTCGACGCATAGTATTGATACTGGATACAGAGGAAGCTACTATCTGAGTGTCTCTGATAGCTCTAACGGAGCACATCCACTCTGACTGAGCCATTCCACCCAGACGGAAAAAATGTTTGCTGATATGCCACTATATACACTCGAAGTGAGCTCATCTACAATTACTCAATGATTGCTGGATCAGGATGGTACAAGTGCAATCCCTGTATATCATCGAATATCTATAAGATATCACTCGATTCGGTTATCATAAACAATGAAAACAGATGAGCTGTTATGCAGTCAACCAAACTACTGATAAGGAACAAAAGATAGTTACTGGATCTATATGCTGCCAGTATATGCCACCGATACTGTGAAGATAGTTGAAAGACTGTTGATACGAAAGCACCTGAGGTTACATCTGAGCTGACAAAGTCTTTGTTGTGATTAACAATCCAAAGGATAACATTGTCCTGGAAGTTAAGAGATCGAAAGGATATGATTGGTCTGCACCACTGAGATCCCAAGGATTGATGTCAGTAGGTACTCTATTGAACCGAGTTGAAGATCTAAGCGGAAGGATACGGAAGGTCGCACAGAGCAGTGAAGGATAGGAAAGGGTATTGTTACGAAGGGTGGTTAGGTAGAGAAGCTCGTGAGAATTGCCTAGATAGAAGTTATTATTAGAGCGAGAGGAAAGAGGTATAAAGATCTCTGGAATCTCCGAGGATAGAAGGGCAAGCTTCTTGACAATGAGAACAAGCCTTAACAATATACATATTTGAAAGCCAAATGTCTTTGTCTTGAATCTTCTTAGTGACTTTTACATCCTAAGCGAATCTTCATAACTTCCATCACAAGTAAGTCCTGAAAGCAGTCAGGATACTACTTGTACTTGGAAACCTGGAGTGATACTCTCGGTATTACAGTCAGCATATAGATAAGAAACTCTGTCTACAATTTAAATCCAGCTGTATAATGGTCGGATATGTACATGATAGTACGACTACTCGCAGAATCTGAGATCCAGATATGAAGATGATAAAGACTCAAACAGATGTCATCTTCGACAAAGAGACAAATGCATACGTAACATTCCCATAATCACAAAAATACAGGACATATGCAGAGACTACCGAAATCAATATAATAAATCTACCACAAAAAGAAACACACATTGAAATAATAGATCCTGGTGGAACAGATGAGGAGATGATTCACAGCCGCACTCGAGAGAGTAGAATGGGAGATAGCATCTCTCACAGCCATACCACAAGTGGAAAAGTCACCCCCCATATGGCTGGAGCAGATACCGATCACCAATCACATACAAATGGGCAAATATACGTTGGGTAGAGAGACCGAAGCGAACCTGCTGCAGGTGCTGGAAATGTAGGCCTTTTACAGATGTCTCCTGATGAGGACATCCACACTCATGTATTGACTGATGTGCTAACTGATAGTCGCAATCAGACTCTCAATTCTCATGGTGAAGCCCTATCTCAATACAAGAAAAACACAAATAGAATCATACAGAGACAGTCAAACTCTGTTCAACGAACAATCACGGCAAAGAAGTCAAAAGCTCAGGCAATTGCACCAACTGATTGAGTTACTAGAAGCTCGACAATAGTAAAAGTCAATATCTCTGAACTGATACATAGTGTTCTAGCATCAACTACCAACAGTAACCTCCGATCATACGATGAAGCTATATCAGGGCCATTAAAATACCAGTGGAAAGCCACAATACTTGAAAAAGCCAAATCAATCCAACGAAACGAAATTTTCACAATAATCGTCAATTCAGCTAACAATCATTCCACTGCAATCAAGTCAATTGGCTCGAAATCGGTTTTTAAAACGAAATATAACCCTGATAGATTGATATGCTATAAAGCTAGTCTAGTAATTAAATGATATGAATAAATAGATTACGGTGAGACGTATATCCCTGTTGGCAACTCAACGACTTTCAGACTCTTTAAAAGCCTTGCTGCATGAGATGGCTGGCATATCGACCGCCTAGATATCATCACTGTATTTCTAAATACCGAAGTTAAGAACAACATGGTCTGCATAGAGCATCCAGAGGAATGGTCGTTCGTGGGCAGGATCGTTCGTCTAAACAAGGCTCTCTACGGCTTGCAATAGGTACCATAGTCATGATATGGATATATTAATGCGTTTCTTCTCTCCATAGATTTCATCCAATCGGAGGCCAATCCAAACCTTTACAAATAGAAAGACATTCTCCTACATCTCTATGTCAACTACAACATAATAGCCTATGCAGTGGCTGCGACAAAATATTCTGAAGCAATCAAAGTGAAACTTACAGAGGTGTACAAAAGCACAAACCCTGGACTGGCTTGCCAATTCTTCGGCATTACAATTCATCAAGAGAAACTCACGATTAATTTCTGGCAAATGATCTTCATCGATTTGATCTTCAAATGATTTCACATTGGCAAATCCTACAACGTCTCAATTCCACTTGACTATAAAGTTAAACCAGATCTCGCTGAGACAGATAAGGGGAAAGTTGATCCCAGGGAATACCAAACAATTATCGGCTCTCCCATATACATCGCCTTGGCCACCAAATCCGACATATGATTCACATTAGCTGCTCTCAGCCGATATAACTCCAAGCCATTCACCTCACACCTCACATCTGCCAAACGCATTCTACCATACCTCAAAGCCACCAAGAACTACCGACTTCACCATACCGGCCAGAATTCACCTACTGGATACACTTACTCCGAATCATCATGATCTTCCAATACTGGCGATCGAATATCACAAGACAGACATATCTTCAACTCCAACAGCCCGATTTCATAGTAATCCCGGAATCAGAATCTTGTAGCTACTACTACACTTGAAGCTAAATACATCGCATGCTTGGAAGCCTCTAGATAAGATCGATGACTGTTATACATCTACAAGAACCTCAGCTAAGATCTAGAACTGCTCCCAATTCGATGTAATTCACAGGGAGCAATTACACATATCACTGAAAGAACGACCAAGATCAGAACCAAGCATATCAATATCTGCTACCACAACAGCTGCCACCTGCACAAATACAGTATCATCAACTACTCCTGGTTCTCAACCGATGGAAATACTACCCACATCTTCACTAAGGTATTACCAAGGCAAAAACACAAAAAGTTCACAAAGGCTGTAAGCTTGTAGTAAAAAGGCAACGATCACATGATACCTCTAAATGACCAATCAGATTTGCTTAAGTGCTGCCAAGCCTGGACGCAAGCAAGTCCATCATTAATTATGACTCAGTTTGGAAAAGTGGTCAATTTAAGATTATGGGTTTACTTCTTTTTATGTTTCATTACTATTCTTAGCACACCTTTCCCTTTTTTCCTTATACTTTTCATTACATTCCATGTCACTGTTTGGGATGGCCACCCTAAAGGCTGTAGTTGTACTCTTTTCCTACCTACCACAGTTACTATAAGGAGGAGAATATAATCAGATATCAGAGGATATTATTTGGTCTTCCTACGAACTGTAGGAAGAGGGGGAATTCTTACATGTATACTTAGATCAGCTCCAATGGGGCCGCAGGGTATGCGGCCCAGGGGGCCAACACCCAAGGTCGGGGGTATGGGACTCGACTGTAAGATGAACCTACTCAGATGTACTTTTATGGCCTTGTAGGCCTCGTAGATACAATCAATTCAATCAAGCATCTATTCGTGCCTCATAAAGTAACAATGATCGATCTGGACTGGTCTCAGCTAGCTCTCAACTGGATGAATGAGATTGAGTGGAGCTGCCTGTCGGCTGGCTGGAGATAATCACGCTAGGATAGATCTCGGCTGGCTGAATGAGATCTAGTTCAGATTGAGCTCGCTGTGACTGTATGAGCAAGTTAAAACTCATATATGCAAGTAATAGCTTCTTTGAGTGATGAGGATACTTAGTACGTAAGGTTTGCGAACCAGTTCGTAGAACTCAAAGATTTGACAAATGTTCATGCTAAACTTCGATCCAGATTGGTTCGATTGAATCTCGGTTTTATTCATTCAAGAATTGACGAACCCAAACCCTGATTTGATTAGAGCGAATCAAACTGGTTCGTCAATTTTCATAAACTAGAACGGTTTGTTACCAACACTAGTGATGATTTGACCTAAGTATTCCATCAATTGTAGTTGATTGATGTGAGCAGAGTAAGTTCTGAAATGATTTGGAGGTCAAGTGACAATGATCATCTTGTGATTGGCATGCAGTTGATACACCTGAGAAAATTTCGAAATACATTTGACGAAATCGATCATATACATACAATCGATTGATTGTAATATGCTGAGCAGCTCAACGTGCTTACGAAATAATTATTGAAGATATTCTTATATATTGTCTAGATGTACATCATCGTATGTATGGATAAGAGTGTAGAAACAATTGCATACGTGGATTCGAGAATAAGGTAGGTGGGTTTAATAGGTAAGGTTATCGATGGCGTGCAAGAGCACTCATACGAGCTGACTATATACTGGGTAGATGGACAGTTACCCTGCCATAAGCCGGCTGCCATTACATTATCTCCCTCTTTATCTGCAGACATCCTGGGCTGCATAGCCATACATGAAGAGAAGAAGTAATCTAAGCTCGTACGCCCTCGAACGGTGTCGTAAATCCCGCTGCCGATCGGTACCATTCCAGGGTGATCATTTGGTGAATCTGGCGCACAGAAAAAGTCCACATTCAGTGGTAGGTAGTAAAACCCGTACCTACGCCATTTGCAATAGTGCGAGATCCAATAAGAAGTGAAGAGAAGGAAATGTCCTATTGATCCCTGTAACCTCCAGATCTCTATATCACCAAATCTATGACTGGCATGGCTCAGCAGTAGTGTTAGCAACGAACCGTTATAGTTCGAGGGAATTGACGAACTGGTTTGATTCGCACGAATCGGATCAGGGTTAGGGTTCATCAATTCTAGTTCGAATCGAACCAATCTTCAGTCAAACCAAGCTAGTTCGAGATTTGCCACGAACATTCGTCAAATTTGCGGGTTCGTACGAACCGGTTCGCGAACCTTATGTGATCTCATAGAAGTTTTTACTGTTTATAAGTTTTAACCTGCTCGTACAGTCAGAGGCAGCTCAGCCTGAGCTCGATCGTGTCCAGCCAGCTGTGAGCCAGCTGATATCCAGTCCAGCTCGATCATCTCCAGTCAGCTGAGTGCCAGTCCGGCTCGACCGTCTCCAGCCAGCCCCGGCTCGATCACGTCAAGCCAGTCCCCAGCCAGTCCTGCTTGACCGTATCCAGCCAGCCCTGGCTCGATCGCGTCCAGCCCGTCTCCAACCAGCCCAGCTCGACCGTCTCCAGCCAGTCCCGGCTCAATCG
>MU122131.1:322810-445846 GCA_014904905.1 Wilcoxina mikolae CBS 423.85
AGCTGAGAGCCAGCCAAGATCCAGTCCAACTCGATCATCTCCAGTCAGCCGAGAGCCAGTCGAGATTCAGTCCAGCTAGACCGTCTCCAGCCAGCCCCGTTCGATCGTCCCCAGCCAGATCTGGTTCGATCGTGTCTAGCCAGTCGAGAGACCGTCCAGCTCGACTGTCTCCAGCCAGGCCAGCTCGACTGTTTCCTGCCCGCCCCGGCTCGATCGCGTCCAGCCTGTCGAAAGCCAGCACACCTCGATCATCTCCAGCTAACCGAGAGCCAGCCCGGCCCGATCGCGTCCAAGTACTGTTCCAAGTGCATCCATCTACCTTATTGTTTTGTATATAGTTAACAATATATTTGTGAATCAATCAATTGACTACTGCGAGTTATGGCGACGATAAAGTTCATAGACTCTTGTATGAGCATGAGAAAGCTGGTATGAGCTTGTATGAAACCGGGCGCATTGTGGCTTTCACAGAATCAGTAACACGAAGTAAACAGCAACACTGATAGAAGCACATACCAGCTCATATGAGCTTGAATGAGACCAAGTTTGGCCGTTCGAATCTCACCTCGGATCCCTCACAAACTGCTTACGAACTGCAAAGAAACATGGTTTCATTCGTGGCCGAGCAGTTTGAACCATTGGTGGCTAGGGTTCGTTCGGATCGAACTCTCCTCGAACCTAACCTCGGTTTGATCCGACTCGGACTAGTCCGCTTCATTGCCAACATTACTCAGCAGCACCTAGCTCTATGCATCTGTAGCTTCCTTGGTACAGGCTCAGTAGTGCTCGAATCCGTAAACATTATTGGCTCTTGTCATCAATTGGGTAGGTATCGGCATCGCGGAGATGTCATTGGCCGATTTGCAGTTCTTGTCACATATCGTATATATGTATTTCGACGATTATCTAACTCATGAGGATCCATGAGAAGATCGAATTTATAATGTAATCAATCAAATACATTCAGTTCTCGCAAAGCTTATACACTCGTTAGTCTTTCTGCGTATGTGCACTTCCGTGCAATACTGATGCTCTGTAAGTGAGCTTGCAGCTTCGTTCATACATGATAACATGTCGTAGGTACGCTTCAGAACTTCCGCTCAGTTCGGAGGAAGGTAATCGTCAACTGCGATTCAGACCTTGTGCTCAGATCGTGGGAAGGTGATTGTCAAGTGTGCTTGAGAACTTCCGCTCAGATCATAGGAAGGTAATTGTCAAGTACACTTCAGAGCTTCCACTCAAATCGTAGGAAGGTAATCGTCAAGTACACTTCGTATTCCGATTCAAGTGCCCTTCCATGCTAACAATAAGGTGAACTTCTGAACAAATGATGGTCGTGAGTGCATCCGCTTGACATCCAGATCGTAGGTATAGTCCTCAAATCAACCATCGTCGACTACTCTTTGCTTCATCCGTCGACTTTCGGTTGCCCCCCGACTTTTGCCCTTCCACCTTGCCCTTCATCGTTCGACTCTCCATCACAGACATCACCTCCTGCCCATCAAGGCCTGGGTGGAGATGAATTCCAGTTCATGTGGAAGTGGTAGCCTGAGTCGTCTGATCAGTCTCGGGACCATAATGATACTCAAAATACTGAACCCAAATGCTCATCTTTTGACTTCTTTCAGTCTTTCAGTCTTTCTTGGTCTTTGAGTCTTATTTCGTCTTCGGTTTCCTTCCGTCTTTCAACTTCACCTTGAGCTCAATGTGACGCATCAAGAAAATGGGGTAATGAGATCTGTAGGATATCTCAAGGGTAGATAGCATGTATTGGTGTGACTTATCGATGATAGGTAGTAAGTAGTAACGCGTCGAAATGGGATAATTCACGAAATGCCTTGAGCGAAACGTACACAATTACTTAAGATCGATAACTGTGTAAAGGTGTACATCCTCACATGTTTAGATAAGAGTGTAGATATGGTTGCACACATGGATTCAGGAATAAGGTAGGTGAGTTCAATAGGTAAAGTTATTGATGGTGTGCAAGAGCACTCACACGAGCTGAATATATACTGGGCACATGGACGTTTACCCTGCCTTAGGCCGGCCGCAATTACATACACATCAATTTATCGGTTTTATAACATTTACCTCAGAATGCCTCATTTTATTGACAATTAAGTCAGGGGAGAAGTCACTGACGATAAATACGTTTGATCAATTACAGTTGATGTATACCTTCTTCTGAGCTCAGCAGAAGGTCTAAAGCGCAGTTGATGATTACCTGATTATACTCTGAGCGGAACCTCTGAGGTATATAGTTAGTATCCAGGTATGAATATGCAAGCTTACCTACTGAGAGCAAATATTGTTAGGAAGCACGATTAATGACAATCAATATACCAGCAGGGAAGTATATGTATGAAGAAAGACTACTAATAGGCAGAATATAACGCCCTAGTTAGTGTTGGCAATGAACTATTGGAAGTTCGTACCATTGACGAACCGGTTCGGTTCGAGCGAAGCAAATTCTTGCCAATCCATTTCCCTCAAACTCTACCATTTCGGCCTACAACTACGAACGAAAATAAGTAAGTCAGTTCCTGTCTGATCGGTTCAAATAATAGTTCATTCTGTAGCTAACATCACGCGTTACATGATACATTATGAATTGAGCCGATCGGATGAGAACTCCCTTACCTATTGTCGTTTGAACATCGATAGTTCGCGAACCAGTTTGTGACAAACCTCGGAACGTCGTCAAACCTCAGATCGAATCTGCTTCGAACCCCCTGGTCAGTTCGATCCGACATGATCCGATCCGCTTCGTTGCCAACACTAACCCTAGTAGTAGAGGTACAGGCGCAGATTATAAAACAGCTCTGAATAGGATGTGTAACCACTGAATGTTCTAAAGTGTCAAACAGGTCAATGCTAGTGTTGGAAACGAACTGCTCAAGTTCGAGGAAATTGACGAACCAGTTTGATTCGCACAAAGCGGATCATGGTTAGGGTTCATCAATCTCAGTTGGACTTGTACAGAGGTTCAGTTGAACCAAGTTAGTTCGAGGTTTGCAACAATCTTTGGTCAAATTGTTGGATTTGTGCAAATCGGTTTGCGAACCTTACATACTAAGTATCGTTATCTTATAGAAGCTTTTACTTGCGTGTATGAGTTTAACTTGCTCGTACAGGCAGAGGCAGTATAGCCTGAGCTCAATCACATCCAGCCAGCCGAGAGCCAGCCAAGATCCACTTGAGCTCAATCATCTCCAGCCAGTCAAGAGCCAGCCCAGCTCGATTGCATCTATCCAGTCGAGAGCCAGCCCTGCTCGACCGTCTCCAGCCAGCCCCAGCTCAAGCACGTCAAGCCAGTTTTCAGCCAGCCCTGCTCAACTGTCTCCAGCCAGCCCCGGCTCGATCGTATCAAGCCAGCCAAGAGCCAGCCCAGCTCGACCGACTCCAGTCAGCCCAGGCTCGATTACATCAAGCCAATCTCCAGCCAGCCCTGCTCGACCATCTCCAGCCAGCCCTGACTCGATCGCATCCAGCCAGACTCCAACCAGTTCAGCTCGACCGTCTCCAGCCCAGCTTGACTGTCTCCAACCAGCTCTGGCTTGATTACGTGAAGCCAGTCTCCAGCCAACCCAGCTCGACCGTCTCCAGGCAGCCCCGGCTCGATCACGTCCAGCCAGTCGGGAGCCAGCCCAGTTCGACCATCTCCAGCCAGTCCCAACTCGATCGCATCCAGCCAGCAGAGATCCAGTTCAGTTCGATCATCTCTAACCAGCTGAGAGCCAGCCTGACTTGATCGCGTCCAAGTACTGTTCCAAGTGCATCCAAGATCTACCTTATTTTTTGGTATATAGTTATCAAGAACTTTGTGAATCAAGTGCATGACTGTAAATAATCAATTGAATACTGCGAGAAAATGGCGACTTTAAAAGCTCATAGAACTATGGATAGGTATGAGAAAGCTTTTATAAGCTTGTATAATGCAATCGATTGCGTCAGTAACAATCTGTGATACGAAGTAAACAGCAATACCGGTTGAAGTACATACCAGCTCATATGAGCTTGAATGAGACCCATCTTGGCCGTTTGAACTTGACTCTGGATCCCTCACCAACCGCTTACGAACTGCCAAGGAGCATAGTTTGATTCATGCTCAAGGAAATTAAACCATTGGTGGCTATAGTTCGTTCGAATCGAACCCTCTACAAACCTAGCTCCGGTTTGATCTGACTTGGATTAATCCGCTTTATTGCTAACACTAGTCAATGCTGATACAACATTGTACGATTATATGAGATGGATTAGTAAGTGTCAAATGCGGACAAAATCAAACATCCAATCATTGTATCTCCTAACTGGAATGAATAGAAATCCAAGTCATTATATCTCCTTGCGGGAATGGATCCATCCTCTTCTTCATATCCTTCATCAGGATTGAGCAAATGGATATCCTTTTATATATAGCAAAATTAATATCATTTAGGTTGGCGACAATATCAATTGGATAAGACATGCATGCGATCCGCAGATTGTACCTCTCTGTTTAGTGATATATAGCCTTCAGTTGAGAAACCGTACGAGCTACCTCTGGCCTTACCTAAACAAGAAATCTGAAGAGCAATACTTCAACTTTTGGCCCTCTGAATTCCCAGGAGGAGTGCTACTGGTGACCAACCAGGTGATGTTGGAACCTCCATGGGCAACTGACAAGCATCGGCTGCAAGGGGATGGTTAAGTAAATAGGTCTCCTGATATATGCTCAGAGCCACTGCATTCAAGAATCTGTTAACTAGCAATGGGATTCTCGTTACATTGAGCATACGAGTTGGCAATTGCATAGGATTGCAGAGAGCTTCCATGGAAGGTATTGCCAAGAGTAAGAGGAGCGTCTGGAGCTGGATGAGCGAGCAGGATTAGCGGCAGTAGTTGTGGCAGCTGCTTTACATATAGACTGTGCGTGAATAATTGCTACTGGCTCACCAACTCACAAAGAGAATATCAGAAAGCATGGAGTTCCCATTGAGGATAACCTGTCATGGCCCGAGCTCCAGGATACCAATATTCACCTCTATCTCAGGATTACTAGCAGTAGCTAATGATTATGGTTATAGATTCGGTGTGTGAAATGATACCTGCACACAATAGCTGCTATATCCCTGTAAAGTATCAGCAATAGGTGGAAGTCTTTAATCAAGACAGAGGAATGGTCACAGCAACAGTCAATTGACCATGCGATTGATCTGGAATACAGGTACAAGCTACCATATGGGTGTATTTTTAACCTGTCGGGAGTGTAGTTAAGAACTCTAAAGGTCTACATCAAGACAAATCTGGTTAATAGTGTCATCAAGTGGTTACAATAACCAGTAGCAGTACCAATGATGAACGGCGATATGAAACGCTGAAGTTGACCACTGAACTCACAATGTGGTCAGTCATGAATCGATGAGAAATAGATACTGGATGCATGGAACCTATCAAGTCACAGAAGAGCTGCAGAATGTGGATTGTTTGAATGCAGAATGCAATCGTACTCACACCTAAGAATGATAACAAGGGTATTCTTGCCGTTATGGCAGTACAAAGTTAGGTTTTGTTTTTATCGTTTCTTCAAGAAACACTATCTTCACAAGAGATGCTTCAAGACCTGCAATTGAATGTAGATACACAAGTACGAATGCCCAATGACAATCAATTCTGCTAGCATCTACAACAATTGATAAGACTGAACTCTACTTACACTGGTCACTTTTAGTTGTCAACAGTGCAATAATATCAAATATAATGGCAATAACTGTTCCGGATTCTGAAAAACCACTACTACAATACATTCCACATCAGAAGCAATGGAATGATATCTCATTAGCCACAGCCGAAACCACAGCTGATGACTAAGATAGGATCCAATAAAGTGTCGTTGTTGGTGCTCTGACCTATGAGGGGAGAATAGATGATTCTATGGACGATACTCTCCATGACTGTAAGCGCATATGTCTGTGTACGGCCTCGTATAAGACTACAAGGGTAGATACAGATGCCAACGAGAATAAGTGAATATAAGTGAGAGTAGTATGTAGGTAAGACTATCGATGCGGTACAATTGCACTCACACATTGCATATCAGTACGCCGGGTATTACCTGGCTATCGACTTGGCCGATCATGTTCGTTATATCCAGCCAAGACATGGATGCAAGAAAGATAATTGGCCTCAATTACAATGGTAAAGTGATAAGTCTCTTTCATGACCGTCCTGAGTCAGATCACCTTGGAGCTCTTAAAAATTCTAAGTTGTCTCTATGGATTCATATCCGCCTACGATAGATATATTCATAAGGAAGTACATCAGCAGCTGCAAAATAAGTCAACGATATCAACTGCAAATATACCTAGAAGCCCATGATTGAAAGATAAATCACTAGTAACAATGATCATCTTAATTGCCTGAAGCATTATCGGATGCATCAAATGTACAGTCAGCTGCAACCAACGATCAATGGAGTCAATCGCACTCAGTTCCAGCGGTAGAGAACCAGCCAAATCTGTATTCGAGATGTATAGCTGCTTGGAATAGAAACCGACTACAATTGTTTATGGACATATGAGAAGGCTACCATATTGGAAATTCATAGCTGAAAATACAAAGGTACCGAATGTCATGCTTACTATGGCTTTGTACGGAATGCTTAAGGTTCGATATACCAACGAACGAATATACTTTGCAATTGGTCTTTATCTCTGTGAGCGTCAAACGAAGCTATGACAATAATCAGTTGACATTGCTATAGATAGTGGTAATTAATTGTATCATGTTAGATCATAGGGTGTATACCCTTCACCTAGACTTGGAAGAGTATGGCATGTGTAAACCCACGACTTTCATGGATTCGGAAATCAAAGATATGGAAATCAGAGAATGGCTGCCTTGATGTATCCTGAGCGAAAGCATACTTGGTTCCTTTGTAAGTATAACCTTATTGCACACTTATAGATTAAATACCACAACTTGAAAGAGCATGTACGAATGCATGTCAACATGTGGTGACTGCACTTGAGTGCCAACAAAGTCCAACACAGACCAACCATGACTGGATATGAAGCAGAATGGCAACGGAAAGTCGAATTCTGATGATCAAAATCCGAGTCAACCTGTAGCTAATCTTTTGGATTTATATATTCAATGCCGAGAGAGGAGGCTATGACAGATAATATGTGATGGGCAATTCGAGATGGTAAAGTATATTAGAGAAATCATACGAATTTGAGAGCTCTCACAAGCATCAGCTATGACCAATATAAGTACATCAAACAATAATGCTAGTTGATCCTGCAGAGATACATTACAGGCCACAATAGTCTTACCTGTCAGATGACATTGACGAATACATTCGGCAAGAGACATTGTTTGGTGGAAGCCAATGGTACCACCGATTTGAGTATCACCCAACCAGGACTACAGGAATGAATTGCTTGAATTCGGAAAAAACTGGAAGACCCTTTAGATATTCAGATCATAGACTTGCAAACATGCTGAAGGAATGGGCTTGAAGGTCTGCTGCTGAGGCATCTTTGATTTAGAGGGGGACTTGGAGGATTCAGGGTCAATTGGTCATTGTCTTCTCTTCTCTATTCTTTCTTCCCTTCATTTCTTATGGATCTCAGTCCTGTATAAATTGTGTGGGTATGGATCATACTATTGCCACTGAAGGTGGAGTTTTCCCAAGTGCCGAATCCAGTGTGAGCCCACTATGATGATACTGATCCATCATGAAACTTATTCAGATGTAGGTAGGAGTACTTATCTGATAATATTATTCCTATTGTAAAAATATGCTGCAGCTCAGGAGGTCTGGGCATAAAGAGGGGGATGATATAATTGCGGTGCCAGGTACACCTGTTCTCTGAACTTCACTTAGCTTGTGAGTGCATTGACCTTGTAAGTAGTATTGGCAATGAACCGTCAGAAGTTCATACCATTGACAAACCGCTTCGTTTCAAACAAAGCGGATCCTTGCCAAGACATTCGCCTCAAACCCTACCATTTCGGCCCACAATTGCAAACAAGAATAAGTAAGCAAGTTCTTGTCCGAATTCCGCGAGTGTGAACGCAACCTGTAGCTGGGATCGTGTACTTTTGAACGCGCTAATATTCGAGGCAATCGGAAACGAACTCGCTTACTTATTATCGTTCGAGATTCAATGGTTCGAAAATCAGTTGGTGACAAATCGGCCAAATTCGACAAATCCCGAATCAAATCCGAACTGAATCCCTGCTTGGTTCGATGAATCTCAAACCGATCCGATTCGTTATCAACACTACTTGTAAGTATACTTGGTTTGCAGGTCTGCTTTGCAAACAAGTATACTTGGTAGCAGAGGCTACGTAAGTATCCTTCATATATACTCACTTCGCAAAGTAATATTGCACAGTAGTAATTATCTTACCTATTACTTACATTACCTAACATTTGATATCATCAGAAATACTTATTCCGCGGATCTTTTGATACCATATCAACATCAATCTATTCGTACGTGAATATAAGGACTTACATTATGTTTGTTTCAGTTCTGAGAAAATTCTCCTGTAGAACAATGATTGAAGTTGAAATAAGCTGAATATATACCTGTGGGAGCCTAGATCACCCATTTGATAGGAGGCAGTACATTATATACTATCAGTGGAGATATAAACATTGTGCATCCTGTAGTCTCATTTGATGTTAACAAATCAAGACAACTTTATGTTGAACTCAAATCCTGCCATTATATTTAAATGTCGTATTTCTTTATTATGATGGTGATTCAGTTGTCCAATAATTACCTAATATGAAGCACTAAATTTGGCTTCTTTTCTACATCAATTAGATTTAAATTATATACTGTAAACCTAAACTATTTAAAGAAATTCCAGAATTATGATCTGAAAGAGATAAGTATAAAGTCCTTTATAGGAGGTTTCGCACACTGCTACTAATTCAGGTATGACACATAATCTCATCTCTATAGCCAATACTACTATTTCGAGCATACAGCCTATCCTCCACTCACATTACCTTCTCAACCCCTATTCATGTTTTACCACTTCCATTAAAAATATTTCATAACAGTTCTCTTTTGCTAGATTTTAATATATACATCCAAACTATAATCAAGTACAAGTTGTACCATATCATGAATAGTATTGGCAACGAAGTGGACTAATCCGGATCGGATCAAACTGGAGCTATGTTTGCAGGGGGTTCGACTCGAATGAACTCTAGCCACTAATGTTTCAACTTTCTTGGGTACAAATCAAACCCTACTGCTTGGCGGTTCGTAAACAGTTCGTGAGGGATCCGGAGTGCAGTTCAAAGGTCTATGACGGATCTCGTTCAAGCTCATATGAGCTGGTATGTACTTCCATTGGTATTGCTGTTTACTTTGTGTACTTTATGGTCACCATCAACTTGCAGTCAAAGTGATACTAACATGATCGGTTTTATCATTCACGTTCATAAAAACTTTCTCATCCTCATACAAGGGTTTATGTGCTTTTATAGTCGTGTACTTGATTCACAAATTTATTAATAACAATATACAAAATAATAAGGTAGATCTTGAATGCACTTGGAACAGGACTTGGACACGATCAAGTCGGGACTAGCTGGAGACGGTCGTACTGGGCTGGCTCTCGACTAGCTGGATGCGATCGAATCGGAGCTGACTGGAGATGGTCGAGCTGGGCTGGAGACGGATGAGCTGCGCTCGCTCTGGACTGGCTGAATGCGATCGGGCTGGAAATGGCTGGAGACGGTCTAGCAGAGCTGACTGGAGACTGGCTTCACGTAATCGAGCTGGAACTGGCTGCAGATGGTTCAGCTGGACTGGCTGGAGACTGGCTTGACATGATCAAACTGGGGCTGGCTGGAGACCGTCGAGCTGGACTGGCTGAAGACTGGCTTGACGCAATCAAATAGGGGCTGGCTGGAGACGGTCGAGCAGGACTGGCTGGAGACTGGCTTGATGTGATCTAGCCAGAGCTGGCTGGAGACTGTCGAGCTGGGCTGGAGACAGTCGAGTTGGGCTAGCTGGAGACTGACTGGATGCGATCGAGCCAGAGCTTGCGGGAGATGGTTGAGTAGGGATGGCTGGAAACTGGCTTGATGTGATCGAGCCGGAGCTGGATAGGGTCAAGCTGAAATGGCTGGAGACTGGCCTGACATCATCAAGCCAGAGCTGGTTGGAGATGATCGAGCTGGGATGGTTCTCGACTGGATGGATGGGATCGAGCTGGGCTGACACTCAGCTGGCAGGAGATTATCGAGCTGGACTGGATGTCGGCTGGCTGGCGATAACCGATCTGATCTGGCTCTCAACTGGCTTTCAACTGGATGGATACGATCGAGTTCAGGCTGAGCTGCCTGTACGACTAAGTTAAAACTCATATGCAGAAATAGAAGCTTCTATGAGATAACGATCCTTAGTATATAAGGTTTGCAAACTGGTTCGCACAAACCCTCAAATGTGATGAAAGTTCATGGCAAACCTCGAACCAGCTTGATTCGATTTGAACTAGAATTGGCGAACCCTAACCCTGACCTATTCGTGTGAATCAAACCGGTTCGTCAATTTCCTCGAACTAGAGCGGTTCATTCCCAACAATAATTATGAATAATACGGCTGGGTTTTGCGTTTGAGCAATTACTCTCAGAATATCTGTCCACTGTATCTCACTATCACCAATATTGACTCAGATGAACAAATCAAACAATCATATTTTGCCTTGTTCTTTCTTGCCCATGAATCTAAACTATACATTTTCTATCATATCACCAAGGCAGTCGATGATTAACTCGAACAAGAGGAGAATGGAACTCTGTATATATTCATTTGATACATTTCTGCTCTCTTTCAACAGTTCAGTTAAGATAAGCCAGACCTCCAATTACCTTGTTCAAATGGCCGTCTGTGTAATATCTATTCTACATCTGCAAGCTATATTATAAACAACTATTAGCAGATAAAGAATCTTCATGCAATGAAGCAGAACAACTGCTCCAAGTACAAGATTATGTGAATGTGGTGGGATCATATCTTGATGAGCTTGAGTTAAAAGAGTTACCATATTATCTAGATCTATATATAGCCGAATACCAAGTCCTGTATATGGCCGCTGAGAGGCCAATTGATCAATTCTATAAAAACCTGATTTGATTAAAAGCATGTACATCCTAGACAAAAGATATATTTAAACTTACTATCTCTAACTGTGTATTACCTATTTAGATCAGATATTCATCACAACCTTTATCTTTATATTCTAATTTTCTATATATTTGTAATCTCAGACTAGGTTAGTAAATAACTCAGCTATGATGAAGTATAACTTGTGTAAATTCAGGTAGTTTTAATGTTCTACCAAATACTGAGATGATTCAACATTGCTTCAATGGTACCATGTTTTCTGTAATTAACTATTCTATCTATCCCATATCAACATACTATTTAATAGAAGAAAAAGCATATGGAATATAAGATGAAGCTCCTTGTTCCAATTCTTGTAGTAGCAATGTGGCATCAAGCTTCAGTCCAATAAGATCAGAGTAATCGAACTCTCAATTGCATCGGAGTATATCGTAGATTCTTCAATGTATCTTATCTTCTGTTCTATAAACATATTCTCAGTATCTTCATACTAGTCCACATCAAAGAAATTTACAAGTATACAGATATATTTGCTGAGTGCAGGAAGACTAAGTAGAACAATACCAATATAGATAAGCTATACTTGGTGATAAAGGATAGATATCAGAATGAGACAAACAAAGTGGTTTATGACTAGAAGACAGTGATATACCAGAGGCAATGGATGTGGGCAGATTGATCTGTCAATCATATCAGAAGTGAATCTTATTGGTTCTTGAACTGAAGTTTCGCTATAACTAACTACACGAGCGGCCCTCTGAGCCGTACCTAAACATAACCAGAGTCATCCATCTCCATCATAACTTTCTCCAATCATTTTCGAGAAACCTCTCGAAGAAATAAAACTCCATACTCAAAAACAAACTTACCCACAGGACATCCCTCGATCAATCCAAATGAAAAGAAAAATACCACAGCTGAGATCTAAATTGACAAATAAAACACCAAACTTGTTTCTCACGCCGTCTTCAGTTTTGCTTTCCTCTTTGCCTTTGGCCACCTACCTATCTCCTCCCAATACCAGTTCATTGTCTCCTTTACCTTTGCCATATTTTCCTCTGACTTCTATATATTATCCTTCTCATCCCATCCTTTCCATTTTACTACGTATTCCCAACAGATTCCATCAGAGCTTTGTCAGTGATTTGTGATTGATTTGATAACTTAACTTGTTCCCATATGGCTTGTTAGTACCTGTAGAAGTGGTGGATACAGATGACCCAAGAATCATCCGTGCAGTCAACCTTCAGCCTGCTGACATAAATTGTGTCATGGATATTCATGTCATTTGAAAGGTCTAGTTCAACAGCAATCCTGCATATTCCGAGGAGTTCTTTTAGACCAATGTAACGATGTATCAGTATGCGACGTATAGAATTGATGTTGGTATATGTCATTGGTAGCTCCTTTGTATCTAAAAACAAATTTGGTCCAGCTGTGATAGCAGGATCGATTGGACATCGTGATATATTAGCCTCAGCTATCTGTTCATCCTGAGTGTCGGGGAGTTTATCTCTGGTCACTCCCAAAATGCACTGCAAACGTTTGACAAATTCGTTACCTTGTAAGGTTTTAGCAGTTTCATTGACCTCTGGTCATTGGAGGTGTGCACTTAAGGATAATGGCACAGGCAGTTCGTAATCAAGGTCGGGTTCAAAAGGCATCTGCATCATTGAACTGTGTATAGAAGAATTGTAGGTATATTCTGCTAGTTGAAGATAGTCATCCCAATTGGCCTGATCATGAGTTGCAATGCCTCGCAAATAATGTACGACTATCTTGATTGAGTTCTCAGAGAGGCCATCCATTTCTGAAAGAAAAGCCATGAACATGAGCAGCTTCATCTGTAGGATGCTCACAACTTCTCTACGTAGTCTGCTGTGAAGTGTACATCGTAATCTGATACAACCTCTCGTGGCACTCCATATAGGTGGATGATATTGTCGATAAATGTGCGAGCAAAGGCCGGAGCGTCGATTGTTTTCTTGCAAGCTTGCCAATGTGGTCTTTTTGCCCTGTTGTCAACAAATGTTACAATGCAGTTGTGGCCCTTAGCTCAGATCAGCAGGTAGGTTATGAAGTCGATGTCAATTCTTTGCCAATGGCCTTTGGATATAAAAAGTGGTTGACAGAAGCCCATGGGTTTCAGGCTCCGCTGGTTGATTCAATGGCATAAGTCGCAGGATGCAACGTATCGCTGGATATCGTGCCACATATTGTTTCACAAATATCTGTCTTTCATGTGTTAGTACTTTCAGTCAATACCGAAGTGTCACCCTGCGGATGTGTTGTGGGCTTCATGAAGGATACCTCACCACATTGTCTTTGGAATACACAGCCACCCTCTCTTTCTTCCGTCCTCCTGCCTGTACTTTTCTGGTACCCCTGTATCTTTCTTTGCCTCTTTCTTTTCCAAATCTTCCCGTAACCACAGTAGGCTATTCTTTTCTAAATGGAAGAATTGTGCTGATACCCATAATTTGTGTTCCTTCGCAGATGTGGTGGATGATGAGTATTTGGACTCGGGTTGGCCAAGGAGTAGATGATAGGTCCAAACCATTCATCATCATGTATGTCCGCCTTGATATCATCAATCCATTCTACGGCTATGGTAACTTTGAATAACATCAAATCGCAAGGCTCCTGTCTGAGGTCTGAGCAGTAAGATAGTTCATCCGCGATCAGATTCTTGACACCCGAGATGGGCTTGACTTCCCAGTAATAATTCTGGACAATAATCAGGATATCCATCTGATACATGGTGAGGTGTACTTGTGTGAGGATACAGTACCAGGTCAAGTGGTCTGTGTGTACCCAAAATGGCTGCTCAGCTCCGTGTAGGATATGTTTCCAGTATAATACTGCATCTCAGATGTCTAAAGGTTCTTAGTTGTAAGCAGGTTATGGTGTCTCCACACTGTGTAATTTACAGCTAATATATTCCAGTACCTTCTCCTGTATATCTTGTACCTGGGAGAGTAATGCATCCAATACATATTGGCTAGCATCGACATGAAGGTGATATTTGGTTTTGGAGTTCGGAAGGGAGAGGACAGGAGCATTGCAGAGTGTCTTTTTGAGGGTGTCAAAAGCATGCTAGGATATCTTGTTTCGGGCGAATGGAGTGCAGATGATTTTGTCCAGCTCTCCACATTGCTATCCAATGTACCCATTTCTTTTCGGAGGGGTACATATGGCGCACAATAGTATAGCGAGGTGAGCATAGTATTCAATGAATTTTCTATAGTAACTTGTGAGGCCCAGGAAGCCTCTGATATCTTTACTGTTCTCAGATTGTGAAAAGTCTATGACCGCATAGATTTTATGTTGTTGGGCATGGATACTATCCATGTTGATATCGAAGCTGCAGAAGTCGACTTTCTGAAGGGCCCAGATGTAGTTTGTATGTTTGGCCTTTAAACTATTTTCCACTAGTAAGGTTGACACCTCTCGGATATGTACGATGTGCTTTGCTACGATACGGCTATAAATCATAATATCATCAAGATATGTAACTATACATTTGTGTTTCATTGACTCCCAGATGCCATTCATCATATATATGAACTGACTCAGTATGTTTGCCAGGTCAAATAGGAGGGCTCACCACTCGTACAAATCATATTTACTGATAGAAGTGCTCTTTTGCCTTTCTGCTGTTGCGATACAAATTTGATGGTAGCCAACTGCAAGGTTCAATTTCATGAACCATCAGGAACCATGCATAGAGTTGAGTACATCCTCGATGTGTGGAAGAGGATAACAATCCTTGATGGATATGGTGTTCAAATCGATGCACATAGGTAGTATGCCATCAGGCTTTGATACAAATAATACTGGTGAGCTGATATTGGTTCAAGAGGGCTAAATCCAACTGCAGTGGATAGCCTTATCTATTTGACTCTGATGCTACTCTTCTTCTGGTGGAAAGATACAATATGTTGAGTGGAACAGTATTTTGCCATTTGATCCGTTTCAATTTCGAAATCGATCTACCTTCCTCTCTGTGGGTTTCTTTAAGTTGACAAGAAAATGAGACTCTAGAATTCTGACAATATTTCTTGAAACTCTCATGGGGGATCATGTGTGGGATGGGTATTGCCATCGCCGTGGTGCTATACTTTGATCCAAAAGGTCTATCGCAATATGTTTGCAGATGTTACGGAGATACTTAGCAATAAAGTATGGCCGCCTACTCCCTAGAAGTTATTTGTATCCTGGAGATAGTCTTCGGAGTTGTTGTAGTTGGACCAACCCTCATAGTCCTGAACTGGTAGGTCGTGATGTTCAGAGGGAAGTTCACTGGTATAGAACCAATGAAAATATTTGTACTCGATATTATACGTGTGAATAAAGATACTCGCAATACGATAATCGTATGGAGTAATAGCTCTTTCGTAAAGTGCATGAGCGTAAAGAACAATAGAATCAAGGTTTCGAAAATTCATAAAGTATATTGTAAAATAAATATTCTTGAAGTAGGACAACAATAATATTTTAGTGTCTTGTCTGCTGGCATGTTCTGACTGTGGATTGCTGCTAGAGCTTGCAGTTTTACTTTGCAGGCACAAAGGTGATTCTTTTATAGAGCGAGTTACTTGTATACTCTCTATGACTTCGGCGTTTGTACTAAGATAGCTATGGCCTCCGATCGTTTGGCTGATTACTCAATCTCGATAGGTTGCGCTACTTTTCCGTTTGACGTTCGGTACTTTCTAAAGTCTGAGGCATTGCTGTAGGTTATCCTCATGCCGCCAGATTTGGCCACGTAGCAACTAAGCCCGTTTGCTTTGCTTCTGGTCTGAATGCCCACAAGAAAAACAGGTTTCGACAATGACCGCTGACGCGTTCATCGAACCATCACGTCCCCTTAGATCTCATGACTCAATGTCAAATCGGATAGTGGGTTGCAGAGATATGTTTACCCACATAGACTTGCGTTGGCGTCTAGCCGCTGTTATACCATATATCGCACCTCCCATCGCACTGGCTTTTGCTCCCATTTCAGGGCTGCAGCTTATGTCGGACCAGACCACTTGCGATCTGCCGTTACTCGGGAAGTTGACCCACACACAAGTTCTCAATAGGTAGATTTAACTACCGGGGTGCAGTTAACATATGGAGTCCCTAGACTGTATAGTTATCTCCATAGTAAAGTCCCACTGCTTGAACTCTGATGTGTGCCTGACGGAGAGTGTAGAGGCGTACCCGGCTCTAGCCAGCTGTCCCCTATTGCTCATAAGGTAAAGTAGTTCTGGTCGAAATGATCATGCACGGCTGACCTGAAAGTCCCCGCAATGGCGTGATCATGCTTCAGCAACTCATAACGTTTGTAACCATCAGGGGCCTAGGCGTATAGTAGTATACCACCCTAAGTATACCGAACTGATACATCCGCCAGCTAAGTGTCGTAACTATCGCTGTTCGATTGAGAAGGTATACTGCCCACGCACGGATTAATCATTCCGCTTTGCCAGGGCTTGGTATTGGATCGGCATGTATGTCGCATAGGACTTCGTCACTCAGAGGATGGAATAGCTGCGAGTGTGGTATCGATCAGCCATAGTGATAGGTGGCTGAATGCAGATTGCCATGTACATCCTCCATACCTCGTGCACCTGCTAAGAGATAACCTCTAAAAGTACCCCCCTCTCTAGCTCTGGTGACCTCAACAGAATCTCCATCATAAAAAGTGTGCAAACAATAGATACCACTCAGACAGCATGTCATAATAAATTATAACTGTGGGTATCAAAAATAAAACAAAAAAAAGCAATTATTCTCTTAACAAAATAATTACCTCCGCCTAACTCAGGGCGGTATGAGTTTAACAAATGAAATTCATAACTTCAGTCTCTTTCGTACCTTTGGTTTGGTCGTTGGTCTCCATCCTTTATCTTTCTCCATCGTTTGGTTCTTGTTGTAATATTCTGTAATCAGATCGGGTGCGACATTGTTAAGATGTTCAAACAACTCCCAGGAATTTTCGTCATGTGAAAATCCGGTCCACTTGACTAGAAAGATATGCTTGCAGTGCTCTTCATTTGTGGGTCTGCTAGCGACAATTGATTCCGGGATCCAGCCACCATCACCGGCCTCGATCGGTGGTACTTCCCTCTCTAAGGCATCGCCTCGATATGGCTCTAGGAGGGCCACATGAAAAGCTGGATGTATCCTCCATGTCGTTGGTAATTCGAGTCTGCACCATCGCCTGTTTCCTCCGACCTCAGATATCTTAAACGGTCCGTACTTCTTGTCGTCGAGCTTGTGGCATTATCATTTCCTTTGTATGTTACATCCATCAAGCATGACCACGTCTCTGACCTTATACTGAGGAGGTGAGTGATGTTTGTGATCGTAATACTTGCTCATCCTCTCCCTGGAAACCTCAGGTTGTTCTTCCAAATACCTATAGACTTCAACCATGTAGTACACATATAACTCTGAATCAGGGTTGAGAAATTGCACTTCTATTGGCCTATTCGTGTGGGCCATATAGCCGTACTTGGCATAGAAGGGTGTGATTGTTGTTGCCGCATGTTTTGAATTTTTATAAGCATACTCGGCCATAGGTAACATTTCGCTCCAGTTTGACATTTCGTAGTTGCAGTACGTATGTAGGAAGTGTTCGATGGTTTGGTTGATACGTTCAGTTTGACCGTCGGTCTGTAGATGAAAAGCCATAGATATTGATCGTTTGATTCTGAGGTAATGGTATAAGTCGGCGAGAAAATGACCCATAAAAACTGAATCGTGGTCCGATACTATGTCGAGTATCATACCGTGGTATTTCCACACAGTATTGAGGAATAACTTTGCGATCGCAGATGACTTCCGTTTACCTGTAGGAACAAAATACGCCATCTTGGTGAACCTGTCGAATACTACCATTATATAGTTGTTACCGTTGGACTTGGTAGATCTGTGATAAAGTCAACCGAAATATAAGTCCATGGTGATGATGGTAATTCGAGGGGATGAAGTAGATCAGGCTTGGCATGTCGTAGTGTCTTCGTTTGTTGGCATGAGTCGCACTTGTTGCAGTATTCCCAGACGTCGTCCTCCAGCTTAGGCCAGTAAATATTCCTCATGATAAGTTCCAGGATACATTCGCAATCAAAATGTCCTGCAATGCGTGAGTCATGTTCTTGGTGTAAGACCTCCTTCCAAGATCCCCATCGGCTTTTCCGTTAGCCACTCCTTTTCAGTAAACAATGTTAAAATTGTATTCTTGCAATACTTCTGCCCATCAAGCTGGTCTTTGATTGAGCTGTTGTGTTTCTTTGAAGTATTGGAGGTTCATGTGATCGGAAAAGACTGTTATTGTATGTGTTGCTCCTTGGAGATAATATCTCCATGTTTTAAATTTATATACAATGGCAAGTATTTCCCTGTCGTATATTTGGTAATTAAGCTCAGCTGGTGAAAATCTCTTTGATATAAACGCGACCAGATGTATTTTGCCATCATCGAACTTCTGTGATATGATCGCTCTCATCGCAAAGTCTGATGCATCCCTTTCGACCATAGCTGATCTATCATCGTTGTAGTGTCGAAGTATTGGAGTATTTTCCGCTGCAAACAGGATACATATCTTGTAGTATACTGCTTCAGCTGCTTCACCAAACTTAAAATTCTTTCCGTCGCCTTTGTGACTATCAGTGATTGGCGTGATGATACCGGTGAATCCCTTGATGAATCATCGATAAAAGTTCCATAAGCCCATGATAACTTGAACCTCTTTCTGTGTTTTGGGCATGGGCCATTTGGTGATAGCCTTGCTTCGACTTGGTGCCATCTTAAGTCCTTCTCCGCTGACTAGGAATCCGAGAAATTCGACCTCCTGTCTGTCGAATTCACACTTATCGATCTCCACCACGAGATTGTTATCTTGTAGGACTTGAAGTATCCTGCCTACATACTTGTGGTGTTCTTCGCGGGTTCCTTTAGTAGCAATAAGAACATCGTCGATATATACGACCGTGATGTCGTATTGTCCTCCCAAAAATGGTTGAAGGATACCGTTCATCCAGCATTGAAATGTAGCTGTTGCATTGGTAAGTCTGAACGGCATGACTGTGTATTCATACGATCTGAATTTTGTTCTGAAAGCTGTTTTCCATTCCTGACCTTTAGCCATTCGAATTAAATGACAATCTGACTTCATATGCAATTTTGTTACCCAGGTTGCATCCTTCATTAACTTTGTGGTTCGTCCATCAGTGATAGAGCCGTCTTGTCTTTGATTGTCAAATTGTTAAGTCTTCGATAATTGACGCAAAGATGCAGGTCTCCTCCATTCGGTTTGGGCACAAACAGGATTGGTACTCCGACTTGTCTCTTGGACAGTTGTAGTTTTCCTTCTCTTATCATTTTGTCGATATATTTCTTGAGCAACCTTTCTTCTTCCCTCGAGAGTTGATATATAGGTTCCACCTTCACCTAATCGTCGGGTACTTTCAAGTGAATCTCGTGATCGTGTGGGCCATGAAGAGGTAGCCTTTCAGCTTCGTGAGGGTCAAACAGTAGCATCCACTTATGATACTGATCTGGTAGTTTCTCTGCCAATATGCTTGTAGTCACAAAGCATAAGGCACTGATATTGATAGCATCCTTTCGTGTAGCAATGCGATCATCGTAGGTAATCTCCCAATTCGTATGGAGATATCTGTGATTGTAACATTTCTGTTCACACTCCGTGAAATGTAAATATCCGTATATAGCATCCTGTACCTTGTATTGTTTCAGATACCACGCAGGTATTAGAACGTCTTAGTCAGCATGTATCTGCACCACCTCGAAAGTTTCAAGAGTGCAATGATTTCCAAAAGCTAATCCAAGGACTATATTATGAATATTGGGTAAACCAACTGACTTACCACTAAAATCCTTTGCGTTAATGTTCTTTTTTCTCCTGACAACTGGTGTCTTAAACACCTTCGCACACTGCAGTGATATGGTGAAAGATATTGATATCAAATCCAGTATGGCTCGGACCGAAAACTGCTGTATTTTTCTATCGCTGTTCGTGTGGTCCACAAAGAACCGGTATGCGGGTCGTTGTCCGATTCTGGTTTTGGGAATTCTGTGTACGTGTTTATTCTCGTAGCAAACAAAGTCGTCAGAAATGTTTCGTTTTTTGGTGGTTGATTCCTTTTCCGAGGGGGAGTGCGTTCGTTTGGTAGCCATCCTTTCGACAATTGCTCGGCCACAACGGGTCACTGAGGGTAGTGACGTTCTACCACTCGTAGTTGGGTTCTTCGTTGAGAAGCTCTCTGAATAACACAGGCTCTCTTCAGGAAGGATATCTTCCTGATAATGTTCTTCGACTTCGTAGATTGTGGGCAAGATATCAAGTGCTCTCCTGATAGTGGTATTTGTACCTCCGCAGTTATGTTCGCAGTAGCAGGTATCACACTCATCACAACCTACCTGCATACCCTTATATTTTCTCTAAAAGGAACCGAATACTGGATCATCGATTGCCAAGCCGCCACCGTCAGCCGCTGCTTGGTTCCAGTATATATTCCAAGGCAAAGGTGTACTAGGTTGATCCCAGAAAAAGGATTCGAAAGGTTCCTCTGATTCGAGCACAATCTCGTCGATACTTGCAAAGACGTTAAGCAGCTCTGATTCTGAGAGTGAGCAAGGTACTCCTGCCAAATCGAAGAAGTTAATACGACTGTGGTGATTTGTATCATATGGTGTCATGGCTGTATTTGTAGTTGTTGTGATTGTAGTTATTGTGATTGTAGTTGTTGTGATTGTAGTTGTTGTGTTGCGTCACTACTGACCAGCTGTTTCATCCCTACCTGTCTCCTCAGGGTGACGACCGGAACTTCAAAACTAATAAAGGCTTTCTCCCGCCCAATATCTATATCCTTCACTCCATCTCGATACTTATCATTAGTCCGAACTTTCCTGTTGCTCCCACCAATTGTCAGCCGCATCCGAGTCCTCCTGCTCTTCACTGTGGATGGATTCCGAACCGGATGGTATTTCTCCGTCTGATGTTTCTTCAATTTCCTGTACATCTCCAACCACATAATCATCTCCTTCATAATCCAATTGGTCGTATGCCCTGACCTTCATCTTCTGATATGCTTTCGGGTGGCTGAAATTGGCTATTACTTTTGACAATTTAATGTCCCGAATGCATTGCATGGTGTTGTGGTTCCCATTTCTGTCGGAAGGCCACGCGCAGCGTTGACATTCTCTCGCTGCTCTCCATCTAGCTAATTCCATGTTGTCGATTCCTTCTGTCAACTGACGAAACGTTTTACCCTCAGCATTAACAAAAGGACTGGGTTTGGATTACCCCCTGTTATCTGAGCATCGCTGTGTTCATTTATGCTCAAAACGTTGTCGCTGCCTCTGGAATCCGGAGCGAAGACCCCTGGGCTTTTGGATCTTGCCTCAATCTTTGTTGATTCGGCCGGAAGTACTGTTGGTACACCGAGATCCCCCCATAATCCCGAAATTCCTTTCTGTCACTTGTCAAACTTCAACATTCTTTCCGGCATTGATAATAATTTCTTGGAGTTCTTCATCGATTTTATATGCTGGGTTATTGAGACTGAGATGTTTGAAGATTTGTGACAGTAGCTTGCTCATAAGCATGGTTCGATATGCTACCCCACAATCTTTGCTTTGGGGTTCAGGGTATCGAACTCTGTGATCATATCCTGAATATTTCTACCATATGTGAGTTCTATGATGGCTTTGTATGCTGTTTCCTGTTGGTGGTTGTTGTGGAAATGGGTATCGATTGCCAAACGATATATTGACCAACTTCATGCGAGTTTTCCTGCCTGGACTTCGGCTTCCCACTGCATGTTTCAGGCTAGAGTACGGTCCTCCAATCGAGCCCCGCACATATTGGATCTTGAGGTCTGGCCGTGTTAAAAGATGTAGCTGATCGCCAATAAAGGCCTCCATGCTCATCCACTACACATCGAAGTTTTTGGAGGCTTTTCCTTTGAACTTGGCTGGATCTGACAACCTAAGCTGTGAATCTCTTTGTCTTTCAGGTTGTTGTGTGTCACTGCGTCCCCTTCATTGAGATCCCTGTCTGAACGCATGTGAAGATCCAGGTGGTGGTGGTGGTAGATCTCCGCCCATATCTTCCAGTGGTGGTATCTCTCCTGATCCACCCGCAGCTGCCTCAGTAGGTGGTGTATCACCCAAACCAATATCTGTTCCGGAACCTCCTCTTATGACGAATATTTCTGCCACATCAGAATCGCTGATGGGTGAAATACTTCTCTGTCATGCTCCCGTTCGTTGTTGCCACTGTGCAATTTGTTGTCTCCGTTCCGGGTGTACCGGTGTAGACTCTGAAAACTTGGCCTTCTCAAATGCTGATGTGAGTCCGGTATGGTCCTTTTGAAGTTTATTGAACTTCGTCTGCAGTGCCAAAAAATCGTTCCACGAAGGAACTTGTTCCGCCACTACCTTTTCCAGCTACGCTACTTTCTCTTGTTGCAGTTTATTTGCTACTGCCCATGCTCCAACCTTAGTGGTTAGAATTCTCACCTGATTCTCACACCATTCAATCCATCCGTGCAGAATTCCAAATTCGTCTGTGGCCTCCTTTACCACGCAAACATTCTGTTGCTGGAGACTGCCCATTACAGTTCTCATCTCTCTCAGTACTGCGTTCAGTACCTGTATTTGCTCTTCGTGTCCTTCCAGGATTCGCTGTCCCAGAGCCCTGTCTGTTTCCACTTGCTGGCTGAAGAGCTGACAGCCTAGCCGAACGTCTTCAAATTCCTCCTGGATCGCTTCCTTCTCGCCATTGCAAGCCTCGACTAGGCGTTGTATTTCCTGATTCAGATAACTGACATGAGCCCATACCGAGATGGTCATCTTCATGTCCTCTCCTGCTCCTCTGGAGTCCAAATATTGCTTTCTCGATTGCTCATACTGTTCTTGTAGTTTCTTCGTCCATTCTGGTATGGTCTTTGAGGGCTGTTTGGATTTGGCAATTCCAGACGATGTGGATACCAATTGGCCCGCTCCAAAGATTAGTCAGAATCTGTGACTGGCCATTGTGAAGCTGTCGAGATGGAAATATAAAAGGTCCTGTAAGTTGAGATAGTTCCTGAGTCTGTCTTCTCAGATTGTTGATGTGGTTACAATGCTGGCAAATTCTGTTTCAGCCTTGTGAACATTGCTCTGCACAAAAGTACTGTGGTGTTGTACTTCCTTCCAAAAGATTCGTATATTGTACAGCGCCGCAGCCTCTGTTGTTGCAAACCACACAGTTGGTAGTCATAAACACTTTTGGAGGTGTCCAAAATGTTATACTGATACAGGGATACTTAGCGATAAAGTATGGCCGCCGACTCTGTAGAAGTCTTATGTATCCTGGAGATAGTCTGCAGAGTCATTGTAGTCGGACCAACCCTTGTAGTCCTGAACTGATAAGTCGTGATATTCGGAGGGAGGTTCGCCGATATAGAACCAATACAAATATTCGTACTCGATGTCATATGTGTGAATAAAGATACTTGCAATACGATAATCTTATGGAGTAATAGCTCATTCGTAAAGTGTGTGAGCGCAAAGAACAATAGAATCAAGAATTCGAAAATTAATAAAGTATATTGTAAAATAAATATTCTTGAAGTAGAAAACAACAATAATATTTTAGTGTGTTGTCCGCTGGTGTATTCTGACTGTGGATTGCTGCTAGAGCTAGCTGTTTTACTTTGCAGGTGCAAAGGCAGTTCTTTTGTAGAGCGAGTTACTTGTATACTCTCTATGACTTCGGCATTTGTACTAAGATAGCTATGGCCTCCGAATATTTGGCTGATTACTCAATCTCGATAGGTTGCGCTACTTATCCGTTTGATGTTCGGCACTTTCTAAAGTGCGAGGCATCCCTATCGGTTATCCTCATGCCGCCAGGTTTTGCTACGTAGCAACTAAGCCCTTTTGCTTTTCTTCTGGTCTGTATGCCCACACGGAAAACATGTTTCGGCAACGACTGCTGACGCATTCATCGAACCATCACTTCATCTTAGATCTCTTGACTCAATGTCAAATCAAATAGTGGGTTGCAGGAATATGTTTACCCTTATAGACTTGCGTCGGCGATCAGTCACTGCTATGCTACGTATCATACCTCCCATCTCGCTGGCTTTTACTCCCATTGCAGGGCTGCAGCTCTTGTCAGACCAGACCACTTGCGATCTGCCGTTACTCGGGAAGTTGACTTACATACAATTTCTCAATAGGTAGATTTAACTACCGGCGCACAGTTAACATATGGAGTCCCTAGACTGTATAGTTATCCCCATAGTAAAGTTTCGATTGTCGAACTCTGACGTGTGCCTGCCGGAGAGTGTAGTGGCGTACTCCGTTCTGGCCAGCTGTCCCCTATTACTGATAAGGTAAAGTAGTTCTGATCGAAATGATCATGTACAGCTGACCCGAAAGTCCCCGCAACGGCGTGATCATACTTCAGCAACTCATGATGTTCGTAACTATTGGGGGCCTAGGTGTATAGTAGCGTACCATCCAAAGTGTACCGAACTGATGTATCCGCCAGCTAAGTGTCGTGACTATCGCTGTTCGATCGAGAAGATTTACTGTCTATGTTCAGGTTAATCATTCCGCTTTGCCAGGGCTCGGTATTGGATAGGCATGTATGTCGCATAGGACTTCGTCGCTCAGAGGATGGGATAGCTGCGGGTGTAATATCGAACATCCATAGTGACAGGTGGGCGAATGCAGATTGCCATGTACATCCTCTGTACCTCATGAACCTGCTAAGGGAAAACCCCTATCAGCAGATACGTTTTTGAGTTCTGTGTTCCATATGATGTGGATACTCATGAGTTTTGCTTACTCCACTATGCTTTTGTTGATGTCCACAGGACATAAGCCAGGTAGGTAGTGCACTCGTTCAACCTCTTGTTCCTCACAGAGGTTATCAGCAGTGCACATTTTGTTGCTGTCATGATCAATTTGATAACGGCGATGTATATCATGCATCTACCTTTTGCCCAACATGATAACAAAGCCTTTGACGTCATAGACCGTGAATTCAACCTTGTAGACATATGATGAACCAAGTCGTAGTTTCAATGTGACATATTGGTAGTTCTCTATGCCATCTTCCACGTTAATATTAGCCATCTCTACAATCATCAATCCTATCTCTTTTGTATTCAGGATGGCCCCTTGACCTTTAGGCGCATTAAGAAACTTCTGTCCCACAACATTCTTCACCCGCCATCGTCATTCACTACTTTTGCCCTATTGCTGCTCTATCAGTCTCCTTCTATTTGATATCGTATTTTTCCTTTGAAGCTCTGTAGATTCACCACTGAATCATCTATTTTACTGATTTTTAAATGATTGTAATGGGTGAAAAACTTGAATTGACTATCTGATACAAGCTTGGCACCCTTTGTTTGTTTTGACGATACCATATATGATGGTATTTTTGTGGGAGATACAGCCGCAGCAACATACCCACTTTGACTTTTCCCATCTCCGCGCCCGAGTCTAAGAGACTTTCCAACTCACTTTCCACCTCACTGTCTGTTTCCTGCTCAACCTTCTTCTTCTCAGCGAGCTGTCCACTCTCTTTTGAATCAGTTGGTGTGCCTCCTTTCTTTTTGTCCTTACGTGGGCAGCCAGACTTAGGTTTCAGGACCTCTTTGCTGACCAATACTTGTTCAAGTAGCTTTTTCATCAAGTCATTGTTTGGGCAGTTGCAACATATATGACTAACCTGGCCACACTTGTAGCAGATCAAACTGTTGTCTTTGGCCATGCTCTCTGTATTACCTTTCTTGGAATCCTTCTTGCTAGCTGAAGCATTTGTAGTTGTATAAGTGTTTGCATTGGATCCACTACCATATTGGAACTTGTTGAGAGATGTATTCAATGTGGCGAGTTGCTTCATATGCTGCTCGAGGGTTGGAGTCCTATCATGCATGACAATATACCAGACCAAGTCTTTGTTGATTCTCTGGTTGCACTTTTGAATCTGATACCCATAGGTATTGGCTAACATATCAGCTGGCATCGGCTGGTATGGTTCCAATTCTGAATAAAGATAACGGAAACGTTTGTTAAAGTCTGTGATGCGTTCTCCTTTCTTCAGACTCAGTTCCTCCCATAGATATTTCACCAGGTCCAAGGTGTTGGATGGAATATACGTAGCTTTCAATTCCGTGCAAAAGGTAGACCATTCAATGAGTGTACTTATTGGGAAACGATGTTTGGCCCAGAGTACTGCATCACCATTCAGTTGTAGTACTGCTTTTTTACCCCATCCAGTTGGCCGACCCATCCAATACCCTGGGCTGCATTCGTGAAATGTCATTCCAAGGTGAATAGAATGACTGTGACATTGTCCAAATTGTATTTGCCGTCATATGTCAGAAGGTTAGGCTATTTGACTGAGAAACTATGGAGTCCAAATGGGCCAGTGGTTGGTTCCAAGGAGCCACGGTTCTCTGGTGGACATCGGGTCAGTTCGAAGGAGCCACAGTTCTCAGATGAGCCTGGAGTCAGTTCGAAGGAGCTACTGTTCTCGGATGAATCTGGAGTTGGTTCAGAGAAGGTGTTGGGTACTGAAGTCGCTTGGTAAGTAGTAAGACGTTGAATAATACGTTCCTAAGCTCTCAACTCGAACTCAAGCTCACATTTATCCGATGAGATGTTTTTGTCTTGGTGCAGTAGTATGTCTTTCTCCAACCGGAGCTGTTTGATGTCCGTCTGCTCTGTTGGCTGCACCTCTGACTTCCACTTGCCCAGCCACCTCTCGAGATCAGTTGAGTGACATTTCTCAATCCGGAGTACTTCTTCCAACTCATCGATTTCTTGGTAGGCTATCACCAACTCCTTACATGTACCATCCTGGATGGGCTCAGCAGCCTCCCAGTCTTTGATCTTAGCAGCCAAGCTGTCATTGAGGTCACAAATCTTGGCTAATTTCTAGGTCTGATCAAGGCTCTCTGGGAGGCCAACATTGATGAATTTTAGCTGACCATCTACTATAGCCCTGAGCCAGTTGATAGCTTGCTCGGGCAAGGATTCGGGGCCATCAGTGATGATCTTTTTTCGCCTTGTAATGTATTCTGCAGTGCAAAGTTCTGCAGGTTGCAAGTCTGTGGTAGCCAAAGTTGCGAAACTATTGCTAAACCTAATTGATTTGGCCTCATCAATTCTGTTGCGAAAACTGATATTTTGCTCTTCGTTCGTATTGTGTGTAGCTGGAATGATCGCAATGTTGGAGGATATATGTGATGTCTCCAGACCACTAGTATTCCACAAGCTAAAGGGTAGACCTAGTGAATCAGCGATCGTATGTTGTGAGTCAATCGCTTGTGATACTTGTGAGGCTGTCAGAAGAGAAAAGTTGCTATCAATATGGGTAGATAGATCAGTCATTCGTCTCAGAAGAGAATGTTATTGGTTGTCGAAGCGAAGTCTTGCTAGAACTAACTATATAATCAGCCCGCCGAGTCGCACTAATACAGCAAAGCTATACCTTAACTCAATTAGAGCCGTCTACCTGCAATAGACTGAAGAGCAGGCAGTCAATTTCAAAGAAGCCATTCAAAGATTATTCAACTTGGATAAACATATTAAGTGGTCTATACTACACTTCTTTCTTCAGTTTGTCAAATTAATATGTCAATCTGGACACCTTCTTCAGTTAAGTATACAAAGCTCCAAATGAGCTCACTTTGAAAACATGCGAGATATCTTCAACTGTTCCAACCTACAGAAGTATATTTGTAGGTCATCTAGATCACCGACATATGCTAAGAATATCTATTCTGTGTCTGAGTAAGCTAGCTCACAACCTACTACATATTTCTGACATGATTGCTACATTGTAGATCTTTGATTGAAAGACTCATATAGTAGTATAACATTGCAATTGCAAAAGACAATCTGTAAAATGGAATCTGGAATAATACTTTCATAAAGGAGACAGATTATGAGAGCAGCATCAATTGTGATCGTATGAAGAGTCCTATAGATTTGTGGACCATATACAACTTTCTGATAGCTGCAATAAGATCTTTACTCAGTACATCAATATCTACTACCATAACAGGTTTGATATTCAGTACTACAATGTGGATGATATTGTCTGCTTGCTAGACAATGCAGCTATATATACCAGTTCAAGACCAATATACTATGAGTTAGGTCAAGGACTATAACAAGGTAAACAGATTTACAGTTATACTGTTGAGGTACATAGGAATCGATATAGAACCTGGACAAGTATAGGAGAAGTTAATTCTACTCATTAGTGAAATCACAACTGGAGCCTTGAATCAGATTTGATCTGCACTATTGATAGATCTCTTCAGACTTACAGGTACTATACAGATCAGTGGATAAGCTCTTGCCCTCATAGTATCACTTAATCTAATTCATCACATGAAAACCGGTATATATCATTAGCTGATATATATCTAAAAGCTGTATCAATGAATAGAAGTTTGTTGAGTTGTTAACATTACAATTTGATACTTGATATAACTTCAATATTATGTGTAATTCTATTCAATATTATCATATAGTAGCAGTATATCGTAGATGTTAAATCTTCTACCTGATATTCCATGAATGGTACTACTTTCTCTATAGTATATAATTTTGTTTCTTATAATTGTGAGTCATATTGCTTTGTACTTTTCACTATACCTTGCCTTGGCAGGGCAATAATACCTAACATTGTTTCTCTCATGTAGCAGTGAAGATGTTGGTGGCAAAAGAGGCCACTGTATTTCGAAAAGGTGTAACTGGCAGAATTGGAGGAGTATTGTAACACTGGGAGCGTCACTTCAGATTTACCAGTACAAGTACTATCCTTACTGCTTTCAGGACTTGCTTGCCATGGAGGTTATGAAGATTGGCTCAGGATATAAAGGTCACTAAAGGTAAAGATTCAAGACAACGATGTTTGGCTTTCCAATGCATATATTGTTAAGGCTTGTTCTGCTTGTCAAGAAGTTTGCCCTTCTACCCTCCGAGATTCAAGAGTTCTTTATACCTCTATCCTCTCGCTCTAACAATTACTTCAATCTATGCTTTTCTTATGATCTCCTCTACCTAACCTTCCTTTCGCACCAATGCCCTTCCTGCCCTTCAGTGCTCTTTCTAACCTTCCACATCTATCCGCTTAGATCTCAAACTCAGACGAATAGAACTCCTACTGATATCAGTTCTTCAGACTTCTGTAGTCTGGACCTATCGTATCCTTTTGATCTCTTGCTTCTAGATCAATGGTATCCTTTCGATCGTGAGGGACACTAGAGACTTTGTCAGCTATACTGCAAACACAGGTGCTTTCATATCTATAGCCTCTCAGCTGTCTTCGTACTATTAGTAGCATGATCTGGCAGAATATCATCCCAATAGCCACCTTTAATTACTTATCAGTGGTGTGGTTGACTAAATGACAGCTCATCTGATTTTGTTGGGTGCGAGTGATAATCTGTGTAGTTTCGATGACGTCCAGAGATGACGCTGCCACTATTCCGATACAACTATTTTCGAGTGATTGTAGGTGACACCACTCCGATGGCCATTGGTGATGTACAACCTGTGAGGTGTAACACTACCTCCTCCCTTACAGAGTTCATCTCTGTACGATCATACTACTCTGCTCTTTGTTGCTTTGGTAAAAAATGACCTCTTGTACCCAAAATTCAAAGTCCTTCCTTTCTTCCTTGGTAAAATATGACCTCTTGTGCCCATAACTCAATTCCCTTTCCTAGGTCTCTTGCTAGCCATTAAAAACCCTTCATAGGAAAAAGGTACTAGCGCAATCTCTTGTCCTTCGCTGCTTGAGGGTTATGCCTATGATAATCCTTCAGTAACCTCTTGTTATCGAAATTCTCATAAGGTTCCTCAGTCCAATCTACTTCGCCTGGATACCCTTTCCATTTAACCAGATATACTACTTTCTTTCGTTCCTTGCTATACTTGCTGTCCATGATTTTCTCGACCTCATAACCTGTTTTGTATTCGTAGCCATCCACATCGTAACCTAGTTCGTTTCCTTCGCTGGTAACCAGTTCTGGTACAGGTCTGATGGGAGCAGTGGCCATTCGATAGGGTTCAATAAGGGAAACATAGAAAGCATTATGAATTCGCCAACGCTTAGGTATTTCAAGCTTTATTGCGGCAGGTGAGAGTGCCTTTAGTACCTTGAAAGGACCATGTAGCTTCGCATCCTACTTTCTAGATAGACATCTGGTTTTAAGGTTCTTTCCATGTAACATTACTAGATCACCAAGCGAATACTTCGGAGGTTCCTTAGCATGTTTATCATGGTACCTCCCCATTGTCTCTTGTACCTTTTCTAAACTTTTTCGACATAGATCATGCACGCTTGACATCTAATGAACTTAGTTCCTTGATGTCAGATTGTTTGATTCTGCTTCAATGGGCCAATTCGTTCGAGGATCGAACCCATAATTGGCAAAGAAAGGTGACATGCCAGTCACGGTGGTGAGTTAGTTGTTGTAGGCATACACTGCCATTGGCAACATCTCAGACCAGTTATCCTGTTTACAGTTGTAGTAGTTTCGTAAATAACACTACAATGTTTGGTTTACTCTTTACATTTGACCTTCAGTCTGTGGATAACATTGTGAAAACATTTTCAATTGTATATCAAAGGCTTCAACCAAAGAGGATCAAAATGCTGAGGTGAACGGAGAATCTCTGTCTGATACTATGTTCAATGGTAGACCATGAAATCTCCATACTTCTTTCAGGAAGATCTTAATCAGATCTGTGGCTTTCTTCTTGCCATCTTTCAGTAGTATGAAGTTTGCCATCTTTGTGAATCTGTCAACAATAATCCAGACCAATGAACAATCATCTGATACAGGTAAGTCGATAATGAAATCAATAGAGATTGAATCCCATGGATGATACTCTGATTCGAGAGATTGTGGAAGTCCGTAGCGAGTATGTCGAACTGCTTTGTTCTTCTGACATTCAGGACATTCAGGACATAGTCCTCAATGAATTTCTCCATCTCTGGTCAAAAGAAGTTCCTTGGAACCAGCTCAATTGTTTTATCTTGTCCCATATACCCAGCTACGTTCAAATCATGCTCTGCTTCCAGTATCTGTTTTCGTAACTGCAGATCGTCTGGGATCCACAGCCTCCTTTATAATTAAGGGCTTCATTTTCGAATGAGATGTCACGGCTTGGACCAACTTCAATTGCTCTAACATACTGTTCCTGCCATGCAGCGTCATTATTTGCAGCGTCTAATACTACCTCTAATAACCAAGAATTGAACTTGACTACTGGGATTGACATCAACTTAGCAGACGAAATTGTAATCTGTTCGCCTCATAGCTTGGCTGCTGTCCCCTGGACCATTTCCCCTTCAGATGTCACCAACTGAACGGACCTTTAAACATGGTGTATTGGTTGATTTTCATTTTCTTCGATACTACCTCCTCCCTTTTTGGGCCGGTAATCTGAACGCTGAGATAATGTATCAGGTTTCCCATTTGTCTAACCTGGTTGGTAGAATATCTTGAAATCATAATCAGCTAGTTCCTGTACTCAACGGACATGTCTCCGATTCAGTATCTTAGTAGTGGTGAAGTACTTAAGATTCTTGTAATCGGTAAACACACTGATTTGATGGGCTGTACCTTCGAGATAACATCTCTATTCTTTAAAGGCAGATACTATTGCTAGCATCTCCTTATCATGGATATCATAGTTAATCTCTTCCTTATCCATCATTTGATAGTGGTAGGCCACAGGATGTAATCGTCCATCAATTACTTGGAAAAGGACCGCACCGATAGCGAAGTTACTAGCATCAATCTCAATCAGCACAGGATGCTCTGGTTCAAAGTGGCGAAGGATGGGTGCCTCAGTGAAACGTTTGTTTAACAAATCGAAAGCCTGTTGACAGTGTGGGTTTGCTTTCCAATCAAACTGTTCGCCAGTTTGTTTTGTAAGGTCTGTCAATGGTTTGCAGATTCTCAAAAAGTCCTTGATGAAACGTCAGTAGAAATTGGCAAATCCCAAGAATGACTGAACATCTTTGACTGAGTCTGGTATTTTCCACTGCAGGATAGAATTAACTTTATCCTCTGCCATACTGACACCTTCTTACGATTTAATATATTCAAGGAATTCAACTTGTTTCTGATGCTATTTGCACTTAACTGGTGCTATAGCCAAGTTGTTTTCCTCTAATCTACAAAGGACTGCTCTTGTCAATCGTACATACTCTTTGTTGTACTTCGTATAGATAAGGATATCATTTAAATAAACTACCACTCCATGATCGATTAGATCTCTCAGAATCTCATTCATCATATCTTGGAATGAGGCTGGCACTTTTGCCAATCCAAAGGGCATAACCAAATATTCATAGTATCCATATCTCATACCAAATGCTGTTTTCCATTCATTACCAGGCCTTATTCGAATGAGATTGTAACCAGCTTTTAGGTCAATCTTCGTGAAGAGCTTTGAGCCAGTAACTCTGTCCCTAGGTTCGTTCATAAGTGGCAAAGGATACTGGTTCATAATCATTACGTGATTGAGTCCTCTCTAATCCACACAGACCCTTAAATCCCTTCCATGAGGCTTGGAACGAAGAGTATTGGTACTCTAGCTGGTGACTTACTTGGAAAAATCTTGCCAGAATTGAGCATTTCCTCTAGATAGTCCTTAAGGACCAAAAGTTCATTTTCAGAGTGAGTATAGATGGGATTCCATGGAGGTTGCTCTCTATCTTTTGATTCTATTGTGTGATCAAATGATCAATGTGGTGGTAGAGCGTTGGCAGTTTCCCCATTATAAACTGACTGAAAGTCTCGATACTGCCATGGAATTCGCTCAACACAATCGATTTCCATTTCGTTAGCTGTGTTAATATGTATAGACCCAATTGCTCCGATCCACCGTAGATTAGTAACAAACCTGAGAATATTATCGTCAAATTCAATTGTGAATGTACTAACAACCACCGTTGTACAATGCTGATGACAGAACTTCGATGTGAATTGGAATTTATCATCTTCTTCAGTGACTCCTCTAAGAGCTCAATGCTTAACGATCTACCAGTAAGGTAATATGATATCAGTAGCTGATTCAATAGGTCTGATTTTGAAGGTTTCTTTGGTATAATGGCTTTTGTATCGGAGAGTAACTGGAAAGGTATACTGCCATTCAGCTCCTTCTACAATCTCGCCATTGAAGTTCTCAACTGACTTTAGTTCTATTCGAGTAATCAATCGAACACTATTCGTCTCGGCCTACTGTTTTGACATTATAGGTGTATCACACCATATATCCAGAAGGACCATCACTAGGACCTTCTTCTTGTCCTTAAATGATGCAAACATATGTACTGTAGGTCTTGAACCAGTCTTTGGTTCTGGAGGTATCTGCTTTGCTTTCTTGGGTTCAGATTGAGGTGCTTCGGCAGAGGCCTTGCGTTTTCATTCTTTTCGTGTGGTAACCATAATGAACTGCCTTTCGACACAGCTCCAGCTGCAATAGGTTGTTGTTCTTAAGTGTATGGGATATGATGGTGTTTATTGAAGACGATGTGATAGTCATATGTTTGGTTTTGGGTACTATATGACCAGTATATTTCAAATACTGAACTCATCCTCAGTCACCCTTTAAGAACAGAAAGAAGACATTTCTAATTAAACTAAACTCAAGATACAAACAACTATGGGTGTCTATACCCGAAAGGAAAGATCGCAATCCTAGTACTTAAGAAAAGACATAAGAAACCCAGCATCTCTCAATCGTCAATTTCCATTCCATCAGAATCTACCTCATTCAACCTCCTGGATGATACGTGAGTTGCAGATGCTGTGATCCTAGCAGCCAAACTCCTTGGTCTGACTTTTGAACTGGAAGCTGAAGTCTCCTGCTTTGGAGCTTCCTCCTTATCCTTGGATTTCTTGTTCTTCTTGTTAGATGAAGCCTTCATGGAATTCTTACAGAAGAACTATCGATCATGTTGAGAGGATCCACAACGTTTGCATTCATTGTGTTTGGCTCTTGCTTCTTGCAGACATTCAGGAATACCCTTAAGGACTTCGGCCTTATCAGTGTGAATAGGCTTTGGTCCCTTCTTCTCAGTTCGAGGTTTCTTGGAGTTAGAATCTTTGTCTTTCTCAGATTTCTTTTCTTGATACTTATCCTTTCCCTTCTGCTCATCTCTCTTCCCCGGATTTCCCCTCTTGCCTTGGGACTTGTAACGGTTCTGATGAGACCTATTCTTTTCTGCCAACCGATCTTCATATGATACACCCAGTCATCTCATTAATTCGATGAAGACTGTGTCGTTCTTGTACAGTATTTCTGCTGTTGACATTGGATCCAATATTTCATCGTTCATTCCATGTTTAAGGGAATAAATATATGAGGTTCCGATCAGACATACTCAGAAGTTGAGAATTTCCATCTTCGTTAAGTAGTCCTCAATATCACCAGTATACTTTAGATTATTCATCTTCTACAGGGACTTCTCTTCCTCTTGCTTATTGGTGAACCTTTCTTCTATTGTACTCAGGCTGATAATGGACTTCCAGTTATCAACCTGAAAGAGCTTCTTCATGTCTTCTTCATGGTTGTCATACCAGGCTAGAGCCTTATTTTCCAGGAGCCCACCAATCAAGATGATCTTGTCGATGTCATCGTGGAATTAGTCGTGCAAATACTGTAGATAATGTTTCACTGACTGAATTCACCTTCGATATATTTCTTTGGGATCCTTCTTATCCCCTTTGAAGACGGAAGGCATTTTCATTTTGCCTTTTTTGGAGTACCTTGTAGGCATGCGAGGGTTGAGAGGTGGCGTATCGTAGTTTGTACCGCCAGAAGGAGGTAAAGGTACCTGGCTTAGATACAAACTTCCTGCCCCACTTCCCCCACTTACTCCTCCTCCACCCCCTCCTCCTTCTCTGCCTCCTCCTCTTCCTCTGCCACCTCCACTTCCACCGCTCCGTCCACCACCACCTCCCTCTCCTTCCTCATCCTTGGAGCCAGAGAGACCAGATTCTGAACCAGAATATCCTGGTGGCGGTGGGGCTCTCTCAGCGTTCAGAGTAAGGGCCTCTTTGGCCCAATATCCTTCTCCTTTGATACCTATACAGTAACGAATGCAGAACCCTTCGTCACTTAGTTTAATATCTCCTTCTTGATGTCCAAGGACCGACCTTACTAGGGATTTGATAGATTTCTTGGTGGTTTCGTCCGATAGCCAAGTCATACGGGTCCTTGTGAACTCCCTAAACATTTTCTCCATGTCCCTCTAAGTCTTCATTATGTCGCATTCTCTCTGCTTCTTCTCAGAGTCAGCCTTCTTTTTGAGTTCGGTCACTCTCTTAGCTTCTTCACTGGCTTTTGGCTTGACACTGGTGAGTTCTTCTGACTGAGTGTATACTTGGAGAGCGAGCCTTTCTTGGGCTCTTTCCCTCTTTTCCAATATGCCAGAATGAGATGTTGACACTGCTGATGAGACCTATATCTGCTTCCCAAGACCCAGGCGTAATTCCTCATACACTTCGGAACACTGTGTCTTTGCAATGGCAATTGCAGCTCTAATATTGGCTGCAAATACCTGGGACTGAGCAACAATATCTGAGTAATTTTCTAGTTGCGCTCTCTGCAGGTTATCGACTCCTGAAGCCCCAGTATCATAAATCTCATTCTGTCTATATACTAGGGCTTCATATACTCTGACCAACTCAGGCAGTACCTCTCTGATTTTGATGTTGCTTGTTTCAGTCTGCGTAATCAATGCATCCATTCAGTTAAACTCTGACTCGATGCTATTTATCAAAGAGACCACCCAATCAGGAATATCATTCCACCCAATGGGTTCATAACAGACTACTTCTTTCCCTTTGTTTCCTGCTACTATCACAGTACTTTCTCTTCATACCAGTGTCACTGCCTCCCCCAACATTGTGTCAGATCCAGTCTCCATCATTACTCAGAGTATGACCCAGATTTGTTCTTGCAATATCCTGCTATGAAAGCTCCAAGTTCAAAAGAAGGGTACTAAATTGTGATCCCAATCAATAAGGAACCTAGCACCAGCTTCCTGTTGAAATTGTAAAGAAGGTTGATAGTGTGGTGCGTGGGACATTCACAAGTCTGGGAGGACGATAGTCCCTATCAGGGCTAGCAAGATGACTCTTTTGAGGTATACGAGGGATGGCTATTTTCGGAGGTGCACACAGTGCAGGAGTTCTGTCTTTGATCGATGGATAGTAACAGCTAATACTAACTGAATGTAGTGCTCCTCTCATACAAGCTCACAGTGAGAGCTTTCCTTGGAGAAAGACGTTCTTTCCCAGCTGATATAGATATCGAAATCTGATTTGTGATTTCAGCACTTTCCCTGTGAGATGTGGCAGCCCATATCCGGAATATAAAAGCGTATAAGGATCAACAATCTTTGACTGCTTGGAGGGTAGAAAGATAGCTTCAACAGGAGTATTTTTGTGCTAACAATATAATGTAACACTGGAAGCATCACTTCAGGTTTCCAGTACAAGAAGTATCCTTACTGCTTTCAGAACTTGCTTGCAATGGAGGTTATGAAGATTCACTCAGGATGTGAAAGTCACTAAAGGTAAAGATTCAAGACAAAGATGTTTGGCTTTCCAATGCGTATATTGTTAAGGATTGTTCTCCTTGTCAATAAGCTTGCCCTTCTACCCTCAGAAATTCTAGAGTTCTTTATACCTCTATCCTCTTGCTCTAACAATTACTTCTATCTACGCTTTTCTCATGAGCTCTTCTACCTAACCTTCCTTTCACACCAATACTCTTCCTGCCCTTTAGTGCTCTTCTGGACCTTCTGTATCTTTCTGCTTAGGTCTCCAACTCAGACGAATAGAACCCCTACGAACATCAGTCCTTCAGACTTCTGTGGTTTGGACCTATCGTATGCTTTCGATCCCTTTACTTCTAGGAGAATGGTATCCTATCGATCGTGAGGGATATTTGAGACTTTGTCAGCTATACTGCAAACACAGGTGCTTTCGAATCTACAGCCTCTTAGCTGTCTTCGCACTATCAATAGTATGAGCTGGCTGAGTATCGTCCTAATAGCCACCTTTAATTACTTATCAGTGGAGTGGTTGACTGCATGAAAGCTCATTCAATTTCATTTGGTGTGAGTGATAATCTATGTAGTTTCGATGATGTTCAGGGATGATGCTTGCACTATCCCGATACAGCTATCGTCGAGTGATCGTAGGTGACTCCACTTCAATAGCTATTGGTGATGTACAACCTGTGAGGTGTAACAAGTATCTGGTGAATTCGGAGGAGCATACAGCTGATTGGTTGATGTAAGTGGTTCATAATTATTGACAGCTATAACTGCATTCTTAGAAGTAGTACTGGTTAAAGTATATTTGGATGCTGAGGTAGTACCTCTCCTTATGATGGTGGAGGCTCTTTCAAATCAGATTCACTGCACTTGCATGATGACATTGAATATTATCCTAATGGATTAAGTTAGTGAACAGAGCTTTGTCATTTTCAATTTTGCGATATCATCCTATTTGATTGCTATCATTGCCAGATTAGGTAGGTGAGTGGTTGAAATATAGATATAGATATGGAGAATGTAATACATTATTGCAGAAGTAGTATTGGTAATGAACCGCCCGGAATTTGTACAATTGACGAACCGGTTCAGTTCGAGGAAGCGGATCCTTACTAGGCCATTCGCCTCAAACCCCACCATTTCAGCCCACAATATCCAACACAAATAAGTAGGCGAGTTCTTGTTCGAATTCCGCGATTGTGATTGCATATTGTAGCTGATATTGAGCTCTTTTGAACGCCCTAACAATTGAGGCGATCAGACAAGAACTCGCTTACTTATTATTGTTCAAAATTCAATGCTTTGCAAGTAGGTTTGTGACAAACCGGCTAAATCCGACAAATTCGGGATCGAATCCGAATCTAATTCCTGCTTGGTTCGATCCGTCTCGAACCGATCTGGTTGGTTGCCATCACTGTATAGAGGTTGAGTAGAATTGGTAAATCATTAGGAGATAGCTACATATATGGACTGCAATGACCCCAGTCAGTTCTTGCTATCCCTGCAAGTAAGTCTTGTATAATGAGATTACTTACTTATCTCCCAATTACTCAAATATCAGATGGACCTCAGAGATCACAAGGAGTCCATTTCTGCTGCCATGACAAGATTTCAGTTAGATACTATCATTTGGCTGGCGATTTATATATGAGAGTGATAATCCAAGATTGCAATTGCATAGTTCACCATAGAGTCCTTAAATGTCAAATATGATACTGATTACTTTGCCGTATTCGACTATGGTAGGGAAGGTATGTTATCAAACCTTTCCTTATTTCTCACGAATTGCTAGAAAGTCATATACATATTTGGACAGTGAAATCAGGAAATATACTATCTGAAATACTAGCCTTATACAAGAACAAAACAGGTAGAATGAGTCATGGCTCAATGACAAGTTATGTGAGATATAATCATGAGAGATGCTATCATCATTATTAGATGTTCCGGATTGTTAAAAGTTCAGATAATAAACGGGACAAATAATGGCTGTGAATGTGAATCATCTAGATAGTAAGTCCTAAATACAAGTATCACCACTGGCCACTGATCAGTGCAAGAGGTGGATTAATTGATGTATATTGTGAATTGTTAGGAATAGATATGGTAGTAGAGATACTACAACAAGCTACTGTCAGAGTTTCGATTCATTCTCTAGGCAAGGATAAAAATGCATGATTTTGATCACATACGGATAGTGATTCTGAGAAATAATGGTATTTCATTATAACTCACTATCTAGAAGAAAGTTGGTATACTATTGAGGGAAATCAATCTGCCGAATACCTTTATAATTCCTCTCTTATCCAGTTCATCTCAGGAGTCTCCATTATTTTAAATTATTGCAAATCGAAATTATAACATTCAAATAGCATACTATTATCAAGGGATGTCTTAAGGATGAAATATTATAGTTGCAAAGACAACGAAAGTGTGGGATATGTTGTTATTTGTTACACCTCACAAGCTGTACATCACCTAAGGCCATCGGAGTAGGGTCACCTATAATCACTCGATGATAGCCATATCGGGATAGTACAAGTGCTATCCCTGGACATCATCGAAACTATACAGATTATCACTCGCACCTAACGAAATCAGATGAGCTGTCATGCAGTCAACCACACTACTGATAAGGAGTTAAAGGTGATTAAAGGGACGATGTCCTGCCAGCTCATGCCATCGATAATGCGAAGGCAGTTGAGAGGCTGTAGATACGAAAGCACCTGCGTTTGCAGCATGGCTGATGAAGCCTCGTATGTTCCGCACAATCGAAAGGATACCATTCATCTGGAAGCAAAGAGATCGAAAGGATACGATAGGTCCGGACCACAGAAGTCCGAAGGACTGATATCAGTAGGAGTTCTATTCGTCCGAGTTAGAGATCTGAGCGGAACGATGCGGAAGGTCTGAAAGAGCACTGAAGGACAGGAAGGGCATTGATGCGAAGGGAATGATAGGTAGAGGAGCTCATGAGAAAAGCGAAGATAGAAGTAATTATTAGAAGCGAGAGGATAGAGGTATAAAGACCTCTAGAATCTTCGAGGGTAGAAGGGCAAGCTTCTTGACGAGGAGAACAAGCCTTAACAATATACACATTGAGAGCCAATCATCTTTGTCTTGAATCTTCATCTTTTAGTGACTTTCACATCCTGAGCGAATCTTCATAACTTCTGTCACAAGCAAGTCCTGAAAGTAGTAAGGATACTTTTTGTATTGGTAAACTTGGAGTGACGCTCCCAGTATTACATCATTCCACCAAACAACAGTATCTCAATGAAAGCGATCAGTGAGAATTGGGCCATGCAGTCAAAGTGTCAAAGCTGTAGAGTATCGACATATTATATTTCTTACTTAAGCGAAGATAATCAATAGGCAGCTTGCTAACAGAACGTTAAACAATGGCTGGGAGTAACATGTATGCGAAATAATTGAATTGACTGAGATGTATCCAGATGGTCTACTCAATATACCTGAATACTAATCACAGAAACTTGCACTTGCTTAAAAATATTAAGTAAATTGTTCTGACATAATACAAACAATTGAGATATGATATAAAATGATTTACCATGGTACCAAATGCTAGAAATGGTCAGCCATGTACTGTGTAGTACTTAACAGGCTTGCCAATGCAAATTCAGACTACATAATATTGCCTGATACAGTCCATATACAGCCAACTGTGCAAACTTTATATTCTCCAATCAACTTTGATACTGAAGAGTACTTCCATGAGTAATTGGAACTTGGTATTATATATTTGATGTAAGACAATTCTTGGATGTATATTTACCATTTCATTGAATCTAAAATCGTGTCACCAAGTTGCCTGCCCCTGTGAATGGAATGAGAGATATCCCTGCTTATAACCAAAAATTATTTGCTGTAGCTTGTACCGATTTGTCTATCTCCATACTTATCAGGTCATAAAGTCTCTGAGGATGCAATGGTTGATGTTAATATGATAGAATAAGATCCAATCATTGACAACCAAGATAAAGAGGATGACTATGACTTGTATGATGATGGTGACTATCTGGATAAGGGTCAAGTTCTTCCTCCCGATATTCATCATGTGAAATAATAGGATGATACCTAAATGGGATGAAAGTCATTATAGGTATTGATATTGGTGATGTATGAATTTCTGCGTGATGTAGGTAGACAGGAATTGAATCGTTGGGATACCTGACATGATTGACAATGTCATCCACAGACTGTAATGTCAGAATTCTTCAGAAAAATACCTGACAATGTAGGGAATCACACAAGATGGTCAGTGATGAAGATGACTTCAAAACAGACAAATCATATCTGAAAATACAATGTTATATTGTTGAAGACTTGGAGTCAGAAGATAAGTACATAGATTTGGTGGCCAGAAATCAGGATCAAGATTTGGATAATATCGAGTAAACTTAATTAGTTGATAGTTGTGGATGAAGGGTATTACTTTGATCTGATATATGTGACATCGATATGATAGCCATCTGTAACTGCAATTCACCATTCGATTTTGCTGCTTCTAGCATTGAAATTAGTGATATTTAATAGCACAATATTCAATGTCATATCATTTTGTTGTTCATGAGATAGTAGATATGAAGTATAGTACAGATCATGGGTATATCATGAGCAGCACTACAGCAATTATAACTCAGATTAAACATACACTGGCAGGCAATTGAAAATGAGGTGCTAACTCGGAATTATTCAGAGGAAGCAGACAAGAGGTAAGCAAAATACAAAAGAAGGAGAAGAAAAACAGAAAGCAGGGTATTAGTTCATGAATATCAGTTTAATAAAGTCCTTTTTAGGCACCAAAGCTACCTCTAGTATTAGTTATATTCTGTAGAAATATAATTAGATTGTTGTCTAAGAATAGTTAGCCTATAATAGATTGGCCAACATGGATATTTCAAAAAAATATTCAAATGTTCATGAGATATAGTAACCTTTATTAAGTGTTCATCCACAATTGTGCTGTAATCACCTCATCTACAAAGAATACATTTGATAGAAAATATACCATGTTCATGTAAGGGATCCTATAATATTTGTTTATAACCTGTATTAAAAGTATATTTAATTTTTGAAAATATTAATTTCCAATCACATTCAAATTATAATTGATCAACAATATTTCAATCTTCCAGACAAGATTTCACTTCTATTGAATTCCATTCTCAACAGTTCAATGATGGAATTCTAGACTGTGTAAAATTCTTGTTAAAACAAAATGAATTTAAAAGTAAATAACAAAATATATATTACACAAATAATCAAGATTGTCTGACTAGCAATACAATTGAGATATTATATTGACGGAACAGGATACACAAACATAATATACTTCAACAATCGAAACATCTGATACATCGCGACAACCACTTCTCTTGAATCATGACAAGATTGATGGAAAGAGCTTATTCGAAAATATAAGAACGACATAGTATATTGAAATAAAATAGCAAATCATTCGGGAAGTATATTATCTAGATGATCAAAGTTTGTTATTTGAAAACAAGATATTAAATTAATCAGAATACAATCCTCACTTCTTGAAGAATAATAGATAGTTCATAACAGTCTGTAAGTAGCAAGTATGGAAATCAAGAAAATAATATCAGACTATGAATTGATTTGTGGAAAAAGCAGATTAACATATAAGATATATACTGCTTTATAGAAACATAAAAAGAAGGATTATCAGAATATAAATAAGAAGTTTAAACTTGATGATCAGGAATTCTGAAGCTAGAAATAATTTCTACTTTACTCAAGGACATTTTGAAAAAATAGTATATTCATCAGCAACAACTCTAGTTTCTGTCAGGAATACCTGGATGTTCCTGTCGGCTCTGACAGCTCTGACAGAACCTTATACCCTCTGACGGAGAATTACATGCTACCCATCCTCCAGGCAACAGGTCGCATTTCATATTGACCCTGCGGCAGCTATTGTACCACGTCTCTTATTCTTGTGATGCATCACGTTGAATATTACTCCGTGGCAGATGAAACCCTTCAGCATTTATTTCCAGATGTACTACACTGTAAGGTCGTAGTCTTGATTTACCAGGGCAGTCAATTGATTACTTAAAATCACACTTGATTCACAAATTTATTGCTAACTATATACAAATAATCATGGTAGATCTTGGATGTACTTGGGGCAGCACTTGGAGCTAGTACACGGGCGGAAAAGATCGATACAGGCATCGTGCAAATAGTTGGGCTGGCAGGAGACGATTGAGATTGGCTTGCTCACCGCTGGCTGGATGCGTTAGAGCCATGGTGGCTTTCCATGATTGAGTCATGCTGGCTACATGCGATCGAGCCATGCTGGCACTCTGCTGGCGGGAGATGATTGAGCTGGGCTGGCTCTCGACTGGCTGGACACAATCGAATCGTATTGGCTACACGTGATCGAGCCGTACTGGTTATATGCAATCGATACGTACTGGCTACATGCAATCGAGCAGTGCTGGCTATCAGCTGGCTGTATACAATGAGCAGATCTGGATGGAAATATTAGCATTTCGATCAGGTGTGCTTGAAGGTCGAGCTGGGCTGGCTGTCGACTGACTAGATGCGATCAAGCCATGCAGTCTCGACTCCCATTGACCCAGAGCATAGGTTGATAGCGAATCTTGAACAAACTGATGAAACAACAACCACTGCATATCAACAAATCATCGGATCTCTACTATATTTGTTTACTGGAATCACCTGACCTTGCATACACAATTATACACCACTCACAATTCAATACAAATCCTTCCCATGTACACTCTACCGCTGCAATACGAGTATTACGATACCTTCAAGGAACGAAAGAATTGGCCCACTTTTAGCCTTGAATTTCGCCACTCAAACTCACTGGTTGTATGGATGCATCATATGGAAACGATATCCACTCTAGATGATATTTTTCAGGATATATTGTTCAGTTAGGAAACTCAACAATATCATGTCGCTTTCGCAAGCAAAGGTTCATTGCAATTTCCACCTGTGAAGCAGAATACATAGCCTTAGCAATTCTTACGAAGTACCACCTCTAGTTACAGTGAGGACTACAAGAACTGTTAAAGCACAACATTCCGAATGCAATCATGAGCGACTCTTATTCCACCCTCGACATCACCAACAATCCCAAAATCAACAAACGAACGAAACACATAGATATCGCCTATCATTGTACATGTGAACAAGTTGAAGCCAGAAATATCACCGTGTAGTTCGTCAAGTCAGAAGACAACTTAGCGGATGTATATACGCAAGAACTGTCACGAATTTCTTTAGAATATTTATGTAAGAAGGTTTTCTTTACAAAATGGCAAGGGGTATTGGAAATATAGGATTGTGCAGAGGATTAGTCAAGTTTTCTTTTTTTTCACATGTGTTCGAAGGTTAGAGATAAGGATGGGACAGACAAAAAGTCGAATTTGGGCTGGTGTTTATCATAAAGATAGCGATAGAATCTTCTATTACATTTGTCATAATTACGTAGGCATAATGCCTTGTACTATGAGTTATTTGTCCCGGTCACACTATCAATCACGCCATCAATCAGACCATCGATTATGCCATCGATCACACCATCTCAAAATGACTCACTTCTCAGGATTAAAGGGATTCCCATCAGATTTCTTTTTGTCTTGGAATCAACACTGGTTTTGTATAAATAACTGTTGCTTTCCACCTCTGTAGATACTTTTCTTCTATATCACAACATATAGATAGATAGCAATACGATTCAGTTTGCCCTCTGTTTTACGAAGATTGACACCATCTGACTTGCTTTCGCAGTCTTCAATTCTTCAATTCTCACGAACGAAGAACTCATTGATATCTCCAATCTAAGACAGCTAATGCTTCACTCATTCAAATGAATAGTATTCTGAATAATTGACCATCAAATATTGCTTGAAACATTATTTTGTCTCCTTTCATGACCATAACCTAATCTCCTTCTCCTATTTTCTGATATTGATTTCGTAACTTCTTCCAAGAAATGAGTACTTTCTCCAATTGATTATCATGCAGAACACCTTCAACTCAACAAGTAGACATTGATCCATCCCTAAGAACACAGGTCAATTTCACATCTCCCTTTCCCTTGATCTCCATACGTTGTTTGGAACTTGACTCTACAAGTCCAGTACATGTTATGTAAGTATGGAGGGTTTCTGGGAATAGAGTTATGTGTGAGGTACAGGCTGTTGGAAATATAGGGTCGTACCTAGGTTAGTCAAGTTTTCTTTTCTTTCACATGTTTTCAGGTGTTAGAGATAAGGAAGGAACAGACGAAAAGCCACATATGGGCTAGTACTTATCATCATGATAGCACTAAAATCTTCTATTATATATATACAAAGCTAGCGTTCATTAAAAAATGAAAAGAGAAGCTGATGGGAATCGTTTTGATCCTGAAAAGTAAGTTGTTCTAAGATTCCACTGATGGTGTGATCGATGGTGTAATCGATGGTGTGATTGATAGCGTGATTGATAGTGTGATCAAAGGTGTAATTGGCATACATAATTCAGAATACGGGATTTCATACCTATATTATCATGACAAATATAATACAATATTCTAGTGCTATCTTTATAATAAGTACTAGCCCATATACTGCTTTTCGTCCGTTCCGTCCTTATCTCTAACCTCCAAAAACATGTGAAAGAAAAGATAACTTGACTAATCCTAGGCATGATCCTATATTTCCAACAGTGTTGTACAAGGAACCGAAGGAGGAAGTCTCTCTTGACCTTGTCTTCATTGAGAAAGGCAGCGAAGCTCTTGTCGTAGCTATCTTTTAAGACCTTTGCAAGTTTGGATAGCTTAAGCCACTCTGATTTAAATGTTGATATGAACGAGGCAAGAGAATCTGATTGTGTATATGTTGTACAGAGAGAGGTGAGGGTAATAATTTGGTAGACAAATGCATAAGCAGTGTCTTGGTAATATTCAGTGCGAAGTCAGGTCCAAATCTCATATGGTGATCCAAGGTCAATAATCATTTGGAGGATATTGCTGGAGACCACCTAGATGAATATGGTTTGCACTTGGTAGCATAGATGTTCGTAGGTAACTATCTCAGCCTTTTCTACATCTTCTGCTGGGTTTACCCCTTCAACCACAATATCATAGCACTTTATGTTCTTGAGGATGATGGTCATTGTGGAAGCCCATACATTGTAATTGGATTGTTCTTCGAGTAATTTGATGTTGTCGTTTTTTACCGAGATTGGTTTGTCAATACTATCCACATTGACTAGTGAGGAAAATGAGAATTCATATTTCTTTCCAGATGATCATTCTCCTGAGTGAAATATTTCTGTTTCTGGGAGGTGTGATTATTCGGGTAGTTATAAGTAGCTGACTTCGTCATCGCTCATCCAATAATTTTCATAACCAATTCTGACATTCCATTCGGTGATGACATTGGTGAGAGGGTATTGCCTTGCCCTTTGGATGATCACAGGTATTGGTGCCATTTCAAAACACTTAAACGTGTCGTAAAACGTATCGATGGCGTGTTCGGTATGTCTGATCTCCTAGTTCTGATAAGGATTGAGAGGGTACATGGTTCGATACAGAGGTTTGAATTCTCAAGTGATAAAGGTTTCGAAGTCTGGATTGGAATAATACCAGTAATCAGTATTGCAGTTACGGCAGATAATGTAGGTTTTAACATTTAGCTGTTCGGACTCATAACCTATTCAATTGGACAAGTGAAGCGATAGGTTTCTTAAGTCTGAGGTTTGTATTATTTCTTCGTTTGTAAGAATAGAAGAATAGAGGAGAGTGAAAGCAAGTCAGAAGGTATTAATCATCTTACTATAGAGGGCAAACTGTGATATATTACTATCTAACTGTTTGTTGTGATATAGAACAACAATATCTACAGAGGTAGAAGTCCACCGTTGTTTATACAAAGACTGCATTTGTTAAAACAAGAAAAGAAATGCTGGTGGAAATCACTTTGACACTGAAATGAGAGTTATTTTGCGGTTCCGCTGATGGTATGATGGATAGAATCATCGACAGTGGGATCGATCGCATGATCGATTGTGTGATCAACGTAAATAACTCACAATACAAAGTTTTATACCTCCGTAATCATGACAAATATAATAGAAGATTATAGCGGTGTCTTTATTATAAGCACTAGCTCAAATGTGGTATTTTGTCTGTTCCGTCGTTATCTCTTACATCTGAAAACATGTGAGAGAAAAGATAACTTGACTAATCCTAGGCACAATGCTATATTTCAATAGTACTATGGATTGGAGGAAGAATCACACAACATACCTGACGACATCATCATTCAGGAATTCTCATATATAATACCACTAAAGATAGTATTCTGCGGCTGCTCACCATTACTGGCTATTCATTCAAATGTCGCAACTTATGTAGAGACAGATATTGTCTCACATGGTATTGCAGTAATATTTACTGTACCTTATACTCTATCTATCAAACTTGTGGATCACACGTTTGTACGGAGGGAATACCTAATTGGTTGTCCATCTCAGCTAGTGTGGATAGCGAATACATCTTCTTGAGATGCAAATACAATTATTAGTATCGGATATATTGTGAGTGGGGCTCACGTAGTTTCTGAGCAGTCAATTCTATCGAAGTAGGAGTATAAACGATAGATAGTCAACTGTAAAATAGATCTAGTAACCTGGAAGGATAATGATTACATGCTGAATGTCGAGTTGAAAACAGCCGTGAAATGGGAATAAACGATATTTATAACTTTAAAATAACTTAATAAATTATACTTTGTGATAGGCAAACCTTATGGTATAATCTTCAGTAGACAGCAAGGTAATATATGCAGTGCATGGCATCGTCATTATAATGTACAGAACAGGTTAGCTAACGAGTATCATGCATTATACATTCACAGTAGTGGCTGAAGAACACATCATATTAAGTATCACAAGGCACTGAGTACAGTAATATCTATGAATATGAATATTTTGTTCCAAGAGTTGTTTTTACAGTGCAGAATATCGTATCATTGGAGACTTGCATATTACCCTGTCTTCAGATATTTTAGCCAGTGCAGATGCACAACCCAAATCTGAGTGTCACCGATATAATCAGGTACTGGGATCCTTTCATGATAACAGATATATCAGAATGTTTAGGTATTTCCAATACCACAAATATCTACTGTTCTAGCATTAATTACATTTACACCCTGCCGATACTCAAATACAATAACATGTGTACCTATTCTGATAATATAGGAAAACTACTACACCATATTGTACTGAATAGGTGATATGATATCAATCGTACTAGTGTGATGAGATATATTCTGACAGTAGAGTACAGATCAAGACCTGTATATGGTTCTCAATGTGCTTTAAAAAGCTGAAAAACAATGAAATCCAGCCAAACCTACCAGTTGTACATCAAACATAGTATTTATCTGTCAAATTTCCAAACGGTATATTTTAAAATATATCAGTTGAAACAATTGCATAGGTATGAAGAGTGTAGATGTATTGAAATGATATTTATCAGTGATTCACATTATCATTTTGAAATGTCTAACTTTAGGACAATATTTCCGCTGATGTAGTTTCCATTTTCACCTATGTAAGTGACTTTTGCAGTGAATACATTCAATGTTGAGATTGGTGGCAACTATACTCATAATCATATCAGCAGCAATGCTTGCAGTTGTTAGTGCAACAGCAGGTAATAGTGAGATCAGCCCTATTTGCAACTAGGTAGCATAATCACGCATCCATTCACTTCATCTGAAGATAACTTACAGTCACTCAAATCCTAAATCATGATATTCAAGTGTCTGCAGATTATATACTATTGTGCATGCACATTGCAAAATTGTTATGACAACTATATATATTGGTAGTTAATCCACCATCACTATCCTTAAGCGTTGTGTAATTACAATTTATATTAATTGTTTGTAAACAATTCAAAGTTGAAAAGGTGACTTGAGAGATTGACTCGATATGCCTCTTCATAACTACATCGTCAAAGCTTCACCATATATCTGCATCTTTACATTGTCAATTAACCTATCTTATAACTTAACTCAGGATGCAGTCTTTGGAGTATATAAATGGCATATGGAAACAATGACTCGTGTCTAATTGATAAACATATCTTCATCTTGTAAAATTGTCTAAACAACAATTTGTATTGCCAAGGACTTGTTCCCCTACCAGCAAGTACTTCGTTCAACTTCTCTTCCATTATATAATAAATCATATTCCATGATTTTATACCAGTATGTCTATTTACAATCCTGTCACAGTTAGACTTCTTTGAAGTGGATGGAATTTTGGATATGAGATGAGCAGCACTGCAGATATAGCCTGTGGCATGTACCTTGTAGGTATTTCCTCCCAGTGCTGGAAAAATTCTGTCCATCAAATGAATTGACATTTGGCAATCCTTCATTGAATAATTTTGTTACAAGTACAAATGCTCAATGTAGTGCATAACTGGAAATTTGGGGTATAAAAACAAGAGGTGATTAATGAGATATGTATCCTCGTATTACTTTACAAGCAGGTTCAGATAATATTTGTTATTGTCGGGCCATCTTCACCTATACCCACTCGTTTCTCAGTGGTACTGAATAGCATTCATTTCTTTCAGTAGCTTAGATTTTCTCAAGTGTCAATTGGCCATTGAATTCTTTAATAGGACTATCAATGATATACATCAAGGCTGTCCGATACTTTTATACGATATCGAAGTTGTTGTATATCTTTGAGGTTTTTAAATATGCTAACTTCGTATTGTTCAGACAACTTAGGACAATTGTGTCAAGGCTATACAAATTGCAAATATCTCCAAACGTAGTTACTCTGTTCTATATCAGGCCAAACAATTCCTGTTTCAGGACTTCAGAACCCTCAATACTGCTTTCAGCAGAGGCAGCAGTGTGATAGCTCTCATTCAAATAAGCTGACCCACTTATAACGTTGCTGAAACTAGTTGTGTTGAGATACATTCACTATACTGCAAACTCATCTTGGTGGAGATAATAATTGACAATCTGCACATAAATATCTCCCATCTCATTTGAGATCCAATACCCATCTTTAATTTTGCCTTTGTGAGCTGCTTTGCCAATCCTATTGGTCTACTGCTGGAACCCCTCAAATTGGTTGATACATGTTATACCACACAGGTTGTACATCACCAAAGGCCATCGGAGCGGGGTAACCTAGGATCAGTCAATGCTTGCTGTACCCGGATAGCACAAGTACCATGCCTGAACGTCATCGAGACTATATAGAGTATCACTCGCATCCAATAAAATCAGATGAGCTGTTATGCAGTCAACCACACCACTGATAAGGAATTAAAGGTAGTTGTTGATACAATTCTCTACCAGCTGATACTATCGATAATGCGAAGACAGCTGAAAGGTTGTAGATACGAAAGCACCTGCGTTTGCAGCACAGCTGACAAATTCTCTAATGTACCTCACGATCGGCAGGATATCATTTACCTGGAAGCAAAGAGATCGAAAGGATATGATAGGTCCAGACAACAGAAGTCAGAAGGACTGATGTCAGTAGGTATTATATTCGTCTGAGTTAGAGATCTAAGGGGAAAGCTATGGAAGGTCCGGAAGAGTGGTAAAAGGCAGGAAGGGTATTGGCACATAAGGAAGGTGAAGTAGAGGAGCTCATGAGAAAAGTGTAGTTTGAAGTTATTGTTTGAGCGAGAGGATAGAGGTATAAAGACCTCTAGATTTTCCGAGAGTAGAAGGGCAAGCTTCTTGACGAGGAGAACAAGCCTTAACAATATATGCGGTGAAAAGGCATACATCTTCGTCTTGAATCTTTATCTTTAGTGACTTTCACATGCTGAGCTAATCTTCATAACTTCCATCGCAAGCAAGTCCTGAAAGCAGTAAGGATACTACTTGTACTGGTAAACCTGGAGTGACGCTCCCGGTATTATATTTTATTGTTAGCAAAGAAACACTTCTGTTGAAACTATCTTTCTACCCTTCAAGCAGTCAAAGGTTCTTAGCACCTATGCGCTTTTATATTTCTGATATTGGCTGCCACATCTCACAGGGAGAGTGCTGGTACCATCAATTAATTTTGGACCTCTATACTAGCTGGGAAAGAGATTCTCTCTCTAAGAAAAGATATCACTGTGAGCTTGTACGAGAAGAGTACTACATCCAGTTTGCTTTAGCTATCACTATCCATCGATCAAAGACAGAACTCCTGCACCGTACCCAGCTCTGAAAGCATCAATCCCTTGCATTCCTCAAGATAGTCTTCTTGCTAGCCCTGATGGGAACTATCATCCACTCAGACTTGTGAATGCCCCATGCACCAGACTACGAGGTATCTCTATAGTTACAGGAAGAGGCAGGTGCTAGACTCCTTGTTGATTGGGATCTTGATTTAGTCCCCTTCTTCGGAACCTGAAGCTTCTTCAGCAGAATCTATCAGGGGCAGATTTGGATCATACTTTGAACAATGATGGATGCTGGATCTGATACGATGAAGGGGCAGGCAGTGATACTGATACGAAGAGAAAGTGTATTGGTAATTGCAGGAGATACAGGGAAAGAAGTAGTCCATTTTGAACCCATTATACAGAATGATATTCCTGATTTGGTAGTCTCCTTAATAAACAGCTTCAAGGCAGAATTAATCTGAATAGATATATTCATTACACAGACTCAAACAAGCAACATCAAATTGACAGAGGTATTGCCTGAGTTACTCAAAGCATAAGAAGCCCTATTGCATAAGCAAAATGAGATTCATGATACTGTGGATTCAGGAGTCGATATCCTACTGATGGCACAGCTAGAACATTACTCAGATATTGTTGCCCAGTCCCAGAAAATTGTGGCAAATATTAGTACTGAAATTGCCATTGTGATGGCACAGTATTTCGAAGCATATGAAGCGTTCCGTCTAGCTCTTGGAAAGCAAATACAGTCCTCATCAGCAGTGTAAACTTCTCTCTCTGGCGTGTTAGAAAAGAGGGAAAAAGCCCAAGAAAGACTTGCTCTCCAAGTACACGATCAGTAAGAAGAACTTATCAGTGTCAAGTGGAAAGCCAGAAAAGAGGATAAGAGAGTGACTGAAAACAGCAAAAATACTGACGCTGCGAAGCAGCAGAGAGAAAGCGATATAAGGAACACCTGAAGGGACATGGAGAAAAGGTTTCAGGAATTCACAAGGACCCTTATGACTAGGCTATCGGACGAAACCACCATGACATCTATCATGTCCATAGCAAGTTCTGTCCTTGGACCTCAAGAAGGAGATATTAAACCAAGTGATGAAGGGTTTCACCTTTGTTACTGAATAGGTACCAAAGGAGAAGGATATTGGATTAAAGAGGCCATTATTCTGGACCCTGAGGGAGTCCTACCACCACCACAAGGTTCTGATTCAGAATCCAGCTTCTCTGGCTCTGAGGGTGCGGAAGGAGGAGAAGGTGGTGGTGATGAAGAAAGCGGTGAAAGTGGAGGAGGTGGAGGAGGTGGAGGAGATGGAGGAGGTAGAGGAGGTGGGAGAGGTAGAGACGGAGGAAGTAGTAGAGGACGCTCACATCCGGGCCAGATCCCTTTACCTCTGTCTGAAAATACAGAGTATTGCACGCCACCTCCCAATCCTCAAACACCAGCAAGACCCGCCAAAAAACGCAAAATGAATATGCTTCCAAAGTTCAAGGGAGACAAGAAAGATGTCAAAGCGATAACCACACCAGCAAAACCGATCTTCGAAAATAAGTCAACAACCACAATAGCTATTGACAAACGGATACTGCGAATCGATTCCTTACCCCTGATTACCCCCCCACAATAGGACAGCTCTTTCATAGGATCTTTATTGTTGCTGGGTGGAAAGCTGGACCCCTTACCGCACTTTTTCCCCCCCCTGCAAAAGTGTCCCCACCGATTATTCAACAACCAATTCTTTTCCAAATGACCTTATACTTTGGAAGCATTGGGTTGGCATGTAGACAAGATCCACACCTCAGATTCAGACCGATAGGTCAAGATCTGCAATAGTTACACCAATGAATCAAAAAGTCACTTTTTCACACTTATCCACCCGATCTCTCATTGGAATCAACTCTGATTCACTAACGGACAATGGAAGTCGATTCAGAGGCATTTGAAGCCCTCAGAATGAACCATTCACACCTCCCTACCAGCTTCAGATAGTGTTGGCAATGAAGCGAACCGGTTCGTCGCGGTTCGAATCAAGGCAGGATTCGATTCGGATTTGATCCGAGATTTGGACGAAGTTCCGAGGTTTGTCCGAACTGGTTCGCGAACCTGCTATCTTCGAACGACAATAGGTAAGCGAGTTCTTGTCCAATCCGCTCGATTTTTAGCGCATCTTGTGGCGGGAGAGGTTAGCTACAAGATGCACTACATATCGAGCGGATCGGACAAGAACTCGCTTACTTATTTTTGTTCGCAGTTGTAGGTCGAAATGGTGGGGTTTGAGGCGAAAGGCTTGGCAAGGATCCGGTTTGCGCGGACCAAATCGGTTCGTCAATTGTATGAACCCCGGACGGTTCGTTGCCAACACTAGCCTCAGACTGTCTGGACCAAAATTTCTCGAAGCCAAAAACACAATCTAAAATCTCATTGTCTCTCTGCGAAGTTGCATTTGTTTCGAACGCCCTTGGATTCTCGGTTTCAATACATGTCCAGGTCTACCCTCCCGAAACTTCTACATAATCAAACAAGAATTGAGTTGGCAAGAACCAATGTTCGAAATTTCGCACTTTTTACCTATCCACCATTGGAACCTTTTGACCACTGGAGTCCAGCAGACCTACCAGAGTGTATGCGACAACGTCAAGCTACTTTGCCGCCATTCACCCCCAGAGTCTTTGGGTGGATCCTCCACAGTCAAGTTGTACTTCCTTTCTTGCAGTGGTTTTACAGCCCTAGAAATATCTCTGTATCAGCTGTGAGGAAACAAAGGCTCCAGTACAAGACTCCAAAAACTTGCTAGGACTAAAGTGGTGAAGCTCGAACCCCCTCTGGGTACAGGTGGTACCAAGGCCACATGTAACAATATTCACATGTCGAATATGTACCAATTTCAAAATACTTAGAAAAATACAATACCTGTAACATATTTAGAATACAGTGAACACTGCCAAGACATTCATGTCAGATCCTATGTCACCCCCAACCCAACCTAGTACTTCCAGTACATACGGAATACATCTTTATCAAAACTCAAGTTCAGACCCACTCTCTGCAATAGATGTCCCAGCTGTATCAAGTACAGTCCATACAGGCTACATATCTAAACGAGGACAGAAGGGCAAACATGGCAGCTCACACCAACTGCAGTTGAGCTTACCATATCCACAGCTCAATATTACTCGTACAGGATCCAGCATCCATTTGGCCATTGCTACAGCTTATCACAGTATACCCTCTGGACCACCCCAACCATCATCTCCACCTCAACAACCAATCAACTCTGACAATATCGGAAACTCTGGAGATGCAGATCTGGATTTTGGAGATGTCCCAGAGAATAATGAGATTGAAGACCAATACTCTGAAGATGATGATGATTCTGAAGATGAAGATTATCAAAACCCCTAAATCAACCTATTAGATCCAAACGATGAAGACGAAGATACATTTCATCAGGTATTCAAATCCATCCTTGAACCACTTCACAAGGATATTCTGAAAATTAACAAACATCTTACTACCCAAAACCGAAAATTGGCAACTCGCTTGGCCTGAATTGAAAACAAACCTGAACTTGCCCTTAACACTATCGCCATCCTTGGACAACGAGTCGAATATCTTGTACAAATTCAAGTCTCATAGAAAGATACACCGTCAGCACCCCCAGACCTACTCAGTATAGCAGTCCCAGATGGGACTCCTCCAAAGCCCACATTATAGTCAGCAATTATATCAGCATGTGCAAAGAAAGACAACTCGAAAGACAAGAATGGATGCATCCTGAATTCCCGTCCGCTTACCAAAAAACAACCTATACTGGCAATTGCCCGATACAGTGATCAACCACTCACTGCCAACTTTATCCAACTTAAACTTGCAATTAATTCCACCCTTCGCAGGTGGCAGGTCCAATCCTTGGCCAACATTGGCCATGTTTTTGCAAACTACAAACACAATGTAGTCCTCCTTACTGCTGATACATACCCGATTGAATTCATACTAGCTCACAAAACTGCTAATGAGGAATCAGTTCCTTCAGTTGATACAAACATCCACAGTCTCAAAGAACAAGAAATCTGGATCAGAATGATAGTTCATTCCATCGACATTAATATGTTTCCAGTGTGTGAAACAGAAATGCAATTGTTGAAACAAGATATTGAGATGAAAAACAATCATTTCAAGTTCACAATCCTATTACGATCTTTCAAAAGGCCAGAGATCCGACCACATAAAAAAGCAACTACAATAGGTCATTGCAGTCCAAACTGAACATGAAGCAAAGCTTATAGAAGACCACGCATATCAAGGAAATGGAAAACCATGCAAGGCTGACCGATATGTGACATTCCGACCAACCGATCAATGTAATAATTGTTAACAATATGCCTATTACTATCTCCGCTGCAAGGAACCTGCCATATATAATATATGTGCCGAACTTCACACTACCACTTTCCACCTGTATGGAACAGGTCCCAGCAATTGCAAACAGTGTGACTATGATATTGTTAAATGTTTCAACTGCAAAGGAAATCACTGAGCCAAAGATTCCAAATGCCCAACAATAACTACCCTCTGTACCGAAGTACATGTCAAGTTTAAGAAAGACTTTCCAGCTCCCATCCATACCTAAACAACATTCTTATTCATCAACAACAATTCTAATAATACAACATAATTGCAACCGTTCCTCCTTAGTTATCGGTATACTTCTTAACTTTGCAGTTGGAACGGCCGACCTTCATTACACCAAGAACCTGTATTCAACCCAGACAATACATTCATTACAATACACCCAGGATTTGAGCTTCTGATACCACCTAAAAACTTAAGAAAACACAATAGGACAATTGCCTATGTGGCCAAAAACAACCCCTATATCAAATGCTCCCCACATACCGACATCAGCCAGGATCCATATATTCAAGTCCTTGAAATATCAACTTCCTCAACTGCACCAATCACAGTCTGCAATATTTATAATGAACATGAAGGATCCTCCAACCTCAATACCATCCGAAGATGCTTTACCGATATTCCATTGCCTGAATGATGTATTATTCCTGGTGATATGAATGTCCAATATATATGGTGGAATTCACAATTCAAAACACCCAAATGCGCAGAAGAAATTGTTCAGATCATGGAAACTAACAATCTTTCCCTCTCAATGAACTGGACACCCCAACATACTATTACCGAACTGGCAAGGGAACCTCTATTATCGATATTGCCTTTACATCACAAACTATCCATGTCTCAGTTATAAATTGGGCAGTAGATGACAATGCTTCAACTGGCTCAGATCATGCAACAATTTGATTTGATTTTGTGGTAGTATCTGAACTAGTTACCACCGACTCCAATACGATAAGATACAAGCGGAATAAAACAGACTGGGACATATTCTTCAGAACTCTCAGTACACTCTCCCATGCCTCACGAATGGTCTGGTAATACCTATATGAATGGCCAACCAAATCAAACCTTGATAAACATGCCGAAATGCTACAAGATATGATTCTCGATGCATTAAAGAAATCAACCCCTATCCTCCAACATATAACGCATTCGAACAGCTGGTGGACACCCCAACTCAATATTTCCGAACAAATATAAACTGAGTCCAGAACAAGTGGAATAAAACTCACCTTGACAGCGATCATATCAAGTTCAAAGCTGTTCGGTTACAATACTTCCGGGATATCTGCACCTCCATAACATCAATGTGGAGTGAATTATTAGCAAATGCACAAGGCATTGAAATATATACTGCCCTCGGTTATACCAAACCAAGGAAAATCCAGAGGACACCACCCCTGTCATTCTGAAATATAACAGCTGTATCTTTTGAAGAAAAGGCAACCCTTTTCCGATCTACAATATTACCTCTCCCACCTGTAGCAGCTTCTCCGACCGAAGACAGCAATCAACAAACCCTGCCATGGGTCACAGTTCCCCCTACCGAAATCAAACAACCAATTGTTATCTCTACACCATGTAAAGCCTCTGGACCTGATGGACTTCCTTTTCACTTTCTCCGACATGCCAAATTAGCATCCACCGAACAATTCCACAGTATGTTTGAATTATTCGAAACCACAGCATACCACTCCACCTGCTTGTGACAAGCAGCGACTGTAATTATTCCCAAATCAGGAAAATATAATTATTCAATACCTAAGGCCTACCGACTTGTTGCCCTTCTCAACTATCTTAGAAAGATCCTTGAAAAGCGGATGAGAAACCGACTTGCATATATGGCTGAAAAATACAAATACTACACAAAGATCAAATATGGAGACTAATTAAACGTTCTGCTATTGATGCCGCCAAGTCACTTACACATGAAATTGAACAAGAGTGAAAGTAAAGAAAATCACCACAGCCCACTTTATGGATGTAAGTTATTTTTTTATTTATTTATTAATCATACAGCATGCAGCCCACAGGCTATAGACGGTGAAGTACAAACAAATAACCATTAACAAGCATAACAAATGAAACTGAACAAAGGAAAAACGAAAAACCCATGGCTAGGTAGCACCGCTCTGCAGCCTCCTATCACCCCTGCTCTAGTTTCAAAGAAATATTCAAAAACAAATTATAGTGGTCTGTAACACACTTAGTACAATGGTGAGAAATTTGTCAGTTGCATTCGGCCTGGTCCTGCATATCATACGGGCTCTCCCCCTTCAGTTTACCCTCTTCCACCCTTCCCCTTTCTCCTTTGCTCATTCTATCCCACCATACCTCCACCTTCCGATTCTTCCTCATCCCCTTCATCATCCTCTCCACTTTCGCAGTGATGTTCCTCCACATTATTGTTTACAGTTCTCTGACCTACAATCTGATTGTCACCCTGTCCAAGGTGTTCATCATCACGGAATTGGCCCAGATACCACCTTCGTGTTGCTATATGAGTGTAGTGCAGAAAATATTTCAAAGGTTGCATTGCTTTGTCAGTATATAGAAGATACTTCCAGAGATATCGAGGGTGAACCACTCCAATACTCTTTTGCATTCTTTGTCTTTCGCGTTGATATAAGGGGCATCTCAAAAGAAGATGTTCTGGTGACTGGCAACCTCTATAGCAACATGGGTAGTGGGGAGAGTCAACAGAGTTCGTTGGTATCTTGTATAGGTAACTACAGAAGTAACCATGGCCTGTTGGTAATTGCGTGACAGTTGAGGTGAAGATCTGGTCGGGTTTGGTACGGAAAGTTCCAACATAGTTCTTTCCCTTTGCTGGGTATCCCATCTACCACTTGCTCCATTCCTACATTTTAGCTGCTCGGGTTACCCTCTTGAAGTCGGATAAGGATGTATAATTGGAGGGTAATGCATCGATAAACTGGTCTAACTCCATGACTCTGCCGCAGTATCGTACGTAGTTGACCATGCAGAAGTTTGCAGGTTTCTCATGTATCGTGGTATCGCATTCGGTATGTTGGGTGGCTCATTTCTCTTGTTTGCAAGCCAATCGTTCTCCCTTGGCCTTTAATCATACGGTGTGCTATTCAAACATCATCTTTAGCATTCTGTTTTGGGCCGACATTTCGCTATGATCCTGGTCGGTACTCATAGATCTGAAGCTATCATCGCAGTCATCGCCGTGACCTTCGTCGCCGTGACCTCCGTCTTCGTCATCGACCTCATCGTCGACTTCATCTTCATCGTCCACATCGGTGATCTCGACGTCTGATAAGGTCGCATGAACAGTCCTGTACCTGGTGATTCGATGTATCTGATTCTCTGATACGGAGGTTGCGGCCTGCAAGAATTCCTCAATGTCGTGACTATCAGTGACGTACAATTGAGCTCTAGATGACTTCTTTGGAGGAAGTGGGGCTGCAATTGAATGAAATCGACAAATCGTATGTTTGTCAACGTATCGTGACGCATTGAAAAAGTAAACAAATCACGAAGCCCCATAAAACGTATCTGGTGACTGAAAAAGCGATTATAGTGTAAGGATATATACCTGTGTACAACCTCCTATAAGAATATTAGGATAGATACGGTTGCAAACGGGAATAAGCAATATATATCAATTGTACAGTATGTAGGTTAGATAATTGTTAGAATGCCAAAAGCACTTGGCGAGGTGATTATATATAAATGGTGGTTTCCCAGCCTCAGCAGCCAAGTATACCTGGTACCGCTATTATACTGATCCACTTCTCTATATTGTATACTACTTTCATGCATTGGATCCTGTATGGCGAGACTCTCCAATTGAAGATAATCATCCTTTTATCTACCATTCAACTCCTCTTCCAGGGATCTCAGATGTCTCCATATCTTACATTGATAAAAAACAGGATATTGAAGATATTATCTTCCAACAAAAGTTCTGATTTCACATATGGAGTGGGGCAAACTTGAAGAATTAGGGGATACTTATTCAAAGGTATATAATACTCCAGTGATGTGTACTTATATATATTCATGTATGGATTATTGATATATATGCTAACAGAACAAATACTAATATTGATAAGTTGTAGTATACTTGGCCCAATAATCATCATTATATTTTGAATTTTGTAATATCTGGAATGATTCCTTTGCTGAAAAGAATGTATGTTACTTCTGTTAATAAGCGGTTCATTCATTGGGAACTACATCTAATAGAACTAGATGACAGTGCTAGTAATAATAAAACAGTTGGAAAATCTGGTGGTGTTTTAGAGATTTTGATTTTGTTTCTTAGTTCGTGGTTTTTTATTTATCCTGTGATTGCTTTTGTATCAGTAGTTATTTCTGGTGTAGATCATTGATTATTTGAATTCAATATATGATGTCTGCAATTTGACAGTGTTTTGATCATTCAGTTATACATTGATGTTCATATTATATACTGTGCAATTGATAATGGAGATTTGTATTATATAGAGGTTTCAACATGGATCATTATTTCTCTATATTCTTAACTCAAATGGACTTAGTGATGAAAGATGCTTATCTGTGATCACTTTGATAAGATACCTTAGTTATCTCAATAAATAAATTCTTCATGTCAATAAGTCAATCATTTGACTTATCAAAAACATCTTGCCTTATATTTCAGACATTATACGTACAGAGAACTAAGTCAATTTCCATTAGAGAATGAAACAACCTGGTATTATAGGACTGACCAAGTGTATTCAATCTTGATAGACTGATATTGCCAAATAAAATGATATTTTCATTTGATAATATACTAGTTGAAGTAGCTTGTGCAAGTTGAAAAGTAGCTAAATGTCAATATCGTACCGACTGCCTGTTTAATATTAGGTGTTAATATCATCCTGAGTATATTCTTGTCAAGGAGTTTGGGAAACGAAACTCAAAAGCTGCTATTTAGAGAGAAACATTCTTCATTGCAACAAGCAAGTTCTTTATTTGCTTGATATTTTCCATTGCGTCTTCTTTACCACTTTATCCTCGTACATATATATCCCATATAAATACTGTTTTATAAGCGGTAAAAATATCACTGCTTCAGTGAAATATGTACCAAGACGAAGATATTCAGTATGAATATACTCTCCTCTCCTGCATCATTATTCTAGCACAGTTAATTATGATGACAAGTAGTAGGAATGTTAGCAGAATTCAACTGCAGTTGATCTTTGTCCTTCTTCTTATTGTCCTCCTCTCTGTTCAGTTTGTCAGGGAGTAGAAATTACCAATGTGTATGACCAATCACCTTGTTGTATTGATGTGGGTAAGTATATTGTCCCATATGTGATACCTTCATTATTATCTCTATGAAAATAAACTTTACAGAAACAATTGATATCACCATCTATCTATGTTCCAAATTGTGACAATATACTAATACAAACAGACAAGGTGGAGAAGAGGGCTCTGACAAGAGTAAGTAGCCAGTATATAGTAATACACACATATCTGAACGAGTAATACACACATATCTGAACGAGTAATTCACTTGACATAATACTAATATTCCTCACTCAGAAGTAATCAACTGCAGACAATAGTAAGGTTATATTCTGACCTGCTAGAAAGTGATAACATATAAATCAATAATTGATAAAATCATAGCGATTAGTACAGACTGTGAATTCACACATCAAATGAAGAACCTGGATATCTCAGACATGATTCCTGATGTGATGAACAATACAATCATCTAGTTTATATTTATTCACGATCTATATGGTGGTCCAGATACATCAACAGTACAGCATAATATCTGATGATATGAAGTCTTGAAGAATATTAGCTTAAGTGATATTGGTATGGAGCCTAATCAATAATCATTGGCAAGAGTAAGTATTTTGTTCAAATGTATCCCTTCTTTGCCAACAAACAGTACTTGATCAGAATCTCTACAGAGTATAGTACATTGGTCCAGAATATAAAACTGGGTATTCCCTCACTCAATAGGCTGAATAATCAGTCAGAACCATAGATGGTAAGATATATCAATTGGGTGTTGGAGAAGGATAGGTTATTCTGTACGTATATGGATTGCAATGCATGTGAGCCTTTATTTGACAAATAACATATTCTGCTAATAGTTTATATTAGATTGAAACTTTGGCTTCTACTTCCTTACTCCTAATATAATATAGATTATCTATAGTACTGAATATGGTAGAATTAGACAACCTGAAAATACTGATGTACAGACAATAAGCATAATCAAATTAATCTTTATTATCATTAATGCGATATCGCTATGATATTCTCAGATAGCCAATATGAGTATAGTCTTCATGACTCCTCTAGTCTTCACACCCATTTTCTTGAACACATATATGTATTCTTTCACTCATACAACTGAATATAATATGCATCTGATAGTGGCTTTCAGGTATCTGCAAGATGTCTTTTAGTTATCTTCAGAGCAAATATAGGCCAAAAATATCACCAACATACAGGTGGTATTTCACACAAATTGGAAAGCATACTGGTGCAGTATAATAGCAGCCAATTATCTTGATTGCTTTCATGTGTTGGCTTAAGATAAGCAATCAGATTGGTCAAGCCGATAGCCAGGTAGTCCCTGCCATACATTTAATTCATATGGAAGTGCAATTGCACCGTAATTATTATCTTTCCTACATACTGATCCATTATATTCCCCTATTTACGTTTGCAGTCACATCAACACTTACATCCTTATATGAGGCCATACACAGATGTACAGCTTTACATGCAGAGACAACATTCATATAATCAGCTGAAATAATTAGACCAATCATGATGAGGATTTCCTTAAGTGGAATTCTGAGGACCTTGCTATCACTGATAAGGAATAGGTATACCTGTACAAGTATACGATGCTGACTGAATACTGACTATTTCTGAAACCTGAGTCTACTCTGAATAATTGTTAAACCAAAGTCAATATAGTTAATTCTCATATTGTTGTGGTGAACAATGAAACTATTCGTTCAGGTAAGTATGCTACACTTCCGAATTACAAATTAGATCTAATACTTACTAAAAAATATATCTGATAATGGCTGTTGTTAATAGTCCTGCTATTCCTGGTACTGATATTATTGGTACTGTTGTTACTCATATGACTCTTGCTGGTTCAGAAGATCCCTTGTTGTTATTTCTGCTTCTGTTGTTATGTAATCTGCTTGTTGTTATGATTGCTGTTGCTGCTGCTATTGAATCTATTTATGTTGCTTCTGGTTTTTGCTTATCTTGGATTGGTTTTTGCTTGTATCAATATGTAATATGCTTATTTTAACTGTTGCTATTGTTGTTTCTCATGCTGTTGCTGTTATTTATGTTGCTATTAGTTTTTTTGCATTTTGGATTTGTTTTTGATCTTCGATTTGTTTTTGCTCTTAGTGATACATAATGTGCTTGTTATTATTGCTGCTATTCTCAGAAGATTGTTATAGATTGAAGGTAAATTTGAATAGAATTATTTTGAATTTTGGCAATCTTAAGAACTGTCATATTATAAGGAATTAAAGATTCATTTGATCAAGAAAAAGGCAGTAGGAGCAATACATCGCAATGAGCAGGACAAGTATTTCAAGTGCAATAATCTTTGGCTTCACTAACCTATTACAAAACGTGTAAATTGTAGCAATATTCATATTGAAGCTGACATTGATAAGAATGGAGAGATTAAGAGTTAAATAGAAACTTTCAAAATACATATCAAATAGCAAGATAATAATAGTATTGGCGATATTTTGAGAATCCTGCATGACAAGTGAGGTAACCTTTTACATAGATACAATCTTGGATGAGCAAGAAAGACACTGAGTTGTGGTATTGTAAATTTGTATCTTTGAATATGAGACGGTATAATGTTCATAACAAGTTATCCGAAATTGTGACAATTGAAGCAAGTTGATACAGACATAATAACCATGTTATCAATGCTTGACAAGATCTACAATTGAGTATTTTGCTTCTCAAGAGCTTTTGAAACTCATATTTCTATTATTTTGTTGTCACGCTTAACAGTATCAGTGACCTGATGAATGAAATATTTATTTTTCGTGATTCTGATAACCATATTGTAAAGTTGTCAACTCCCAATCTATAGCTCTTTCTCTCAATATCTTAACTAGTGTTGGCAACGAACCGCCCGGGATCCGTACCATTGACGAACCGGTTTGGTTCGTACGAACCCGGATCCTTGCCAAGCCTGTCGCCTCAAACCCCACCATTTCGACCTACAACTGCGAACAAAAATAAGTAAGCGAGGTCTTGTCCGATCCGCTCGAATTGTAGCGCATCTTGTAGCGGAAGAAGTTAGCTACAAGATGCGCTAAAAATCGAGCGGATCAGACAAGAACTCGCTTACCTATTATCGTTCGAAGATATATGGTTCGCGACCCGGTTTGTACAAACCTCGGAACTCCGTCCAAATCTCGGATCGAATCCGGATCGAACCCCGCCATGGTTCGATCCATGACGAACCGATCCGCTTCGTTGCCAACACTAATCTTAACTATATATCCTGGCCAACCAAAAGATACTGCCGAGGGTATCTTGTATATTGTTCAGCAATTCCTAATTGAGGAAGTAGCTTGATACTATCCTACAATCAAATTCTCTGGTATAGATGAGAAAGTGATTGGTAATATTGCAGAAGCTGATCGAAAGGGGAGGAAGGAGGTATAATACAACAATGATGTTAATGATGTTGATCTAGAACTGGTTCCACAAAATGATAACTTATTTGAACATAGATCAGATATTCAATTGTATCTGATTCTGTCCGACAACAACATCTCAGAGTAATTGTGCCAAACAATTTGCAGAGCAATATCGAGTTATATTGTGATGTTGAAACATCTATGGTCTTCCGTCCAACCTATAATAATTACACATATCTCTAAGATGTATTCTATTTATTCATTATTTGTTATGTATCATTGACTACAATCAATATAATTTAGAATAACTATATCGACTTGTACATTGACTGGAGGTTCAATGGTGGAAACCCATCACACTCACCTAATCTTGGGTTTCAGTCAGTATATTTCCTGCAAACAATACTTCATGCAATGGACAATCACCTCTATTAATATATAATGGAATCATATAAGGTTGGAAGTTGGATAATTGAAATGTATATTCAAATCACAGTCAAATACCATGTATACTTGGTTCATGTGACAACTGGAGTATCACCCAAGGTTTTCCCTGTCAAGTAGTACTCTTACTATTTTGAGGACTTGCTTGAGATGGAAGTTATGAAGATTCGCTCAGAATATGAAAGTCTCTTGAAGTAAAGATCCAAGACAAAGATGTTTTGGTTCTCCAATTGTATATTGTTAAGGCTTGTTCTCCTCATTAAGAAGCTTTCCCTTTTACCCTTGGACATTCCAAAGTCTTTACATCTCTTTCTTCTTGCTCTGACAATTACTTCTATCTATGCTTTTCTCATGAGCTTCTATATCTTACTACTGCTTGAATCAATATCTTTCCTTTGACATCCCATCTTCTACTCTCTACAGGACCGTCTATATTCTGCTGTTGAGTTCCCCTACGCGGACAAATGGATTCCCTACTGACATCCAATGTTTAGATATCTGTAGTCTAAACCTATCACATCCTTTGAATTCTTGAGCCTTCAGGTGAAAAGTATCATTCTGATCATCAGGTGCACCATTGTAAGCTGTCTGTATATGCATTGTGATCAAAACTGTTTGCATTAATGATGTAAACTCAGGTATATTTATATTTACAGCATTTCAGCTGCCTTAATAATTTCGATGGTATGAGGTAATAGAGTATCATACCAGTAACCACCATTCCTTCCTTATGAGTGGTGTAGTTAACTGCATAGAACTTATCTGCTTTTATTGGTTGTGGCAACTGAATGACTATCATCTTGTGGTGATCTGATGATGTGCAGAGATGGTACTTGTAACATTCCTATCAGGTTGTGGGTTGTATAATCATAGGTCATCCTGCTTCGAGTATACTAGTTGATGAACAACCTGAGAGGTATAACGGTTCACCAGTTCTGCTACAAGATACATCTGTGATACATATACAAATGTGAATTGAAAGGTGCTATACAGATATACTAAGAAATAAATTCTAGAGACTAATGGTTGAAGTTTCAGAAGAAGCTACAAAACAGAGTGATTATTGTACAGCTTATATGCATCTTGGATAAGATTCAGCTGATCAACATATCAGGCAATCAGAAAGTCTAGCTGTAGTATCTCACTATCAGGAATGTTGACTTGATTGTACATAATATTACATCATTTCTCACATAAAACATTATTACCCCTCACAAAATTATACATCACCGAAAGGTCTCCAAGCGGGATCATCTACAATCACTCGATCATAGCTGGATTACAATGATACCAGTGCTATCCTTGCACATCATCAAATATCCACAGAATATCACTTGATTCGGTTATCATAATCAATGAAATTAGATGAGCTGTTATGCAGTCAACCAGACCACTGATAACGAATAAAGCGTGATTACTGGATTGATACTCTGCCTGTTCATACCTCCAACAATACAAACATAGTGAAAAGACTATAGATACGAAAGTACCTGAGTTTATATCATTGTTTAGAACACCTTTGATACCCCTCATGATCTAAAGAATACCGTTCGCCTGGAAACTAATATAGTGTTGGCAACAAAGCAAATCGGTTCGTCATAGACTAAACTGAGCTGTGGTTTGAAGCGGACTCAATCTAAGGTTTGATGAAGTTCCGAGGTTTGACACAAACATCAAACCGTATCCCACAACTGTGAACAAAAATAACTAATTCAGTTCTTATCCGATCGGCTCAATATTTAGGTCATCTTGTAGCGCGTGAGGCTAGCTACATAACGAATAGAATATCGAGCCGATCAGACAAGACTTCGCTTACTTCTGTTCTTTTGCATTTGTGAGCCGAAATGGTGGGATTTGAGGCGAATTGGGTGGCAACGATTTGCTTCATTCGGATCGAACTGGTTCGTTAATAGTAGAAATACCTAATATTTTGTTATCAATACTAGACCAAGTGATGAAACGGATATGATAGGTCCAGACTATAGAGGTGCGAAGAAATGATATTGGTAGGGATTCAATTCTTTTGAGTTAGAGATTGTAGTGGAAGGATATTAAAGGTCTTGTACAAGAGTAGAGGGTGGACTGCATAGATGAAAGAATATTGAGGCAAAGAGTGATTAGGTGGATAAGCTTATGAAAAGAACGTAGATAGTAGTAATTGATAGTGCAAGAGGAAAGAGGTATAATGGTCTTTGAAGTCTCTGAGGGTAGAAGGACAGGCTTCTTGACGAAGAGAATAAGCCTTAATAAGATTCAATTGGAAACCCAACTATCTTTGTCTTGAATATTTATCTTCAGTGAATTTCACATCCTGAGTGAATGTTTATATCTTCTATTGTAAGTAATTCCTGAAAACAGTAAGAATACTACTTGAGTTTGTAAAACTGGAGTGACACTCCTGGTATTACAAACATTCTGACACTTTTATTTGCAACAGGTAGATATAATGGTATCAATAAGGCAGGTGATAATGAACTCTATTGAGAGGTACAAGCCGCTATATATAAAGTCAATAATGGTATTTCTGTACTCTCACAATCTTTGATCTCAGCTGAGTCACATCTCCAATGAAATTGTGCAGTCTATGTGGGATTGCTATCGAATATTTCCAAGCTACATTGTAAACCAATGGGATCAGATAATGAATATTCAGGCTGTCAAGCACAACAGCTGCTTTAAGTGTAACATTCTGTCCACTGGAAATAGAAAACCCTTAATAAGAGCAAGCATCAAGTCTAGGCTGAACTACAGGACTATGAGCCAAGATCCAGAATCCGTGCAACCTGTAGATTTTGACAAATCTTGTTTCAGAAATTCAAATTAATCAGCAAGAAAAAATGAATAGTTGGAATTAAGATCGCTTATCGCAGTCTGATAAAGCTCATCATGTAGTTGAATCTACATCAAACATTTATTCTAAATAGAAAATAAATTCATAGAGTTAATATAAGACGATAGTGCAGTATAGCATTGGAATAAATGTCCACGTTACAGTAATCAGGATTTGTTATCGCTGTTATCGCAATGTTATGGGATGTTTTGGCTGTTACCGTATCACCACGTGTACATTATAGCAACTTATCGCAGCTTATTGAGTGCTACCGTATATTTGCATGCAGTTGTTCGATTTGCAAGATGATATGGAAATATATGAGTAAGATTTGTCACTATGAGAATTTAATGCGTGTCCAAGTCCTTCTAATTCATATAGATCTTGAAATTACTCATTTATTGAATATAAAATTGTAACAGTGTGACAGAATGTACATCTCTCTAAATTTACATATTTCTAGAATGTAATAACTCTTACAATGACTCTCAAGATAATCTAATCACAGCCAATAGCATGATACTGTGATATGGTATTTGGTGGTAACTGACAACCACCTAGATATGGTAGATGGCAGTGAATTTGACAGTAGCTGACAACTCTGATACGGGCTCACTGACATGATGGTACAACTCTGGCAGTGGCTGACAACTCTGACCACTATGACAACTCTGACAAAAACTCTGACAACAACTCTGACAATAGTTCAAACTCTGAGAAGCTGGTACAGTAGGCTGATAGCATCTAGTATATCATGTTGTATGTTTCCAAAGATGTATACTGATTGATAGAATATTCATTATCATCTCCACCACTCAGCACAATATATACAGAAATGATAACTGAAGGCATATTTATGATCCGTTGTAATTCTTGTAGAATATTCCGACACATTATCATCACAGAATTAATCTTTGGCATAGCAGACATCAGATATTCAAATTCTTCCACCATTAAAATGTCATGATTCACACTGCACCATACCACACTCCCATTTGCATTGGATTTCCAGGTGTTAATCCGATCACTGAAACGAAAAACATACAGTAACCTGGCAGGGTGATATCCTTCTTGCCAAACCTAGCTATTATTTCGTGGTGTTTAATCCCCTTGTATCAAGATATGATCGAATCGATTGCCATATCCACGCTATTTCTCCATGCATCTTGCTTTTTGAACTATGATGGTATCAGGATTGTTGTGCTGTTGAATAGTAACTGTGATGCCATTTGCTATGCAAATCTTTTGATTGAGAATCTACGATTCTCGGGACTCAGAGGCTTGCTGGTCTGGGCTGGCATATAAATCGTTTCAGAATGTCGCAAAATATGATGTCAGAGATTGAATGAACTCTGATATAGTGATGTCATTGGGAAATGTCAGAGATGCAATTGTATTGCACTTTTTCATAACTCCATCGATCTGGGTTTTAAGGCTTGGTATTTGTTTGTTGCACGAATGAGAGTCCCCCATCAGCAACCTTCTCTATGTATCTACCTTGATTGAGAGTAGAGTAGCTTCAATCATGTACCGCATAATGCTGACTCTCGATTTGATAGGAAAGAGACATGTTTCCCATCGCAACATCTGTAGAATATAGTCGACCTTGTTTGATACACGATAACTATGTTTGATGAGGTTTCTGTGGGTGGCTTAAGATACTTCGATATCACTGTTATTGGTGGAACTCATCTCTTTGATATATTTGATGTAGTGAAATAGGGAATGGATTTTGGGGAATGTGCTTATGACTGATTGTGGTGGTATGGTGAAAAGAGGTGTATGTTCCTTCTGATGCTGTGAGGTGTATCCTGAAGATATTGGAATTTGGTTTCGATGTGAGAGTGGTATCCAGCAATCAGTATGAAGTTAGTGACCGATATGACGAATTCGAGGTCATTGGGGTGCCCTTTGAGAAGATGGGCCAGTACTGCCAGCCAAACCTTCAATATATCTTTGTATTCGCTACCGGTCCATTGTTTGACTCGAGTCAATTTGTCGCAAAACTGGTACATATCGGAGAAGCAAGGCAATGTGAAACATCGTTCATTTATCAGCTCCAATACCTTTTCTGCGCCATATATATCTTTCAGAAAATCAACCATCCATTCCCATGTGTGACCGTTAAAAATATCCTTCAAGAGCTGATACAGCCAATAAACGTTCATGCTCGCATGTATGTTGCAACCCGCATGGGTATCTGTGAAAGTTGAGCAGTTTTCAAACTTCCACAACCCCACATTGTTTGCAGTCTCTACTGACATATTTTCATATTGTTGGTGATGGTGGCATCATGGCCTGCGATTAAAGGTGAGCATGTCATCAGGATCCATCTCACATCGAGGATAGCAGCCATACATGACCCTGGTTATATTACATTGCTCTGAGTAGTATACAAGGAATGATGCAATCCAGGGATATGTGTGATGAGTGCAACCGTCTATATACAGAATCTTGATTCCACTATTTGCCGGCTCCTCTAGAAGACGAAGTATTGTTGCCATAGATTCTTGATATGCCATCTTAATAGTGTGAGTTTTCAGGTCGTTTGGACATCTCAGCAAAAGTCCTATCTGTATCAATCCGTTCGACTTGACACATTGTCGTTTCGCCTTGGAAAAGTTGCTGATACTAATACAAACAGGCCACACTGACATGTCACTACTCAATGTTGAGAGAATAGTTTTGTCACTACTGAGCATGACTGGGGCGACCGTCGATCTATCTGGCAAAGATTCCTCAAATGTATCAGCCATATGATACTGCAACACTCTAACACTGCTGTGGTGGTAAAATCTGTTTTTCACCACTATTACCACTCGGTTTGTCAGGGGGGTACATACGTAGATACAGGGATAACAGAGACGGAGTGAACGACAGGAAGTATCTATTTGGGAGACCCCGGAGTAGATAGATATCATCTTAACAGATAACGAAATATATACTCAATCTTTTCCAGCTCATAGTCTCACTCATTCTTTCTGAGAATTCGTAAATCCACGCATATTGTCTGGTTCCTCACGGCTTATTACCCCATCATATCCTCTCACCCTCTTCCTACACTCCTTGAGCCAGAACTGTTCTTCCTCACCAATTATCTTTGGATGCAGCAAGATGTGCGGCGGAGTATTGACGATAGGTCGTGTACCTTCCAGCTCCGCCGTTTCACTACACAGTCACACTCTATCACCATGAACCCTAACACCGCCACATTCTGACAATAGCCTGACACTGCCACACTCTGACAACACTCTGACAAAGCAATACTCTGACATCGTGACAGTCTGATACCGTGACACTCTGACACTGTGACATTCTGACATCGCTACACTTTGACATTGCACTCTGAAACCGAGACCCTTTGACACGGAGATACCATGATACTCTGAGAGTTCACTCTGATACCGTGACACTCTGACACTACGATACTCTGACATATACTCTCATTGAAAAGAACTTTCTACAAGAGCAAACTTGCCTGTGTTTTCCACCACCAGTCTGCAGTCCACATCACCGCATATATACATTCACCGCTTGCATCAATCGGCCGTACTGGGGTATAAGAGAAATGCTCTTTGAACAGTTGGTGGCCAAGAATATTTTGTACTGCCGCAACAGGATTCTGGTATCAGAATACGGTAGCTTTTCCTTCAATATTGACTGAACCCTCCTGTTATCCGCAACCAAGCCTATCCATGAGTTCAATATTCGCAATGAGTTGATATAATTGATCTGCATGATTTGCATCGGCCCTAAAAACAATAAGCCATCGTTTAAGGAGGTTATTGAGTTTCGTTTTCCACATATTGGTGTCCACAATATAACGACAAAGTTGCCATTGTTTAGGTATCGGAATTAGGTGCAAGTGGTTTCCAGTTATCCAGTTCAAATAATGGTACTTGTACTATATTGGTGAAAGGGGATGCAGCATTTGGGAAGACTTCAATATGTTGAGTGTTGTCATCGAAACTGAAAATATCATCTGCGTCTGCATCTGAATCGAGTTTTGGATCCATAGGTTGGAATCCAGCATCAGACTCCTCAGGCTCAACGTGATGTATTTGGCGATCATGTGTTATATAACGATGGCATTTGAGATGACTTTGTCGGGAAATATGGTACCTGCAAGATGTATAAATAAAGGATTACATGAATGAACTTTGATGGTGAACATGTTAGAATTAGCTTACTCCCTTAACCCAAACAGGGAGCGAATTATGTATTGGTACGTAATGTATAATTGCACCTGCGCAGTGTGTCTCAACATAACCTTCAATATTACATTTTCAATGAACTCCTCTCTATAAACTAGATTTTCAGAATCTTCTTCATATATGCCTTCTCAGAACTAACTATATGCTTCAAGCTCTCCAACTCGGTTTGGATTATATCGAGTCTATTAGTACGGTTTTTGTAGAGAAAGAGAGCCTGTGGTATGCGAGGAATAGATAAGTACATCTAAACCCCCCCTTCTAGTAGAGTATATCTCTCATTCCATCTTCTAGTAATCTCATACTCATATCTCCCACAACTCTATCTTCAATCTCTTTCCCAGCACTCTCATCACAAACATCACTATGCCACCATAGTGACAACTCCGTACGTGGCCATGGACCAGTACTTGGACAAAACAGAACATTCCAGTGTGCTCAACAAGTTAACTCAGGATATCAATAACGTGTTTGCATGGCAATCATTCGAGGGACACCTGGATGGAGTTAAACAGTTGAAGACTCAACATAATCGCAATGTTATTCCTGCCCACAGCCTGCAAAACTTTATCCAGCTCTGAAGCCAGGCGAGGTAAAGACATATGACCAGGTTAGTAAATCTTCTACTCCTTATAGCGGCCCGACTCTGACTCTGACTCTGCCTCTGACATTAGGAGTTTGTTGACATTATGATTTCACTTGTAGAAGAGGCCCGGAATCTCCTGGGAATCACGCCCCAGACTGTGCTGCTCGATGATGACCTTGCAGCCATCAGTTATATAGTATCATACCTGTAAAGAGAAGAGTCTCGGAACGCCGTGAAGACTGACAATACCACAACCAAATCTAAGCTATCCGCCAAGCTAGTACCACTGAGTCCAGCAGAACCTGGGCCATCAGAATCAAAGCCAGCTCCACGACCAAAGCCATCACAGAAGTCAGGTCCGAATAGACTGGCAACTCGTACCACCATTGTTCAAGTGGGTTCCAGCTCATCAGACCCTTCCGGGTCACGGCCTCAGGGAGAATCAGCAGCCCAGAAAAGGTCAACTACCTCACAGGAGGATTCCCAACAACACCAACACCTACCTCCTGAGGGGCACCCTTGCCATCCAGATCGTCCTTGCGATCTAACTCTGGGCATGCACAAGTACCACCTATGCCCCATACACGTGATTATTCACCACTGTCGATTGGTGCATATTGCAGGAGGTCTTCGGTAAAATATTATCCATCATGTTCGCCAGCACTATCTATCCTAGAAACCTCAAGGACTCAACAGCTATGGTAAGCGGCCGCAATTGATCTTATTATCCAGTGGTACAAATCAGATCTTCCTGTTGATGACCCAGCACCTGTTGCAATAAAGGCCTTCATGTACCAACCTGGGATACCTACCTCGTACAAAGAACTCGTTTAATTTATAACTGAACAATTCCACCTTCCGGCATTTTCATTGGTCTTTGACCGATGCATAGCGTTCACCCACAATTTACAGCCAGAGGATGGAGATATTATCTCACAGTACTAATAGAAATATCGGCTACTAATCTCAGATACCTGGAGTTCGGTATGTACAATTGTGGAGATTGGTGGTCTCCTGTTTGATGGCATTCTACACTGCGCCAGAGACCATACCTATTGATGACTCTGACCTAGATATCATTTATGTAAAGACAACAATCAACCCCAACGTTCTAGAAACACCCATCGCCGTTAAGCCTGACCACGATGAGGACTCTCAGGATCCTCTCTAATTGATTATTCTCATAGCCTGCAAGGTCATCAACCTTGATGACAATGAAGAGGATGAAGAGCTAGTACTGGAAGCTGTACCAGTAGATTACGATGAACCAGAGTACTTGCCGATAACTACAATTGCTACTCCTTCACCTTCAGATATTCCGCCGGTTGACTCAGTGGACCTGAATTTCGAGATAGAAGACATAGAGAATATATATCAAAATGATGCAGACTTCGACAACATGACCGTAACTGAACATGAAGGAGGTACTGGCAATAATGTTGAGAGCCAAGCACTGAAGGATGAAACGATGAACAACGTCTATAAAGACCGGTGAGTTGCTATCTGCCTCAATATCAGAGTCTCTGTCAGAGTCGCTTCTGCACCAAGGTTGGAGTCTTTGTCAGAGCTACTGTCAGAGCCGCTGTCAGAGTCTCTGTCAGAACCTTTGCAGCACCGATATCAGGGTCTCTGTCAGAGCTGCTGTAGCACCGATAAGGAACTGTCAACTCAGAATACGGCTAATTATATTTGTAGGCTGACAGATTTAATGAACAACAAGGATTTTCAGAAAGAGAATGTGGAAGAGTCATGTAAAGCGTTAGGAATTACCATGGAAAACAGGATATTGTAGCCACTAAGAACAACAACCCAGCTTCACCAACACCAAATTGTTACGGTTGGTTCGATGGCTGACAAGAAAAGAGTCCTAGACCAGGCTGGACGATTGGCTGATGATTGCAGTACCAGCAAGGTAATCCTTTTATACACTGACAACAGCGCAATGCTGACAGTTACCTGACACTGATAGCCTTAGAATTGATTTGTCACCATGTCAATAAGTACCGGCAATTACTGAACAAACTACCTCCTGAACTTGAGCAATCTCAGAGCAAGATAGATGATATTAAAGCGGGGGAAGAAAAGGGACAGAAAGTCAACAATGTACCACCAAAGTCTTGTTGGGATATTAACCCTCCAACATTGATATTATCGTAATCCAGATATCGAAATATACCTTTTCATTTTTGCAACTGAAACAAATCTTGAAATAACCCAAGTCCAATGGTACTGGAACGGAAATACGTAATAAAACAAATATACCAAGCTCAAACAACATCTCCATTATGGATTCAAATATTGGACAGCAAATAATTACCATGAAGCTATAAAAAGTGATCACCCAGAGCTATATATTGAAATTATGACTATCGAAACCTGCTACCAGTGGCAGGGCATTGTGGGATATAATGTGAGCAGTCTTTGGAGTCCTGGTCAGTTTCGGCAGGTCATTATTGATGAGGCTCATAGATACATAGTCTGCAGGATGCCAGTTGGAAAAACAAAAAGGCTTGACAGAACCATAGTTAACATCTCAGCTGCTGATCATGGTCCTTTCCAGGCTACAATATTGGTCCGCCTTGAGCTACAGTTTAAATGGATGTTGACTAGGACTCTACTAGTAAATGGAATTGAGGACCTACGTTGGGTTTTAACTTTTCTACAGCGGAATTCATAGTTGGAAGAAATTTTGCCTCCTGGTGATCTTATCTGAGCAGCAATGCAATCTCAAGCAGACGACTGGCAGCCAAATGAAATGAACCCCGTATTCGGCACAGTACCTGATGCCGAATTCACGAAAATAGCTAATCCATATCACTGAGTCCCACAGTATGTATCTCTTATCCATGCACCACCATGCCCTGGGACTGCTATTTGCTCCATCTAATCAAATCAATCAGATCATTGCAAAAGCAAACCAGTCAAACTCAGGAATCTGTGGCAAAGTGGCAATGCTTTGAGCAAGCAGTTGGTGAAGATTCTTTGACCATATTAAGGACATTAATGCTCCGACGGATGATATTCAGTAGAATCCCATTCGATAATCTGCAACCGATCATTAATATTCCTGGAATAGTAATGGAATGCCAACTTGTCACCTGCACTGAAGCCTCAGGTTGACGTAATTTTACCAGATATTAGTGAACTGCAATTACAAGCAGTTGAAGGATAGTATCACTGGCGTAACAGCAGACTATGATGGACAACTGCTGGTGGTGAATGATGGGAAGAAACTAATTAAGAGATTCCAACATTGTTGGTGATTCATTCGAATCATTGTGCTTGCCCCAGTCCTTGTTTCTGCAACAATGTTTCTAGAGGTCAGCCGAGTCCAAATGTTGTGGGAGAGCAATAAGTTTGACAATAGAAGGCCCAGTATAATCAAGGTGGCAGAAATCATTAAAATGTTCACTGCCACTTTTCCAGGCCAGACCAATCGGATACCTTCCACCAATCAGGGTACCAATTTGAGTCATATTGGCTTTGAGATTGCAATAAGGTATTGGGCTCCAAGATTGATCTGGTTGAAGAATTGGCTCATCTGGAACATACCTGTGGGCACGAACAATCAGAACAATAGTGAGAAGGTGATACTGTGGGTGTATTGGCCTATTACCTAGTAGTTTGTCGAACAGATCAGTATTTTCCTTTTGACAACACTTCTTTTACTTTGACATCAACTTTGACATCAAGTCTGATATCAACTCCGACATCCTGACTTCTGTCACGGATTATACATAGTACTGCCATGTCTTAGGCTATAATTGCTTCACTATCTGTCATGCCATGGGCACAGATGACCGTGCCAGAATTGAAGAGAAGTTCTTGCAAAAGGATGGAGTCCAGACTCTAGTATTGTCGTATATAAAAATCAATGAGGGTCTTAATCTTCTCTATAATTGCTGGAACTCATTTATACTAGAGAAGGGAGTCAATTATGTTATAGAGCATCAGGCGTGATTGCACATTCGCCAGATTGGCCAATAATATACCTAGTACAGACACTCCTTGGTCATCATCACCACGTTTGACCGATTGATCGAAGTTGCAATGAGATTGAAACAGCAACTTGTACTCTATGTATTTGGGGTGATATCCAAAGATGGTGAAGATGTGGGTGTTGATGAGGTCTATGATATCCTGATCGGTGAAATCTCTCCAGAGACTTTGAAATTAAGAATCATTGGTTAATCCAATCTCAATGATGATGCGATAGATGTTGATGTGGATGGGAGTTAATATTGCCTCGAGATGAGACTGGAATTCTTTACATTCTTTTGGGCTTCTTTTAGGTTCCTTTTGGATATTGTGGGGCTCGGTTTTCTTGGCATTATTGTGTTTAGCTTCTTGTGTGTGATTGGGCTATAGAAGGCTAGACAATTGAATGACTAATTCCTGTACTTCTCTCTTATTTTCCATATAACTGGCATCCGATGTAAGGGTTTTTGGGATTGGATTTCTTAGTCTTTCGGATCAGGTTGATAGTTAATGTTTGTGTTTTGTTCATTTTTTATTCGGATATCAGCAAATTGAAGGCAATTCGTATACTGACACTGCCTTGAAGACTCTGATACTGCCTTGACAACTCTGACACTGTCTTGATGACTCTGATACTATCTTTACAACTCAGATACTGCTCTGACAACCATGACAACTCTGATACTGATACTACCATGACCACTATAACACTTCCATAATGACTCTAATTCTGACATGGCCGTAACGACTCTTACACTGTGCCATATCCTCTAGTGTTATCTTAAACAGTGTTTGTTATGATTCATTTGACGGGAAAATTACTATCTTGAGTTATCATTGTGTAAGACTAAAACTAGTGTCGGAGTAGAAGATGAGCCTTGAGAACTGTCAGATGCACTTGTCAGAACCACCTGCCCAAGTTACCTATAGTTCTCCATTGTATTGAGTACTAGTTGGAATCGTAGACTACCAGCAAAGCTGCTGGAAGGGTTGTTAAATTAAGGGTGTGGGGTCGCACCCAGGTCAATTGGTGGCTTGTAATATTTGCCAATTAAGTTTTCCTACAGTATATACCTCAGTATGTGTATGAAGCTGAGATATATCTCCAAGCACCACAAAGCCTTGCAACCTCTAACTATATTCAGATTCATGATGATATTCTACATACAATGTAATATTCGAGTTATAAGTCCTTCCTTTTGTTCAACTTCTGTTCAGGAGAGTGGTCTTGCCAATGACGTATCGATGGAGAGATTTGGCGCGATTTGCATGAGTACAAAATGCAGGATTGCCTCTGCCCCTTTAACTCTCACGATTCTGGAGGCCACGCTGAACTATATCAAGTGATATCGGTGTGTTGGGATGAACATAAAGTGATCCCTAAGTGATTGCGAGATAGGTGTCTGGTGGTGTAGCTCAACATTCAAGTCCGAGCAATAGAAAGAGCAGTGAAAGAATGGTGAATCTCTTATAACTTTTTCTCTGACAAGCAACTCACATATATTCTAACATCTACTTGACAAGGGGTCCCAACATCACGAAATACCTTCCAACTTCAACTCTGACACCGCAGTCGAACTGATATCCACATATACAGCATAACCTCAACTATGACAAGCGGTTCCAATGCCACGATATATGGTTTAACTTCAACTCTGATGTGGCAGTCTAAATGATGTCAACTCTGACCGCCGACTCTGACATGGATACATACATGTCATAACTACAATTCTGGCAAGTAGTTCCAATGTCACAACATACGGTCTAACTTCAGCTCTGACGTAGCAGTCTAACTGATATAAACTCTGATAGCCGACTCTGATATGGGCAGATATATGGCATAACCTCAACTCTGACAAATGGTCTCAATGTGACCACATACGATCTAACTTTATCTCTGACATGGCAGTCCAACTGATATCCACATGTACCGCATAACCTCAACTCTGATATCGGGTCCTTACCACTGCAGATACAGACTAACTACAACTCTGACAATTTCCATCACTCTGACTGAGATTTCAAGGTACGGAGGTCTGAACATATTGAGAGAGACGGAAATGCTACATAAACGGTGATAAGCCATGTTCTCTGGGTACATTAAAAGCCAATACTTTCACCCCCATCACAATCTGACATGCATGATACTTACAACAAATAGGATAGCATACTCAAAAAGTACCAAGCACTCCAAAAGCCCAAGCAGGAGATGGAGTGATCTGAAATTCAGTGGCAGGAAACGTGATAATCGCGATTTATCTCAGGGTGATACAAGGAGGAGTAATGATCTACACACCAGCAACCGGATCCAGCAACAACTACAAGGTGGCGATTATTGTAATGATTGTGATGATAGATGGCAACGGAGAATAGTTCAAGGGTGCGGAGTTTCAAGGGAGGTAATATACATTTTCGAATTGGACACTGAAATTGAATTATGACATGGGCTCGGACATGGACTCTGACAATAACTTGGTCATGAGTATCTTCCAATATTGATGATGACAATGACAATGATCATGATGAGCAATCGCTACAACTGTCTCACCGCAGAACAGTTCTGGTGCCTAGAATACTAATGGAAATACTATACATCTCCACATCGGACACTGACATTGAATTCTGATATGGGCTCTAATATTAATACTGATAATAACTTAGTCGCGATGATCTCCCGACATTGATGTTGACGATGACGTTGACGATGATGATGACGATGACGATGATGATGATGAGCAATCGCTACAACTGTCTCGCCATAGAATAGTTATGGTGCCTAGAATCCCAAGGGAGGTAATTTCCATCTCCATATCAAACTGTGACATCAAACTATGACAATGGTCTCTGACAATGGTTAGCCACAAGTGTCTACCAGCTTTGATGATAATGATAATAAGGGTGATGACAATGGCAATTCAACAACATCATTCTGCGAGTCTATGAACTGACTGGGGGTAATGACTATCTCTGCAACTGACTCTGACATCGAACGTAGGCATCGAACATTGACAATGAACCCTAGTCACACTGATTATTCAATGCTGCTCCTCCCAGCAACCAAGAGCATGCTCGGCAGGTAAGGTTCCTTGGCATCACATTGAGCAACTTCTCACTCAGACATACCTAGTTGCAAAAGAGGGATCGGTCTCTCGTGGATATAGGCTACTGATTAAAATGCAAAGTAGGTGACCTTGGAGTGTCGAGAGATTGGTGGGATGTAGCTGGTGATATATTCTTCTGCAGGATCCTTACTGAGGATGCATATCCGACTGATGTTGACAAGTTATCTGCAGAGAGCTTAGAGCGAACGTGCTTGTATTTGAAAGAGGATCTGTGGCGTGATATATTCACTGCAGCAATTCATATGGTAAGTATCCACACTCTCTAAGCACTGTCCATTGATACTAATAGACAAGTCTGTAGACTGCCAATCGGCTGCTTGGGGAATGTTTGCCAAACAAGCTCATGAGATTGCACCAGACCAATATATTGACAATTTCCACAACATATCAAATGATGATCAGCAGAAACATGTTGCAAGATTAATCTCTTCTTGTACTTACTGATTCCACCATTCTCATTGCAAGAATGAGGTAAGATTTAATCCAACTATTTATTTCAATCTTTTGACAATTAAGGTACCACAAATGATGGTCCTGCATCAGTCACTCTCGGTCATTATGGCAAAGACCTTCTTTGACCAAGAACCTCGTAATTTTAATAGATGTCCTTACACCAACTACTTCACCCAGGAGTAGATACACAGTTGTCTATTACGTGCTGCAACCACAGTAAAGTACTTCTTGGACAACTGGGCAGCCAGCAGCTTTCTTCATGTACCATTTGAAGCGGATACATACAAGGGTACATAACTATATTCCTATGATATACTCAGTATCTAACAAGTTATCAGGAACTTACACCAACCTGTACACACAATAAGAAAGCATTCCAGAACTAAATCAGAAGCAGATCCTTCAAATACACATGAAATGAATTGACAGGGCCATGGGTATAAATCAGAAAGCTCTGTCAGTTACTTGGTGGGATGCAAACACCATGATTGTACATGCGGATGTCGATGAGTAGCAGCAGCCGAGTTGATATATTGTTATATTGTAAGAGTATACGTCCTCGTACGGATGAATATGTATAGATACAGTTGCAAATGGGAATGAGTGATAGAGATGATGGATGATATCAATTGTAGAGGAATATCAGTAAGTAAGTAGAAAAGTAAGACAATCGCTAGATTGCCAAAAGTATTTTGTGAGGTAACTATATATGGAGGGTACTTACCTGGCCTCGGCTGCCAAGTGCACTTGCAAGGTCAAGTACGTCTGCGAGCCAAGTATACTTACAGTGCCAAGTGTACTTACGAGGCCAAGTGTACCTGGCACTGCCATTACATATATTGTAGATTAGATTTGTTGTAATTATAATCCGAAGCTGGGGCAGATTGCAAGAGGTTTCTGAAAAAAATATATTTACATTAGACTCTGACAGAATTACGGTCAAGCTACTGTGAGATTATGGTGATTGCATTCATGATCTTTGATATGCGACCGAGAGGATTGACAGGATTATGGCTATCATACCAGCAGACTCTGACAAGTGACCGTGTGGTTTGACAGGATCATGGCCATCATTCCTGCAGACTCTGACAAGCGACCATACAGTTTGACAATCATACCCGAGAACTCTGAAATGCTACCATGAGACTATGGTAATTACACTACTGGACTCTGACAAGCGACTGTACGGTCTGACAATAACACCGGAGAACTCTGACATGCTATCATGAGATTATGACGATTGTACTCATTGTCTCTGACAAGCGACCTTGCGGTCTGATATGATCATGTTCATGATACCTGCGGACTCTGACAAGCAACAGTGAAGTCTGACAGGATCATGGCCATCCACCTGAGACCGTTAATATCTGAGGCATAACAAAATCAGACCCATTGGATATTACACCTGGAAATGCATCGTGAATCAGAAATAAGGTTGAAATATTACCGCAAGTTACTGTATATTATAGGTATATTATAGGAGTGTAATCTGAGTTATTCATAATGGGCTTGGGCATATTTGCACTTTCTGACTTTATGGCTATTACCGGAGATTATGGTAAGTCATATGATACACGGTAAGTTACAGGTAACAAGTTACCAATTTCCAGAGTAGGGGGGGAGGATACTTATCCGAGGGTAGTCTATACCATCCTCACATATCAATTCCAAACATATTTCTCTGTTTAACATAATTGATAGATGTGCAATGGAATACTTGATGAGCACTATCAGGTCACATTGTTTGATCTTGATTCTGTGAATTTGTTCTTTCTTAGGTTCAGATAGATTTCATTTTGAAACATCATATATCACCTGTACAGCAAGAATCAGGTGTTGGAATCCAGATCGGACAACTCAGACTGATGGAACTCATCATGTAGTCTATTCCACATCTAACAATCAACTTAATCAGGTAGATATTCATGGGGATGTCATGAGATGATTGTATGGAACCCCCCATACCTTCTTTCCTGTCCTAAACAACCCCATATTCCATCTCAACTTTGGCAATATTTGTCCGAAAAGGATGATACTTAGATCTGATATAGACTATATGATGCACTATAACCCTATATATTGTTCGGTCTTAATTTGAATAATCTATTCGAACTCTATTTCTATATCCAACTTATATTTATATGGCTTCTTACACCATTTCATTCTTTCACTCAGAAATAATCGACAAATACAAACAATTCAGTGGAGTTAGAACATCAGCCTTAAATAAGAAATAAACAATACCTAGAGATAAAGGGTATGCTGTTGACTATTTAATGTCACATAATTATCTTTATCCTACTACAATTGATGTAGTTGGGATAGGATAAGTATAATGGCAATAGTATTGGCAACGAACCATCGGAAGTCAGACCTGGTCCAGGTACACCTGGTCTGATAAGCATACTTGGCTCGCAGAGGTACCTGGATTTGAAAGTGCACTTGGATCACAAGTGTGCTTGGCAGACAGGTGTACTTGGCAGTCAAGGTCTAGTGAGTACTCTTTATATTTAGTCCACTTGTGAAGTACTTTTACACAGTAGCGATTATCTTACTTACCTTCTTACTTACCTTGGCTTACAATTGATATCATTCTAATCACTCAATTCTGATTGCAATCGTATCTACACATTTCCATCAGTACGACGATCTACACTCTTACAATCAGGTATAATGGATAAATCTGACTGTAAAATATGAAATTGCCAAAGAAGCAAGAACGGCTGATTCCAATCACTACAGTTCAATGTGGATAGATAGAGTGCATCAAATAACTCATTTCATGTTTAACAATCAATCAAATTGGATATATATTCATTGAGTAAATATGAGAGGATGTGGTACAGCAGGGGGAGAAGATACTAGTTGATTGGAGGGTTCATATCATAATTTCATATCATGTCCATGAATATCTGTCTGATTAGAATGATTGTTAAATGTCAAATAGACTATTTTATATGCTCTATCAATTTGAATTATCAGATCATGATTCCATCTGGATGTACTTCCTCCAGAGAAATTTTCGTTCGATTTGATTGAAATGATCGGAAATGACTCAAAATATCCTGAAAACCTATCTAACATCCATGTGAGTGTTTTGATATTAGGATATCGGGTGATGTGCACGGGACTGGTTGCATCCTCAGAGATCACTCCCTATTCCTAACCTGTACTTCAGCCTGATCAAGTATTAAAATATAGTTTAGAACTGTATATAACCAAATTTGAAATTCTGCATATGACAATAAACCATTCAATAATTAATCTGATCAAAGTTTAGTTTGAGTTCAAGTATATGTATCCTAGATAGAATATATTTTGCAACTTGGTATTCATAGATATAGATGATTTATAGATCAAATCTTCTTTGTAACCATTATCTTGTTATTTTCATGTTGCATACATCTCTCATCTAAGACTAGATTAATATATACTTCAAGTATACGGAACAATATTATTGGATTGATTCAAGTTTTCCTTCAATCCAAATAAATAAATATTTACTGAGTTTGACATTGCTGAGATAATAGTAATTTATTGGCAATTAATTGTTTGAGTTTGACCCTACTGGCATATTATTCAATGACAGGAACAGAATATGTGAAACCTGATAAAGTTCCTCATCTCTATTCTAGTGTGTACACTTAGGTATTCAGCTCCCAAATAACCAGAGAATATTAATCCAGCTTTCAGCTACGCTTAAATATATATTGAATTCTTCAATATATCTCATAATCAATTCTGTAAGGTGAACCTCATTGGCTATATAATTGACCTCCATAAAGAAATGCACAAGTGGATTGATATATTTCTTCAGAGAAGAAAGACTAAGTAGATCACTAACCATATAGATAAGCTATTTGTGCAGATGCAGCAGAAGTATCATCATGATATAGACAAGATGATTTCTGCCTGGATAACTGGAATTCATCACAGACAATAGACTTTAGTGCAGGTATCTGATTGCAAAGAAGCCATTCAAATCAAATATGAATAAGTTATGCACTTTTGTTTACCTAATCTTTACCTCTTACTTTTCTTTTCTAAGTCTATATGATGATCTGGATATATTCTACTACTTAGGACTAATACTCCTACACTAGCTCACTGTAAACAAATCCAAGATACCTTCTCTCAGCATATCTGAGAAGATGATATTACTAAGCCAATGGTATGTAATTATACCACCATCATGTACTAACAATACATGTTCTTACTTTAAATTAGCTGGCAAAAGATACACTCCCTTTTTTCTATATTAAAGTTGTACTGGGGTTCTTTGATACAAACATTTAGCTAGCCATATAGATATACAAGGACAATGGAAATTCTGAACATAGATTCTGAAGACATCCTTCCCTAAAAGAAACAAATCACTAGAGAAGTATCTCTTTCGATCTCTAGAATATCATTTAAATTTGTAGACTATATCTAGTTTCATTCCTGCTGCAACAAGATATTGACTCAGAATATCAGTACATATAACTTAACAAACTTGTTATTTAGTACCACTCAGTCAATAATAGAGTTTGGTAGTTGGATAGTCAATACCATCTGCTTGATATATTAGTTCAAAACCGATTCACTCTGACTGAGATGAGTGATACATGAGCAAAATATAATATTCACTTCGAGAGTGTCCAGTAGTATCCAGGAGTCTTCAGGGAGAATATTGATTCATCAGATTAACCCCTGAAGTATTCAGAAGAATCAGAACTTTGATGATTTTTCAGAGAGTATTCTCAAATATTGGTGAGTAGTCTGGAGTTGTCTGGTGTAAATATTTTCAAAAATATTCAAATTATACAAAACAGATTAGAGAATTGTTGAAATTATAAAACAAGAGATGAAAAAGAAATTTTGTTTTTGCTAATATGATGAGGAAAAGATTTGCTGATATGTAGCTAAAGCGATGGGGGGCAGGACACTATAAATACATTATGGCAATTTATTGAAAATATTGATTTGACTCATTGCCAAAACTTCTACTGGATATGTTGATTAGATTGGATGTATTGGCTGTACCAGGTATACTTGACCTCATAAGTGAACTTGAATTACAGATATACTTGATCTCATAAGTGCATTTGGCATACCAGTGTACTAGGCAGCCAAGGCCGGGTAAGTGCCCTTCAAATATACTCACCTTGTGAAGTACTTTTGACACACTAGCAATTATCTTACTTACCTTACTTTACAATAGATATTATATTTATCACTTATTCCCATTTGCAACCATATCTACATGTATTTATCTGTATGAGAATATATACCCTTATATTGGATCAGAATTCTTGGTTGATCAGAGCTGCTACTAAGAGTACTAGCAAGTTCTAGCACAGAAATATGTTGTACATTCATGTGATTATATATAGTCAGATGTATATTATATACTGATATGTTTGTGCAAATTGTCTGAATAAGTGGAAGATTGCTGGGTAGTCATCATTTAAAGCCTATAGGAATCTGCCTATCCCATCCTGACTGGAGAGCCAGGATGATACTTTGATAATAATTCAGCCAACTTGAAAACATTTAATATAGTATATGTATAGTTTGCAATGTCAGAAGAAATTCAAAGGATGGGAAAAGGGGTGATAAATATAATATAATTGATATATATTGGTATTGCCAGTAGTGATAGTAGATAGTCCCCAGTATACTAGTCTGTACGAACATAGAAGATTTATAAATATGGTAGATGATTCATATTGATGATCGTAATGTGTATCAATTCAACAAGTTCTCCATAGTTATATATGAGATAATCATACTAGCTTCTAAATTATTGAAGACATTCACAAACTTGAATTTCTGAGTACAGCTAAGTAGCTCTTGATATACAAGGTATCTGTGTAAGATATATCAAATGAATTATACATGTGGGTGTATTTGAGTTCTAACTAGTCTGTTATAATTGATAATAACTACAACAAAGAAGATTATTTTTGGTCCTGCTATCTCATCTATCTGTAAAGAAGAGGTCCCTTGTTACAACCAAGAAGTAGTTTCCGATCATAATCAAGAAACTGATACAAATCAAGATAGATAAAGATGATGATTTTTAGGAAACCTCAAAATTGACTATAAGAACACCATATAGTAAGTTCAGAAAAGATGTTCAGATAAGTATAGGTACTATATTTAAAGTAATAAAGAAACTAATAAAAGTAGTAAAAATCTTATCAGTCAAGGTGAATAATATTAAGGTGCTAGATAAGATGAAGATTGATGTGTGGGAGATTTTGCAAATCAATAAGAACACTCCAAAAAAGACTCCTATAAGGAACAGCAAAGAAAAGTACAAAAGTAATGTATCTGATATTAAACATTTGATTATTTAAGTATAATGTTTAATTTGATATACTTTTATCTACTTTAAATAACTGTTTGGATAATAATAATACCCAAAACAATAGTATTTTGACCAATATTTGCAAAGAGATTAAGTCACTTTATCCAGCTCAGATCAAAGATGACATCACATTCTATTTTCATGCAATAACCATTAGTATCTTATACTGCATGAATGGACAGAGTGGCAATATCTGGACTTCATTCATATTAACGATGTAGTGGATATATATGGAAATCTGGGATTCAAACTACAAGAATAATGAAAATGATTGGAAGAAGGTGATAAATTAGATTGTCAAGTAGGATTAGTTGGACCTGTATATCTATCTGGATAATAACAAGAATGAAATTTCAATGATAGATCTCCAGCACCGAATAATGATAGACCTTGTATACTACGCTATCTGATAGAACATGGAATGGCTGGAGAAGAAATAGTCCTGCAAACTCTAGTATTCATCAGATATTAGAATATTAGCTGTTGATATACATTATCCATATACCATGCAATCTCAGGAACTATTCTAACTGACCGAACATTGCGATATAGATTCAGAACAGTTTAATCCATCTGATCTCAGTATTCTCTGATAGAACAGTGAACATATCAATGTGATATGTATGGTCACTAGGTAAAGGTCTTGGTGATTCATTCCATGCACACCACATTAGAAGTATGGGGTTGCAACGTTTCAAGCTCGCTATACTTCACATGATATCTAGTTTTGACAACGAAGCGGATTAATCAGAGTCAGATCAAACAGGAGCTAGATTTCAAGAGGGTTTGATTCGAACGAACCCTAGCCACCAATTGTCCGATTTACTTGGCTATAAATCAAATCATACTCCTTGGCGATGCGTAAGCAGTTTATGAGAGATATGATGTGAAGTTCGAAAGGCCACAATCGATCTCGTTCAAGCTCATACTAGTATGAGCTGGTATGCACTTCTATCGGTGTTGCTGTTAACTTCATTTGTATCACTCATTCTGCGAAAGCCGCAATGCGATCAGTTTCATACAAGCTCATACCAGCTTTCTCATGCTCATACAAGGATCGTCATAACTCGCAGTAGTCAATTGATTATTTACAGTCACGTACTTGATTCACAAATTTATTAATACCTATATACAAAAGAATAAGATAGATCTTGGATACACTTGGAACAGCACTTGGACGTGATCTAGCTGGGCTGGCTCTCGGCTGGCTGGAGATGATTGAACAGGACAGGATCTCAGCTAGCAGGACGCGATCGAGCCGGGGCTGGTTGGAGACGGTCGAGCTGGGTGGGCTTTGGACTGACTGGATGCAATCGAGCCGGAGCTGGCTGGGAACGGTTAAGTGGTGCTGGCTGGAGATGCTCGAGTGGGGCTGGATCTTGACTAGCTGGATACGATCGAGCTGGAGCTGGCTGTAGACGGTCATACTGGGCTGGCTCTCGGCTGGATGGAGACGGTCGAACTGGATTCGCTCTCGGTTGACTAGAAGCACTGGCTGATTATGTCTGGACGAGCCAGTTAAAAAGTAAAGTCTTCTATGGGCAATGATGATACTTATCGTAAGGTTTGTGAACCAGTTCACACGAACTCAAATATTTAACGATAGTTCGTGGCAAACCTCGAATCAGATTGGTTCGATTGAACCTCGGTTTGATTTGTGTCAGAATTAACAAACCCTAATCCTGATTCGATACATGCGAATCAAACCAGTTTGTCAATGTCCACGAACTAGAGCGGTTCATTGCCAATACTAATGATACCTTTAACTACCTGGCAAGAGATGTTCCTGGCAGAGAAGTGGGTAATCTTCATTCCCTTTTACTTGAAATAGTCTTTTACAGTGATTAGCATGATCATAGGGAAACCTTGATCAATATTACGCAATTGTGTTGCTCGTGCTACTGACTGCGAATGCCTTGAAAACAACTCATGTAGCAGTAGATCATGATTTATGACTTGGCAACATTGAAGATCCATCATGTGATAAGTTAGAAAAGACAGACCAATAATATGAGCTGAATTGAATGATATGTATATATCAAATATATCTCTGTCAACTATTAATCGGTATCTAAACCAGAACAACTATAGGAACTGGCTACTGAAGAAAAGACCAAAGCTTGAGGAGAAATACATATACCAATGGCTTCAATGGATACTTGAACACAAGGACTGGATACATAAGGAGTGGAAAGGAGTTATTTTGAGTGATGGATGCTCAGTGGAGAAGAGAGATTCAGGGTGGCAAATGTGAGTCTTTCGACAACCACCTGAAAGTAGGTTTAAGAACTGCATTGCACCAAAACGAAAGGGTAAAGGGGTTACCTTGATGGTCTAAGGTTCTCTTTTTGGGGCAGAAACAATAGAACCTACTGCCTTGTCATTGGGAAATCAGTCAACATTGGTGTCTATGTCATGCTCCTTGAATACCTTCTTCTTTCAGTTCTTAATCATATCCATGATACCCTAGGGGATCCCATCTTCCAACAGGACAATGCTCCAATACACAAAGCAGCTGTGTTTATAGATTAGGTTGAGAAATACAACATTCAGGTGGATGACTGGCCACCCTATTCTCTAGACCTCAACGTTATTGATCATGTCAGGGCGGAAGCTGAAGCGCAGGCTTCATAGGAAATACCCAGATATTGGAAACACAAAAGGAGTCTTGAATAAAGTAAAAACAAGGTTTGCAGATGTCCTGCCCAAGATTTGAGAGGAGATACCAGAGACATACTTTGAGAAACTCTGGAAATGTATGCCTAACAGGGTAGCTGCTGTAATTGATCCTAAGGGATGGTAAACAAGGTACTGAGCATGTAATTCTTTTCGGTTTTTTTTCTCCTTATACAGACATCATTATCAGTATCTAGACACTTTTTATTTTTGATTTGAAGACTGTATCATCTTTGATTGGGGTGTAATATTGATTTTTGTTGCTGGAGAGTGTGTTCGCAAGGGGGCAGAGAGACTGAATCACCACGACTTTTGTGTAGTGATTGTAAACACTTTGTATTTTTGGTGTGAAGACTGTATTATCTTTGGTTGGGGTGTAATATTGATTTCTGTTGGTAGAGAGAGTGTTCGCGAGGGGGCATATGGACCGAATCACCAAGACATTTAGGTACTGACTGTATCTGGGAAGTGTTACTATACTATGAAAACCTGAATCAATATCATTGTAAATTTGGTTGTTTCAGATTGTGGTCACAGTTAGAAGCTTATCAGGATATCTATCTGAGATACCACTGTGAGATCAGCAGTAACAGAAGGCATATCATATGCAGATGTCAAGTTCAAATTGATATTGTTAGTAATTATTGATCTAGGTCGTAAGCTTAACCACATGTATGTACTCATGGACATCCAGTTTTGATGGCTGATCGATGATCAGTAGATTGGAATCTATCCAATCTTGATGGTACAACTATGTACACTTGGCCTTGAATGTGCATATAGTCTCGCAGGTACACTTGGCCTCATTAGTATACTTGGCCTAGTTGATGTGCTTGGCCTCGTAAGTATACTTGATCTCATATGTGCATATGGCCTCATAAGTGTACATGGTTTACAGGTACACTTGGCTGCCAAGGCACAGTAACTGCCCTTTATATATAATCACCTTACGAAGTGCTTTTTGCATTCTAGCAATTATTTTACTTGTACTACTCTACAATATATATCCTCTTTATAATATATTCCGTTTGAAACCATATCTACGCATATTCACCTATAGGGGGACTTGCATGATCACACTGCAATCATTGTTCAGTCACCAGATAAGTGTCACTTATATGTTTGGTGATATCTTTAGTTTATTGACCGGTCATGATATGTATACAAAAATCAATGTTAGTCCACTACATACAATTGCAGCTGAATACCTCTTAAAAAGTCTAGGAGAGGTTAATTGTGCATCATAGACAATCGGGAAAGCAAGAGAACTTCAACATATCAGCAACAATCAGTCAATAGGCTTCAGTCAATGATAATGCCGAATACGATAATAATCACAATGTCCAAGATGATACTCACGTTACTGATAACGTGAATCAGAATCCTCATGATGGATATCTGAATTGCAACAATCGTGATCGTAATATTGATAGGGAAGATATACACTTCAGAGACAATGACAATGATGACGACTTCTTATCAATGATTAACGAACATCATCAGTGTGACATGGCTATCCAGAATCGATTGATATTAAAGCTCCTTTTCAAACAACAAGCTGAAATGTGATCTGAATGGCTGACGGAGTGCAATACAACTGCAGCCAAACTAGCATAATAGACCTAAAATAGAAATGCAGCTGAGTAATCAAATGATGCTAGGGATCTGATCGTGGAGCCGGAATGCTGAGCATCTGTGATCTTTAAGATGGTCAATCCCGAGCGATACTACTGAGATACTTCCACATTGGATATCTTCATTCGTATTCTTTGTGGCAATATTGACTCATACTACCATCACTTTCTGAACAGTATACCGAATCAAGTAAAATAAGCCTTAAATCTACTCGGTAGCTGAAATGGCTATAAAGATCATTCGGAAAGCAAAACGACAATTCAGGACCCAGTAACTTGAAGAGAAATATTGCAGAATTCGAATGATCCTGACATGAACAACTTCAATCTCTGTATTGAACAACTCTATAAGATGTACGGAGACTTCGACTATGTGCTGAATACAGCAACATGGATATACGGATAGTTCTACCAGAGGTTCTATGACCTGGATGAATCAGGATGGGAATGGATCTATCGATTCTGTACCTTGTGGGGGCAAGCAGAATGTGACGAAGAACAGGACCCTATGAGGTTATATGAAATTACCGAACTGGTGTGAAGTTTGGACTATGAGTACAAGTTCAACTCTTGACGACAAATGGGAGGTTCGGAAACATCGACAAACCTTTGAACTGAGCATCAGCAATAGAGGTCCAATCCAAACTAGAAATTATCAGCCGCAGGCAATAACATCATGAACAGAAGCAGCCTACTGGGGTCCCCGGTGGTAGTGGAGAATCATCACATAACCAATTCAAATGAACCGACAGGAAACCTAATATCAGACCATCAGCATTTAAGCCCACCGAGACAACATCTGATGGAATGACCACAAGTAGAAGTAAACGTGCCGAATTACCTCCAGCACTATAGATGTTGAGGCAGATTGTTGACGAGCCCCTGACCAATAAGACGTGCATCCACTACAATACCAGCCACCTGATGTATACATGTCTAAGATATTGTTGTACCAACTACTCAGATAACTTGAATCCTGGCAGTTCAGGTAGCAGCTGTTACGGGGATACTTATTGATGAAGTATAGCCGCCTACTCCCTAGAAGTCATATGTATCCTGAAGATAATCTTTGGAGTGGTCGTAATCGGACTGGATTCTGTAGTCTTCAACTGGTATATTATGATATTTGGAGGGAAGTTCACGGGTACAAAACCAGTGGAAGTATTCGTACTTGATATTGTACATCTGAATAAAAATACTCGCAATACGAAAGTCGTATGAAGTAAAAGCTCTTTCGTAAAGGCCGTGAGTGTAGAGAACAACAGAATCAAGGTCTCGAAAATTCATAAAGTATATTGTAAAATAAATATTCTTGAAGTAGAAAACAACAATACTATTTTAGTGTCTTGTCTGCTGGTGTGTTCTGACTGTGGATTGCTGCTAGAGCTTGCTGTTTTACTTTGCAGGTGCAAAGGTAGTTCTTTTATAGAGCCAGTTACTCGTGTACTCTCTATGACTTCAGCATTTGTACTAAGATAGCTATGGCCTCCGATCATTAGGCTCATTACTTGATTTCCTTAGGTTGCGCTTCTTTTTCATTTGACGTTCGGTACTTTCTAAAGTTCGAGGCATCCCTGTAGGTTATCCTCATGCCGCCAGGTTTTGCCACATAGCAACTAAGCCCATTTGCCCCTCTTCTGGTCTGTATACGTTGCGCAGAAAATAGGTTTCGGCAAAGACCGCTGATGTGTTCATCGAACCATCACTTCTTTTTAGATCTTTCGACTCACTATCAAATCGGATAGTGGGTTGCAGGGATATGTTTACCCGTATAGACTTGTGTCGGCGACCAGCCACTGCTATGCTACGTATCGCACCTCCCATCTCGCTGGCTTTTACTCCCATTGCAGGGCTGCAGCTTATGTTGGACCAGACCACCTACGATCTGCTGTTACTCGGGAAGTCGACCTACACACAAGTTCTCAACAGGTAGATTTAACTACCAGGGCACAGTTAACATATGGAGTTCCTAGACTGTATAGTTATCCCCATAGTAAAGTCCCTCTTCTCGAACTCTGGCATATGCCTGCCAGAGAGTGGAGAGGCATACCCCGCTCTAGCCGGCTGTCCCATATTGCTGATAAGGTAAAGTAGTTCTGGTCGAAACTATCATGCACGGCTGATCCGAGGGTCCCCGCAATGGCATGATAGTACTTCAGCAACTCATGACGTCTCTAACTATCTGGGGCCTAGGTGTATAGTAGTATACCACTCTAAGTGTTCGAGACTGATGCATCTGCCAGCTAAGTATCGTGACTATCGCTGTTCGATCGAGAAGGTGTACTGCCCATGTGCAGGTTAATCATTCCGCTTTGTCAGGGCTCGGTATTGGATAGGCATGTATGACATAATGGACTTCGTCGCTCAGAGGATGGGATAGCTGCAGGTGTAATATCGACCAACCATAGTAACAGGTGGCCGAATGCATATTGCCATGAACATCCTCCATACCTCATGCACCTGCTAAGGGAAATCCCCTTACAGTACCTCCCTCTCTAGCTCTGGTGATCTTAACAGAATCTCCATCATAAAAAGTGTGCAAACAATAGATACCACTCAGACAGCATGTCATAATAAATCATAACTGTGGGTATCAGAAATAAAAATAAAAAATTCTCTTTTAACATAATAATGACCTTCGCTTAACTCAGGACGGTATGAGTTTAACAAATAAAATTCATAATTTCCATCTCTTTTGTGCTTTTGATTTCAGCGTCGGTTTCCACCGTTTATCTTTTTCCATCGCTGGGTTTTCTCATAATATTTGGTGATAAGATCAGGTGCGATGTCGTTAAGATGTTCAAACGATTCCCAAGTATTTTTGTCGTGTGAATATTCGGTCAATGTGACTGGAAAGATGTGCTTTCAATGATTGTTATTTGTAGGTCCACTGGCGACAATCGACTCTAATGTCCAGCCACCATCATCAGCGTCGATCGGTGGTATCTCCCTCTCTGAGACGTCATGCCGATATAGTTCTAAGAGGGCCACATGAAAAGCCGGGTAAATCTTCCATGTTGTTAGTAATTCGAGTCTGTACCATCGCTTATTTCCTCCGACCTTTGAGATTTTGAATGGTCCGTACATCTTGTCATCGAGCTTGTGGCATTGTCGTTTGGTTCGTATATTTCGTCTGTCAAGTATAACTAAGTCTCCGATCTTATACTGTGGAGGTGAGTGACGTTTGTGATCGTAATACTTGCTCATCCTTTCCTTGGAAACCTCAAGCTGTTCTTCCAATCGCCTGTTAACCTCAACCATATATTGCGCGTACAACTCTGAGTCTGAGTTGCGAAATTGTACCTCCATTGGCCAATTTGTAAGAGCCTCAAAACCGTAATTCGCATAGAACGGTCTGATCTTGGTGGCTGCGTGCTTCGAATTATTATAAGCATATTCAGCCATTGGTAACATCTCGCTCCAGTTAGACTGTTCGTAGTTGCAATATGTGCGCAAAAAATGTTTGATGGTCTGATTGATGAGTTCGGTCTGTCTATCGGTCTGTGGATGAAAGGCCGTAGACATTGATCATTTAATTCCGAATTACTGGTATAAGTCGGCGAGAAAATGACCCGTAAAGACCGCATCGCGATCCGTAACTATATCGAGTGGTATACCGTGGTACTTCCACACATTGTTGAGGAATAATCTTGCAACCGTAGATGACTCCTGTTTATCTGTAGGAATAAAGTGCGCCATCTTTGTAAATCTGTCGACTACCACCATGATATTTTTGTTGCCATTGGACTCCGGTAAATCGGTAATGAGGTCGACCGAAATATAAGTCCATGGTGACGATGGTAGTTCGAAGGGGTGCGGTAGACCATATTTAACGTGGCGAGGTGCCTTAGTTCGTTGGCATGAATTGCACTTGTTGAAGTATTCCCGTACATCGTCCTCGAGTTTGGACCAGTAAATGTTCCTTGTGATGAGTTCCAAGATGCATTCACGACCGAAGTATCCAGCGATACATGAGTCATGTTCTTAGTGTAGAACCTCCTTCCGAAATCCCTCAGGCACATATAACCTTCCTTTCCAATACAACATTCCGTCTTCATCAATACCAAACCTTCTATTAACATTCTGATCCTTCTCCTGTACCTACCATAGTATCTTCTGATACTCCTCATCCTGACCAATCTCCTTCTGAAATCTTTTCTTAACCAATCCAACCAACTGATTTACTGAAAATCCTGCCAAAGAAATTTCTTCCCAATCATCGTTATCCAAATCCATTGCTCCAACCTCTAAACAATGCTCTGGTCCCAACAAGGTTGTCGAAGTTGTACCCCCCTCTCTCAGAGTGAACTCCGGGTGCCTTGATAACGTATCAGCTTTTCCGTTAGCCGCTCCTTTTCGATAAACAATTTTAAAATTATATTCCCGCAATACTTCTGCCCATTGAGCTTGTCTTCGATTCAGCTGTCATGTCTCTTTGAAGTATTGGAGGTTCATATAATCGGAAAAGACTATTGTTGTATGTGTTGCTCCTTGGAGATAACATCTCCATGTCTTGAATGCATATACGATGGCGAGCATTTCCTTGTCATATATTTGGTAATTAAGCTCGGCTGGTGAAAACTTCTTTGATATGAATGCAACTGGATGTATTTTGCCATCATCGAACTTCTGAAATAAGACCGCTCCCATCGCAAAATCTGATGCATCCGTTTCGACCATTGCTGGTATATCGTCATCGTAATGTCAAAGTCTTGGAATACTTTCTGCTGCAAACAGGATACGTATCTTGTAGTATGCTGCTTGAACTGCCTCGCCGAACTTAAAATTCTTTCCATCACCTTTGAGGGTATCTGTTATTGGTGCGACAATATGGGCGAATCCTTTGATGAATCGTGGATAGAAATTCCATAGGCCGATAATAACTTGTACCTCTTTCTGGGTTTCCGGCATAGGCCATTTCGTAATGGCTTCGCTTCGACTTGATGCCATCTTAAGTCCTTCTCCGATGACCAAGATTCCGAGAAATTCGACCTCCTGTTTGTCAAACTCACACTTGTCGATTTCCACTACTAGGTTGTTGTCTTTTAGGACTTGAAGTATCTTGCCTACATATCCGTGGTGTTCTTCACGGGTTTCCTTAGTGGCAATAAGAACATCGTCGATATAAACAACGGTAATATCGTTCTGTCCTCCTAAAAAGGGTTGCAGACTATCGTTCATCCAACGTTGGAATATAGCTGGGTCGTTGGTAAGTCCGAATGGCATAACCATGTATTCATATGACCCGAACTTAGTCTTGAAAACCATTTTCCATTCATGTCCCTAAGCCATTCGAACCGGGTGATAACCCGATTTCATATCCAACTTCGTTACCCAGGTTGCTCCCTTCATTCGACTTTGTAATTCATCCATCAGTGGTTGAGCTGTTTTGTCTTTGATCGTCAAATCGTTAAGTCTCTGATATTCAACGCAAAGATGTAGACCTCGTCCATTCGGTTCGGGTACAAACAGGATTAGGGCTCCACATTGTCCCTTGGACGGTTGTATTTTTCCTTCTCTTATTATTCTGTTGATATATTCTTTGAGTAACCTTTCTCCTTCCCGAGATAGTTGATACATAGGGCCCACCTTCACACGATCGTTGGGTACTGTCAAGTGAATTTCGTGATCGTATAGGCCATGAAGAGGTAATTTTTCAGCTTCGTGAGGGTCGAACAGTAGCATCTACTTATTGTATTGTTCTGGTAATCATTCTGCCAATATTCTTGTTGCCACGAAGTATAAGGCACCGATGTTGATTGCCTCCTTGTGCGTAGCCACGTGATCATTCTAGGTAATCTTCCAATTCATGTGGAGATATCCGTGGTTGTAACATTTCTGTTCACATTCCGTAAAATGTAAACATCCATACGTAGCACCCTGTGCCTTGTGTTATTTCAGATACCATACAGGTATTGGAACATCATACATAGTCAGCATGCATCGGTACTACTTCGAAAGTTTCAAGAGTGCAATGATTTCCAAAAGCTAAACCAAGGGGTATAGTGTAAACATTTGGTAAACCAACTGACTTACCGCTAAAGTCCTTTGCATTGATGTTCCTTTTTCTTCTGACAACTGGTATCTTGAATACCTTGGCACACTGCGGTGATATGGTAAAAGATGTCGATCCCAAATCCAGTATGACTCGGACCGGAAACTGCTGTGTTTTTCCATCGCTGTCCGTATGATCTACAAGGAATCGGTATATGGGTCGTTCTCCTATTCTGGTTTTGGGGATTTTGTGTATGTATTTAATTTCGTAGTAAACAAAATCGTCGGAACTGTTTTGTTTTTTGGTAGGTAGTTCCTCCTCTGAGGGGGAGTGCTTTCGTTTCGAAGCCATCCTTTCGACAATGGCTCAGCCACAACTGGTCGTTGAGTATAGTGTTATTCTACCACTTGTAATTGGGTTCTTCGTTGAGAAGTCCTTCGAATAGCACACGTTCTTCGTCAGGCAGGATGTCTTCCTAATAATGTTCTTCAACTTTGTAGACCGTGGGTAAGGCGTCGAATGCCCTTCCGATAGTGGTATGTATTTCGCCGCAATTATGTTCACAGTAGCAGGTGTTCCACTCATCGCAACCAACGAGCATGCCCTTGTATTTTGTCCAAAAGGAACCCAATACTGGATCGTAGATTTCCAAGCCGCCGCCGTTAACTGCTGCTTGGTTCCAGTATATATTCCAAGGGGAAGGTGCGCTTGATTGATCCCAAAAAGAATGATTCGAAAGGTTCCTCTGATTCGAGTAACAACTCGTCAATACTTGCATAAATATTGAGAGGTTCGGGTTCTGCGAGTGAACAAGGTACTCCCAACAGATCAAAAAGATTGATGCGTTCATGATGGTTGGTATCGTATGGTGTGATTGTTGTAGTTATTGTGATTATAGTTGTTATGTTGTGTCACTACTGACCAGCAGTTTCATCCCTACCGGATTCCTCAGTGTGATGACTGGAACTAAAAAATAATAAAGACTTTCTCCCTCCTAATCTCTATATCCTTCGCTCCGTCTCAATACTTACCATTAATCCGAGCTATCCTATTGCTCCCACCAGTTGTCAACCGTGTCTGAATCCTCCTGTTCTTTACTATTGACGGATTCTACACCGGATGGTATTTCTCCGTCTGAAGGTTCTTCAACTTCTTCTGCATCTCCAATCACATAATCGTCTCCTTCATCTTCCAACTGGTCATATGCCCCGACCTTCATTTTCTGGTATGCTTTCAGGTGGACAAAATGGGCTGTTCCTTTTGATAATCTGATATCCCGAATACATTGCATGGTGTTGTGATTTCCCTTTCTGTTGGCGGACCACGTACAGTGTTGATATTCTTTTGCTGCTCTCCATCGTGCCAGCTCTGTGTTGTCGATTCCCTCTGTTAATTGACAGAATATTTTTCCATTGGTGTTGACAAAAGGATTAGGTTTGAACGACCACCGATTATCTGTTCGTCGTTGTATACCCTTTTGTTCGAAACATTGTCGCTGTGTTTGGAATCCGGAGCCAACACCTCTGGGCGTTTGGATCTTTCCCCGATTTTTGTTGATTCGGCCAGACGTACTGTCATTACTTCGAGATTTCCCCATAAATCCGAAGTTCCTTTCCGTTGCTTGCCAAACTTCAACATTTGTTCCAGTATTTATAATAATTTCTCGGAGCTCGTCGTCAGTCTTATCTGCTGGATTGAGAAGACTAAGTTGTTTGAAGACTTGTGGTGGTAGCTTGCTCATTAACATTGTCCGATATGCTACCCCCACAATCTTAGCCTTCGCGTTTAAGGTGTCAAACTCTGTGATCATGTCCTGAACGTTGCCACTATATTTGAGCTCCATAATAGCTTTGTACGCCGTTTCCTGTTGGTGTTTGTTGTGGAAACGGGCATTAATTACTGAGTGATATATTTACCAACTTCGCTCGTGTTTTCCTGCTTGGGCCTCTGCCTCCCACTGCATGTGCCATGCCAAAGCGTGGTCCTCTAATTGTCCTCGCACATATTGTATCTTGAGGCCTGGACATGTAAAACGGTGTGGCTGGTCATCACAAATGCCTCCATGCTCATCCATCACACGTCGAATTCCTCGGACACCTTTCCCTTGAACTTTGCTTGATCTGATAGCTTATGGCTCGAGTCTCTTTGCTTCTCAGGCCTCTAAGTATTGCTGTGTCCGTGCTGCTGTATACCGTGCCTACTCGCATGAGAAGATCCAGGTGGTAGAGGTGGAGGTGGGTCTCCGCCTATTTCTGCTGGTGGTGGTGCTTCTCCTAATCTACCAGCCGCTGCAGCAGATGCGTCTCCCAAACCAATGTCTGTTTCTGAGCCTCCTCTCATGCCGAAATTTTCTGCAACATCAGAATCTCTGATAGGTGATATATCCCTCTGGTACTCCTCAGTCCGCTATTGCCACTGTGCAAAATGTTGTCTCCGATCTGGGTGAACTGGTGTGGATTCGGAAACCTTTGCCCTTTCGAATGCCGACGTGAGCTCGGTATGGTCTTTGTGCAGTTTACAGAACTTTTCTTCCAGTGCCAAAATATCGTTCCATGAAGGAACCTGCTCCTCCACAACCTTTTTCAGTCGTATGACTCTCTCTTGTTGCAGTTTATTTGTTACTGCCCATGCTCCGACCTTGGTGGTTAGAATCTTCACCTGATTCTCACACCACTCGATTCGCCCGCGCAAAATTCAGAATTCCTCCATGGCTTCTTTAACCACCCAATCATTCTGTTGTTGGAGACCTCTCATTCCAGTTCTCGTCTATATCAGTACTGCGTTCAGTATCTGAATTCGTTCCTCGTATCCTTCTAGGATTTGCCGTCCTATCACCCTGTCTGTTTCCACCTGCTGGCTGAAGAGCTGACAACCTAGCCGAACGTCTTCGAATTCCTCCTCGATTGCTTCCTTCTCGCTGTTGCAAGCTTCGACTAAGCGTTGCAATTCCTGGTCCAGATGGCTGACGTGGACCTGTACTGAGTTGGTCATTTCGGTGTCTTTCTCTAATCCTCTGGACTCCAAGTACTGCCTCTTCGATTGCTCATACTATTCTTGCAGTCTCTTCACCCATTCTAGTAAGGATTTCGAGGACTGTTTGGATTTGGCGATATCCAACAAGGTTGGTACCAACTGGCTCGCTCCGAATGTCAATCGACATCTGTGACTGGCTATTGTGAAGCTGTTGAGAGGGGTACGTGAAAGGTCCTGTAAGTCGAGACCGTTCACAAGTCTGTCTTATTAAATTATTGATTTGGTTGCACCGCTGGCAAATTCCGTTGCAGCCTTGTGAACAGTACTCTGCGTAACAGTACTGTGGAGTTGTACTTCCCTCCGGATGACTCGTATACTGTGCGGCGCAGCAGCCTCTATTATTGCAAACCACACAGTTGGTAGTCATAAAATACTTTTGGACATGTCCAAAATATTATACTGTTACAGGGATACTTGTTGATGAAGTATGGCCACCTACTCCCGAGATGTCGTATGTATCCTGAAGATAATCTTCGGAGTCATCGTAATCAGACTGGATTCTGTAGTCTTCGGCCGGTAAATTATGATATTCGGAGGGAAGTTTACGGGTATAAAACCAGTGGAAGTATTCGTACTTGATATCATACGTCTGAATAAAAATACTCGCAATACGAAAGTCGTCTGGAGTAATAGCTCTTTTGTAAAGGGAGTGAGCATAGAGAACAATAGAATCAAGGTCTCGAAAATTCACAAAGTATATTGTAAAATAAATATTCTTGAAGTTGAAAACAACAATAATATTTTAGTGTCTTGTTCGGTGGTGTGTTCTGACTGTAGATTGCTGCTAGAGCTTGCTGATTTACTTTGCAGGTGCAAAGGCGGTTCTTTTATAGAGCGAGTTACTCGTGTACTCTCTATGACTTCGACGTTTGTACTAAGATAGCTATGGCCTCCGATCGTTAGGCTGATTACTCGATCTCGGTAGGTTGCGCTTCTTTTCCATTTGACGTTCGGTACTTTCTAAATTGTGAGGCATCTCTGAAGATTATCCTCATGCCGTCAGGTTTTGCCACGTAGCAACTAAGCCCGTTTGCCCCTCTTCTGGTCTGTATGCTTTACGCAGAAAATAGGTTTCGGCAACGACCGCTAACATGTTCATCAATCTATCACTTCTTTTTACATCTCTTGACTCACTGCCAAATCGGATAGTGGGTTGCAGGGATATGTTTACCCTCATAGATGTGTGTCGGTGACCAGCCACTGCTATGCCACGTATCGCACCTCCCATCTCGCTGGCTTTTACTCCCATTGCAGGGCTGCAGCTTATTTCGGACCAGACTACCTATGATCTGCTGTTACTCGGGAAGTCAACCTACACACAAGTTCTCAACAGGTAGATTTAACTACAAGGGTGCAGTTAACATATGGAGTCCCTAGACTGTATAGTTATCCCCATAGTAAAGTCCCTCTTCTCGAACTCTGACATGTACCTGCCGGAGAGTGTAGAGGCGTACCCTGCTCCAGCCGGCTGTCCCATATTGCTGATAAGGTAAAGTAGTTCTGGTCGAAACTATCATGCGTGGCTGACCCGAAGGTCTCCGCAATGGTGTGAGAGTACTTCAGCAACTCATTACGTCTCTAACTATCGGGAGCCTAGGCGTATAGTAGCATACGTTCCCTAAGTGTTCGAGACTGATGCATCTGCCAGCTAAGTGTCGTGACTATCGCTGTTCGATCGAGAAAGTACACAGACCACACGTGGGTTAATCATTCCGCTTTGCCAGGGCTCGATATTGGATAGGCATGTAGGTTGTAAAGGACTTCGTCGCTCAGAGGATGGGATAGCTGCAGGTGTAACATCGACCAACCATAGTGACAGGTGGCCGAACGCAGATTGCCATGGACATCCTCCGTACCTCGTATACCTGCCAAGGGAAAACCCCTGACAGCAGCAGATACCAACTCAAATGACAACAGTTGTTTGATATCCAGTAGTCAAAAGACTTCTCTACCTCTCTCAGTACCTATTTCGGCAAGGGAGGGTAAAAAAGATGCAGCTGAGATACAAGAGGTTGGGAGAGTAGTCACTCATTGTGATGTTGGATGTAGTGAAGGTGTACTGAATGTGATTAACATCAAGAGTTATTTTGCAAACTCCAAGATCTCATGTATTGAATCAGTATCTGTGCAGTACTGACCGGTCTAATACGTCACACATTATACACGAAGTACTTTTTCGACATACTCACAGTGCAATACAATGTATACGAGCTGTCATTGACTGTGCAGCAATGAGTATCTTCATGAGTGCCAAGCGGTAAAGGTGGCTCAGTATACTGGACGAACTAGCATTCACCACCACCTGGGCCCTCAATGGCCATGAAATGGTATCTGCAAGAGACAGTCGGAAGAGTAGAGTCTCAGTTCGGAATTTCAGAAGTTGGGTACCAGTTGACAAATCGGATAACTTAAGTGTACCCATGTTGGCATACGACTTGATTTTGGGACTGCCTGAATTGAAGGCTCGAAACCAGGATATTTACTGAAAAGCCAATCAATATATAGCCTAGTAAATCCATAGTGGGCCGTAGGTCATGGCATTCTGAACTCCAATTGGACTACAGGCTACCACCCTGATTGGTAATCGCAATGGAATCCGATACATTAATTCGAATGGAACTTTTCGGCAGTATGGTGGTAAGCCTACGTATATTTATTTCCATAGAGCAATCGCATCCGACGAACATCTCGAGAGTAATAAATTCGATGACATATTTGTCCTCTGGTTGGGAGATTGCAGCATGCTGCTGAGAGTATCATGGAGCGGGATCACAGGTAGTGCTACCAACGAACTATCAGACGTTCGTACCATCGACGGACTGATTTGGTTTGGATTACTTACTTGCTTTCTTTCACAATTGTGGGATTCGGTTCGAAGTTGGAGTCAAACCTCAAATCTTTTCCAAATCTCGGATCGAATCCACTTTGGACCCCAGCTCGATTCGATCCGCCACAAACAGATCCGCTTCATTGCCAATACTAATCACAGCTGAGTATCTCCGATACTGGATGGGCAACTAGAGTGCAGCAGTAGTTGTTGCGGCACAAGAGTTAGATATCAATGGTGCTTGAATGACAGCTATCAATTCTCCTATTCACAAACATAGTACCAAAAGGTGGGGATTCCCATCGCGGATAACTCATTACCACAAGGGCTACTGGATTCCGATCACTTTCGCTTCCATTCTCTGATACAAACTTAGTACTTCAATGTGTAGATGGAGCGGACGAGATCGGAGTGCTGGAAGTACCGGCCAACAATAGTGGTTATATTCCAGCCAAGTGTCAAAAACATATTAAGGTCTTCAGTAAGATCAAGGCGGAGATGCTGCCAGCATACCGGTTAATTGACTATGCGATCAACCCGAAACTCGGATACAAGCTACCATATTGGCATATCTATATCCTGTCAGAGGTTGAATTGAGAACTTATAAGGTCTATATTGAGACAAACCTGACCGATTGTTTCATTCAGCAGTTCTCATCTATGGTGGTGACACCTATACATGTCGCAAACAACTAGGATGATGGCTTGAGACTCTGTGTAAACTACCGAGCTCTGAATAGGTGAGTGTGAAAAACTGGAACCCACTTTCATTGACCTCAGTGATGCTTGACCATGTTGGCACTGCCAAAATACCCACGAAACTTGACCTATACGGACGATATCACCTTGTTCACATTAAGGTAGGTGACGAGTGAAAGATAGCATTACGAATACGATACGGTCAGTTCGAGTACAAGATCATTCCATTCATCCTGATGAACACAATGGCCACTTTCCAGCCTTATATCGACGATTGCCTGTGATCTTACATTGATGACATTGCCATGTGTTACCTCAACAACATCCTGATATACTCCTCCGATGAGAATGGGTATGACAAGCATGTGCAGAAAGTATTGTAAAGGCTGTAGTCATTCTGAAGTTTTGAAAAGCAGAGATGTACCAATGTCAAACCTCAGAGGTTGGCTTTCTCGGCTTCTTCATCAATGATGAAGGTGTCGAAATGGAACCGGATGGTATCTCCATGATGGTCGATTGGCCGACTACTAAATCAGTGCAAGACGTGTAGGTTGTACTTGGGTCTACAAACTTCTACCAGAGGTTCATTAGGATATATACCAAGATAACAGCATCCATATTAAACTTGTCAAAGAAGATCAGAGCAAAGTCAAAGGGGAGTGGCAGAGAGATGCAGAGCTCGGCTTCCAGAAACTGAAGAAAGTATTTTGTGTGGCACCAATTCTGGAGAATTTCGGCCCAGCCATGTCAATAATCCTCCAGACAGACATGAGCGACTTTCCAATTGGAAAGATTCTGAACTAGTATGATGGCTTCGAAACCCTTCGGCCAGTCAATTGTTACTCCCACAACTGTTCTCCGGCTTAGCAGAATTACTACATATAAGCTCGGAAACAGCTCACCATCATTGTGACCTTTCAGCAATAGCCATACTATCTGAAAGGTACCCACCACAAAGTCCTGATGCAATATGACCACAAGAATCTCCAGTATTTCTGGATGTCGAAAGTGCTGTGCTGGAGACATACCTACTGGGCCGCGATCTGAGTGCCATATGACTTCACATTTGAGCACCTGAAAGGAATGAACTAACCCACTAATAGCCAGTCAAGACAGCCCGATTATAAGATTAGCTACGAGAAGCCCATCGGATGGCTCATGATTACCCTGCCAGTTGAATCCTTTGGTCACCTCCTACTGGTGATACAGAATGCCCAGGCTACTGTTCCATTGGTATTAGACATCTGGGGTAAGCTCGACAATAACTTAATGGCCACTGCCGAAGCCGAAGATATGAACCAATAGAGTTTCATTGCTTGAGTTGTAACCTATGAAGGGAGAATATATGTCGCTTCGGATGATGCTCTCAGTTGCAAAGTGATAGGTCTCCTTTCTGACAAGCTGGAGTCCGATCACATTGAAGCTCTCAAAATTACTATATTAGTTTCTAGGGATTTCTATTGACCTGTGATATATGTACACATAAGGAAGTATGTCAGCGGCAGTGATATGTGTGACCGAATTTAGCCCCACTGTATATCTACTAAAGAATCAACCTGCAACTGCCACCACCATCACTATACTAACAAGACATCACTATGGAATGTATCTCAGATTTATCAGATTCGACCATGTCTGGTTACATGGGAATACTAGTTATCATTGATTGGCTGATAATGATAGCGATCTACCTACCCTGTACAGAAGATATCAACCCACCAGAACTGTCCAGACTTTTCTTCGAGCATGCAATCGGCAAAAATCACGTCCCTGACAATCTTATCACCGATTGGGATATCCAATTCATTAACTAATATGGGATGTGGATTTACAGTCTCATGAGTATGGATAATTAACTGTTGACACCATTCCATTCACAGATGGTCGGTCTAATCGTGCAGTATAATGAGAAGATGGAGTAGTATCTGCGGGTATTCTGCAACTACGAGCATGATAGCTGAGTGGAGCTCATACAATGACAGAATTCAAATACAACAATACTGTGCATACTTTGACAAGGATAATCCTCTTCTGGCAAACTATATATACCATCTGACGATACATTTCAAGGTACCCAAGGACTTAGTTGAAGCCCCCTTGAAGTTCAAAGCGGAAGCAAATTCCATGACAACTGCCCTCAAGGAGACACACTTAATCCAGGGAGAAAACCTGTTGAAAGCTCAAACCCATCTGACAAAGAATACGAGCAGCAAAGAAATAACTTTCGAGGTCGGAAATAAGGTCTGGCTTTTAACTTGAATCATCAACATGATGAGAACATCCAAGACGTTCAATTACAAGCATGTTAGACCATATATGATTAGTACATTAATTAATAGAAATAGTTACAGATTAGACTTGCCAAAGATGATACGTATATACAATGTGTTCCAGGTTTCCCTGCTTGATATGTACTTGCCACCTGGTATTTACCAGTCACAATCAGAACTACAACTAACAATTGTCAATAATTTGGACTAATAGGAGATCGGTTGAATTCATGATTCCAAGTGACACTACCAAAATCTCCAATATCTCATTCAGTGGATCAGTTACAACTACTTACACACAGGCTGGGACCTGGCAGAGAATCTCGAACATTGTCAAGATCTATTCGAAGAGTTTTATTGAGAGCATCCAATCAAACAACAGCTATGATTGATGTCATCGACATAAAGGATTCGGGAGTTATAGAGGATTGGGAGAATTCAGGAGTTACGGAGATTGAGAAGGATTTGGAGTGAATGTCATGCTTTCCTGGTTTTCTTTCTTCTTCTCTTCTTATGGATTTGGCCCGTGAACAATCGCATCGGCACAGATATTACCACCTACCACTGCAGGTTGATTTCTCCATACATCGAATTTGCTATGAGATCACCATAATTCTACTGATTGGTCATGGGACTTATGCAGACATACAAGGATGTACGCATATCATCCTTTCTTTCTCTATATATATACATTGCAACCTACAAGGTCTGCAGATAAAGTGGGGGATAATGGAATGCCAGTATCTGATTTGCTTGACCTCATAGTTACCCTTTATCTTGTTAGTGCACCTGGCCTCATAAGTACGTTTGGCTCCAGGATGCACTTTGCCACTGAGGCCGAATAACCACCCTTCATATATAATTACCTCTCAAAGTAGTTTTTGCAAGCTAGCGATTATTGTATTTATATTACTCTATAATCGATATTCTCTTTATCACCTATTCTATTTGCAATCATATCTATGTATATTTATCTGTATGAGCAAGTATACCCTCATAACAATATGGTCCTATATTATTCGTATCCATACTCCACAGATACTTGTCATCATCAATACTACAACAGATAGTCATCATCACTTCCAGTCTTTAAGGATATTCGCTGGATACTTTATCTCTCGAGATTCTCTTTCTGAATACAACTTCTTGAACTAAAATATCTCACTTGTATCAGAAGAGATTTTCAAGATTCCTAAAAGCTCACAATAAAGACAGTAGATTGCTTAAGGTCCATTCCCAAAACAGAAGGATTGAATTTAGTCAAATCAATATAGCTGATATCATTGTTATTGATTATCAAAGCAAGAAGATAAAATACGTAAATAGGTATACCAGATGATTCTCATATGGGATAGATCCTTGAAGGTTGGAGAATTTTTTGGTGGTGAGATTTGTTTGTTTTATTTAGATTTTGAGATTGGATAGTATGCCTTTTGTATATGATATGTACTGGTATTTGAGATTGGAGATCGTTTGGATGATTTTATTTGCTTATTTATCTTGTTTATTTATCTGATATATTGTATCTAATCTCTAACACTTGTATATTTATTTTGTACAGCAGTATTTGAACCCAAGAATTGATAGATAATAGTTTAATACACTATTGTGATGTCTAGAATACTGCCATATAGTGACTGTAATAACTAATAATATTCTGCCAAGATTGGAATCTAAAGATGGAGTCTCAAAAGTCTATCTTGACGTATCCTAGTAATGTTAACCAAAAAAGAACCTTGAGATAGCACTTGTCATTTTAAAATCACTGAACTCCTTGAACTGACTTGAACTTAAGACTACCAAGAATATGAATAGGTATGCTAAAAAAACATCAAGCTATATCGACTTTACATTCCAATACTGTGACTAGCATTCTATTCAGCCTACTTAGACAGTTTACCTTGTATTTAAAGATCTGTTATTTGAATTATTTCTTCAGTATTTATCAACAAACCAGACTGAAGAATGCTGTGCTGACAATATCTTCTCTTTCTCCAAAAGTGATCAAAACTTTACATATATGGAATAATACTGCAAATTGTCATTGTAAGAGTGGATATCTGTAAACAGCCTGGTATGAGAGTATAAGGGTATATACGGTTGCAAACGAGGAATAAGTAATAAAGATAATATCAATTGTAAATTAAGGTAGTAAGATAATCGCTAGCATACCAAAAGCACTTCACAAGGTGACTATATATGAAGGGCACTTACCTGGCCTCAGTTGCCAAGTACACTTGCAAGGCCAAGTGCACCTGGTACTGTCATTACAGACTTGCAGACTCTTAATAACTCTGTGATATAAAATTACAATTTTGATAATATAAGTAGCATCTTAATATGAGTATTGGAAATGAAGCAGATCAGTTCAAGTCGAATTGGATCTAGCAGGGATTCAAAATAAAATCGATTCAAGGTTTTGTCAAAGTTTCGAAGTTCAATTCAAACTTTGGACTGAATTCCAGAAATTGGAAACAAAATAAACTAATTGAGTTCTTGTCCAATCGAATTGATTGTCCATTTATCCTGTAGTTCTTGAGGTTAGTCACATTATGAATAACATTATGAGCTGATCAGATACAACTTTGCCTACATATGTTTGTTTTCAATTATGGGACGATATTGTAGAGTTCAAGTGGTGATATCTTGGTAAGGATTTATTTCTGTAAGACCAAATCTATTTTCAATGTAGCTAACTGCTGGCGATTCTTTGCTAATACTTTTAAACATATTTCAATTGTACTAAAATCTAATAACATGTGTCAATACCTACTTGTATTTATTTGATATCCAATGTATTTTTGTAATAACGGTATTATCAACTGTAGGCATTTTAAGGTTTGATCAGCTGACCTTTGAGGTTGTATTGAATATTGAGTAGTTTTGAAAAATTTAGAATTGGAATTGCTTCTTAGTCAGCATGTATAAGTCTATCTACACATATATCCAGAAGATATTAATAAAGCAGCCACAATAGTTATTATTCACTACTATAGCTATTGGACTATATTATGGAAAGAACAAAATACAATCATTTTCTGAGGTGAAAATCAAAATGATGTGATATCAGCTTCCAGAAAACCTTTACTTTTAGTATCAGAAAATAATTATTATTAGTGTAGGCAGTGAACTGGTAGAGGTTTGTGTCATTGTCAAACCGATTTGATTTGAGTGAACTGAATTCTTGTCAAAATATTCACTTCAAATCCCTCTATTTTGGACCATAATTTTAAATACAAATAACTAAGTGAGTTTCTGTCCGATTAGCACAAAGTTTGATTGATCTTATAGCTAAATTCAAGTTTTACAAGATAAATCTATAATCAAGGTGATCTGATAAGAATTCAGTTCTTTATTTTTGTTTGCAGTTGTGAAATTCGGTTTCAGGTTTGAGTTAAACCCTGCAGTTCGAGCTCACCATCAGATTGAACCTGAATCAAACTCCAGATCAATCCAATCTGTTATGAACTGATTCGCTTTGTTATCAATACTATGTATTATACTGGCTTTTCTATCAGCATCAGATGTAATTCCTTTTGAAACCATTGAAACAGGGAAGATTTATTCAACATATTGATTTAATGTCAATTCTTGTTCTATGTATCATTATTATAATTGTCACCATGATATTTTACAACCAATGACAAATTGGTCAATATTAACTAATATACTTAATATAAATATTTTTTACTTTGAGAATAACATCAGACCAGACTTTGCTATTGAATTCGCTCTTCTTCTTGATTATTTTTTCGGTTGCCTATTAATTTGAATAAAATATTCTTGTTATCAGTCTAGATTCCCACAACCTTTCGATAGTATACTATTTATCCAACTGAATAATACACTCAAACATAGCATTTTCGATTTTGTTGTTGATAGAACTGATATCTTGTATCAAACTCTGAACATCATAGTTGAAGTATATACTCCATATATGGCCATGATGGTTGAGTTATTGAGATTTCTTCAAATGTTGAAGAACAGTCATATTATCTCATTTATCAAGTTGTCAAGAAAGTGCTAAGTTCATATTTATGTTATCTACAATTTAAATCGGATTGTGATCTGCTCAGCAATACTGTATTCTAGAGAATCATATCCTCTGAATTCAATTAATTAATTAAAGATTGTAAAGTTTCCTGTATATATTATGAACTATATCTAATCAGACTTTGCTTAAGCAGTTAAAATATTATACAAGATACGGAGGATATTCCATCTTTTGTCTTATTCATCAATAGATATATTTAAATCATTTGCTAGATAGTATTTATCTGAAGTTAACAAATTAAGGGAAAATATTTGAATAAACTAGTCAATGCAGACTAATAGTTTATTATCCTTGAATAACATTGAAAGCTTCAAAGATAATAGAAAACATCTTTATCTTCTCCCTATAACTTAATATAACATAATCCATAATCAAAAGTCTAGATCTGGAACACCAGTCCTCTTTTAGTACTAAAATATGAAAGGGAGACAGGGAAAATTGCTGGATTAGATTTAACAATTAGTGAAAATTTAGTTTAGAACAAGATGAGCTGCAGGAATGGATTCAGTCCTATATTCTCCCTTTCTAAACACCAAATCTTTTAAATCCCTACGGGAAGTCTTCCATTGTATGAATGGTACTGGGGGGTCGATGTAAACCCCGTGATATGGAACCAAGATACAAGTTCCTAATCAGTGGAATAAAACACCTTAGAACAACCTAGCAAGACATCTGTGATCTGGAGCACGAAATATAGATGCAATATTCTGTGGAATATTATATTGCAGGACAACACAAAAGGAGTGACGAGTTTGTTCCAGTCCGCGTCCGAAGTATTTTGTGATTACTTTCCGTTGTTTGTACTGTCGATCGTACTCTCGAGCCCTTTCATAACCCTTTCATAACCCTCTTCTCGAGCTGCTGCTGCTCTTCGATCTGATGTAAAACCTTCTTACCCTCCTCCGTAGTAGCATCTATGATCTGGGAATCCAGAGACAACATCCCGGCCTAAATCATATTTAGTCGAAGAAATGAGGGGACAAAAACATGAACTACAACCTTCCCAAGCAAACCCACAATTTCCTCGGCTGCTTCAACACTGAGCTTTCCGAGCACCACGTTGACTTCCTCGAGTCTCCTACACTCGAGGGCCCTCCTAAGCGCTGGTGGAAATGACTCAAAGATCTGCCTCGCGGCTTCTACTTCAGGATCGACAGAATTAGGGGGGGGGATACTGATATTGATTGTGGTATTGGGATCAAGTGCATGCAATTGGATTTGTTCCACGCCTTGACTTGCCATCGATCGTTCGGTGGTTATCTCTTTGGCACGTTCGCGGATACGGGAGTATGTCTGTTCGACATCATCATGGAATACCTTCTGAGCTTGATGGCCAGGTGTTGTGATCCTATACTTTGCGTTAGTAAAACCATGTCCGCAACTGATGTCATGGACAGGTTCACCGTTTGAAAAATAGCGACACGCCATCACGGCCCAACTGCCTACAATACTGTAAAAGCAATGCCTGATGAACGCACTGCTTGGCGTATACTTCCCTTCCAGCTAGTTGGGAATTGAAGGCATCTATTAAAAGCCCATCCGTTTCCTTCTCGGAAACTACAACTGGATGCTCTGAGATGAATTGGAAACATTGACGATATCCTCCAATGCTTATTTGAGCGAACTCCCTGCCAAGTTCGCTTGGTTCAATATGCTCTACACTTTCGTCCGAATCACCACCAACATCCTCGACGTCTGCCGAGGACGCTGACAGCATTGATCGATCATGTTGCGGTGATATCGCAGTCGGATACTTCAGCTGCTTTGAGTCTTGGGTGACGTCTGAGGTAATATCTTTCTTCTTCGAAGTTAGTTTAAGATCTTGCGACTTGTTTATATGTCCAGCAGAAAATCCTTCGTACACATCGTCGCTAGTGATTTTCGAATGTTCTTCCTTCTCGAGAGTTCCCAGCCTTTTGCTAGTATCCATTGTCTGCTGGGCAAGTTTGTCTCGGTGCTCCTGTAATTTGTTGATCAGGGCTTTCCATCGGTCGTTGGGCTTTTCATCGTCAATTTCCTGGTTGATCACATCCACTAAAGAGGCCATCATCTGAACATAGCTCGGGGTCCCAGGTGGAGGTTGCGGTGCATGAGAGTGGTCATCGGCGGAGAGCTGGATGAGGGTTTTCATCACCAAATCCTCTGCTGGTTCGCAGGAATGTTCAACCAGGGAGGAGGTGAACTTGTTGAGCAACTTGAGAAGATATTCATTCATTAAAACTTCGTTTTTGTAAAGACCAATTTGTTGTTTCCGCAGATGGCGCTGCTCGTGAATTTGACGACGTTTGGCATTGATAAATGATCGCTTGTCGACATTTGCTGTAGTGATGTTAGTTTTGTTAACCAGTGGTAGTCGGGACGGAAAAAGAGCGCACGATGAACTTCGATATCCGAGTCATCAGACAGTTCGATTCTGACTGGATCAGCGCGTGCACATTAGAGAAATGCATTTCAAACTCACTTATCCCACTTGGAATAATCCAAAACCATTGTGGTTGATTAGATAATTATGTTAACAGCAAAAAGTTTGACAGGTACGATGAATGACCAGATTTGGTTGCGGACAGATGATAGTCGTACAGGTTGGAACAGTAGCGGGATCTTGACATTTTACAACGATTACTGCACTAATATATATTATCATTGCTCAGCAGATACTCTGACGTTTGATTTACTAGGAGCATTCACACTAAGGAAATATGCATCCATATCACTATTAGCACACAACTTACTTCTACTTACAAGAGGGGACGAGAATCTAGAATCTTGACAGTCATTACATAATATTTGTATGATTGATTGATTGATTGTGTACTCTCACATAAGAGTATATCATGGCTTTAAAGGAATATGGTCTATATAACAGGGATAAACTCATTATATAAATGATTTTTTGAGTAATATACAGTTGTAATACAACTGTCAAATTACCATAAGTATACAATTAATATAACTATAAAATTCAAGTGTATAAGATTTTTATTAGAGATTGAAATTTACAATATATAGTTTTCAAGAAAGATTAGTATCAATCAAATATTTTTTATTTTTATTACAATAGTCTCCTAGATTCCATTGTACTATCTATTTGAGTTTATTCTAGCTTATCCTGATGAAGGAATTACTGTGTAAGTATATAAGTACAAATAAAATAAGAAAAATTTTCAAGTATTTTAGAAACATAGAAAATATTCATGGTAATTTGATAATAATCAATAGATACCAATAAAACAGTAAAAGAAATTAATGAATGAAAGTAAATTTTTAATGATTAAGTTTTTTCACAATTAATCAAAAAAACCAAATTTTATTTATTTATATTATTCATTATTTTGTACCTATAGAAAATATAATTTATTGTAGATATTAAAGTTATACCTAAGGATTGAAAAATCAGTCAGAACAGCAGGAATCTACTAATACAGTATCAATGATAACTTAGTTACCAGTTTTCCTATTGATATATCATTAAATATTAATTATTCAAAGATTTTTATCAATTATATCAACTGGCAATCATTGCTATAATACATACAATGGAATGATAATAAACATTTATTATTGAAATAAGACTCAACAAGTTCTGACAATTAATAGAATATAAATATCTGAATGGTATAAGTAGAAATAAAGTTTCTATATTATGCATACATCTAAATATCTAGCTATATATACAGTTGCTTGACTTATACTTTGAGTATAATATATATATATGAACAGTAGTCCAGAATATCATAATGTACAATCAGCAGATAATGCTTGGTATTATACTGCGATTACTATTATTGGTTCCATAATGATTTCCTATTTCATATATCCCTTTATTTCATATACCTTTATATTATTCTATTCTTTGCCTTCTGATATTGGATACACTGTATTCTTTTTCCAGTTACAATATTTGCGTAGTATCTAACACTCAGTATTAATAATACACTACACATTATAATAAGAATGCTTCATACTGAGCATATTATTACAATTTCTACTTCCTCTCACTTTGAAAGTTACCTATGACTTGTGTGTGTAGTTAAGGAATCTATAATAACCGCTAGAAATTGTTACTTTGAATATGATAATACTTATTTACTATTATATTACTAAGTAGTTCTTGCACCCAAATGTGTTGATAGATTTATGACTGCAGAAATGTCTTTGATCATCAAACACTTTTTCGATTAATTAGACTCTCAGGTCAAGCAGATTCTAGCATTCTTTGAAATGGTAGTTTGATAACATAATGAGAATCGAGAAATAGATTGTAATGCAAGTTGGCAATTAGAACTCCTGAACATCATCACTAGTAGTTATGGTTCTTAGGAAAAGTATTCTAGAATGGCAGATAATAACAGATGTATCAAGGAGAAGGCTATTTAGTATCTTTTGGTGTAATACTTGAAGAAGTACTCTGGTAAGATTGTCTGGACTGTATATTTTTAAGTCTGTATATCTGTAAAGGATAAATGATGTTAAGTAAAGTAGCTAATAAGAGTGACCATATAGATTTGTTTCTCATATACTGTATCACGATGTTGAACTCTATATATCAAGTCATCTATTGATCACTTACTTAGACCTTGATATATCAGTACCTACAGGTATTAGAAATATTTCACTATCCAATCAGTATCGGGATGAAACATTGAAGTCGAAGTTGTTCCTGGATGAGATGTTTAGCAATTTCATTGAAACTCTAATTTATTGAATATATGAAGAAAGGTCCCGTATCGTCAGAATCAGACATCATACAGATAATCTATGGAGATATGTACTACCATCTGAGTGGGGTCCATCCTTACAGAGATGAAATAATCGTCAAAGGACAACTTGTTCAATCATCCAAGATTAGATATCAAACTGATGATTGGAAATCAAAACTTGTTTGTTACAATGGTGATATTATAGCATAATAGACAATCTAGTATCCAGCTTGACATGGCTGGGTAAATTTAAATCTTTTATAACAAGAGCATAATACATCAGTATTTACCATATAGACTCAAGCAAAAATTCACAGTCATTATGAGTCATCAATATATACAAACCAAAAATATCACATTTGATTTTACTACTCTAAAATCAATGTTATTTTATGATGATCTATGAATATGATCTCCTTGTAAAGTATCTTGCCTGTGTTCTCTGAGAATAGTATTAATATTCAACCTTCCTCCAATACTGCTGCAGTACATCACCTTGGACAATAATATACGTTTATATCAACCAGCATTGACAACAAAGCAGATCGATTGATAGACAATCGAACCAAGTCAGAGATTGAATCAGATACGATCTGAGGTTGGACGAAGTTTCAATGTTTGACTCAAACCTTGAACCAAATCCCATATCTGCGAACTAAAATAAGCAATTGAAGCTTTGCCCGATTGGGTTGATTTGTAGTTGATCATATAGCGCATGAGGTTAGCTATAAGATGAACTACAAATGGAGTGGATCAAACAAGAACTCACTTAATAATATTCGTTCGCATTTGTAGGTCGAAATAATAGGGTTTGAGGTGAATGGCTTTGCAATATTCCACATAGCTCCAATCAAACTCGTACGTGAATGGTACGAACTTCTGACTACTTGCCACCAATACAATGTACAACTTCCATTATGGGGATACTTATCAGTAAAGTATAGCCGCCTACTCCTTAGAAGTCGTAAGGATCCTGAAGATAATTTTCAGAGTCGTCAGAGTTGGACCAGTCCTCAAATTCTGAGACTAGTAGGTTGTGGTATTCAGAGGGGAGTTCACTGGTATAAAACCAGTAAAAGTACTCATACTCAATATTGTACATATGGATAAAGATACTCGCAGCACGATTGTCATATGGAGTAATAGCTCTTTCGTAAAGGATGTGTGTGTAAAAAATAATTGAATCGAGGTCTTGAAAATGACTCATAAAGCAATATATTGTTGAAGTAGAAAACTTAATAATATTTTAGGTTCTTGTCTGCTGGTGTGTTCTGACTGTAGATTACTGCTAGAGCTTGCTATTTTTACTTTGCGAATGCAAAGGTGATTCTTTTATAGAGTGAGTTCCTCGTATAATCTCTATGACTTCGGTGTTTGTACTAAGATAGCTATGGCCTTCGATCGTTAGGCTGGTTACTTGATCTCGATAGATTGCCCTTCTTTTCCGTTTGACTTTCAGTACTTTCTAAACTGCGAGACATCCCTGTAGGTCATACTCATGCTGCCAGGTTTTGCTACATAACACTTAAGTACGTTTGCTTTTTTTCTGGACTGTATGCCTTGTGCAGAAAACAGGTTTCGGCAATGAAAGCTGACGCTTTCTTTGAACCATCACTTCCACTTAGATCTCTCGATTCAATGTTAAATCGGATAGTGGGTTGCAGGGATATATTTACCCTCATAGACTTACATCGGCGACCAGGTGCTGCTATGCAACATATCGTACCACCCATCTTGATGGCCTTTATTCCCATTGCAGGGCTGCATCTTATGTCAGATCAGATCACCTGCGATCTGCCATTACTCGGAAAGTCGATCCAAATACAAGTTATCAACAGGTAGATGTAACTACCAGGGGGCAGTTAACATATGGAGTCTCTAGACTGTATAGTTATCCCCATGATACAGTTCCGCTTCTTGAACTCTGATGTGTACCTGACGGAGAGTGTAGAGGTGTACTCCGATCTAGCCAGCTGTCTCATATTGCTGATAAGGTAAAGTAGTTCTGGCCGAAAAGATCATGCACGGCTGACCCGAAAGTTCCCGCAATGGCGTGATTGTATTTCAGCAACTCATGATGTTCCTAACTATCGGGGGCCTTGACATTCAGTAGCATACCATCCTAAGTGTTCGGTACTGATACGTCTGCCAGCTAAGTGTCATGACTATTGCTGTTTGATCGAGAAGGTGTACTGCCTATATGCGGGTTGATCATTCTGCTTTGCCAGGGCTCGGTATTGGATATGCATGTATGTCACGTAGGACTTCATCGTTCAGAGGATGGGATAAACCATGGGTGTGACATCGACCAGCGATAGTGATAGGTGGCCTTACACAGATTGCCATGGATACCATCCGCACCTCGTACACCTGCTAAAGTAAAACTCCTAACAGTACCACCGTCTCTAGGTCTGGTGACCTCAACAGAGTCTCCATCGTAAGAAGTGTGCAATAAATAAATACCACTCAGACAGCGTGCCTTGATGTATCATAACTGTGACTATATCCAAAAAAACAAAAATTCTCTTCACATAATAATGACCTCTGACTAACTCAGGGTGGTATAAGTTGAACAAATGAAATTCACAACTTCCATCTCTTTTGTACCTTTCGTTTTGTCATTGGTTTCTGACATTCGTCTTTTTCCATCGCCGGATTATTTGCTTAATATTTGGTAATGAGATTTGGTGCTATATCGTGAAGGTGTTCAAATGATTTCCAATTGTTTTTATCGTGCAAGTATTTGGTCCACTAGACTAGGAAGACGCGTTTACGGTGATCGTCATCGGTTGGTCCGCTGGTGACAATCGACTCGGATGTCCAGCCACCATCGTCAGTCTCGATTGGTGGTACCTCCCTCTCTGAGGCATCACCCCTATAGGATTTCAATAGAGCCAAGTGAAAAGCCAAGTGGATTTTCCAAGTTGTTCGGAGTTTGAGCCTGTATTATTGTCTATTTTCTCTGACCTTAGTTATCCTGAAAGGTCCGTACATTTTGTTGTCGAGTTTGTGGCACTGTCTTTTGGTTCGACTGTTGCAGCCGTCAAGCATAACTAAGTCTCCGACTTTGTACTCTGGTTGTGGGCGTCACTTTCGATCATAGTACTTGCTCATCTTATCTTTGGAAACTTCGAGCTGTTCCTCTAATCGCCTGTAAACTTCTACAATGTAATGTGTATATAGTTCGCAATCTGAATTGCGAAACTGAACGTCTGTTGGCCAATTTGTACTTACCTCGTAGCTGCAGTTGTCATAAAAGGGTGTTATTTTTGTAGCCGCATGTTTCGAATTATTATATGGGTATTCGGCCAAAGGTAACATTTCGCTTCAGTTTGACTGTTCGTAATTGCAGTATATATGCAGGAAGTGTTCAATTGTGTGATTGAGTGTTTCTGTTTGACCGTCCATCTGTGGGTGAAACGCTGTTGATATGGAACGCTTAATACCGAGGTATGGATATAAGTCGACGAGAAAAAACCTGTAACGACTGTGTCGTGGTCCGATACGATGTCGAGGGGCATGCCGTGGTACTTCCACATGTTGTGGAGGAATAAATACGTGACCGTAGATGACTCTCATTTGTCCGTAGGGATAAAGTGTGCCATTTTAGTGAACAGATCGAATACCACTATGATATTCTTATTTCCGTTAGATTCTGAAAAGTCGGTAATGAAGTCAGCCGAAATATAAGTCCATGGTAAGGATGGTAGTTCGAGGGGATATAGTAACCCATATTTGGTGTGGCGAGGTGTCTTTGTCCATTGGTATGAATTGCACTTGTTACAGTATTCCTGTATGTCGTCCTTCAGTTTGGGCCTGTAAAAGTGCCTTGTGATCAGCTCCAGGGTACATTCGCGACCGAAGTGTCCGGCAATGTGTAAGTCGTATTCTTGGTATAAAATCTCCTTCTGAAATCCCTCAGGCACATATAACCTTCCTTTCCAACACGACATTCCATCTCCATTAACACTAAACATTTCTTCGACATTCTGTTCCTTATCCTGCACCTTTCGTAGTATCTTCCAATACTACTCGTCCTGACCAATTTCCTTCTGAAACTTCTTCTTAACTGATCCAACCAACTGATTCACAGAAAATCCTGACAAAGTAATTTCTTCCCAGTTGTCATCGTTTAAATCCATCGCTCCAATCTCTAACCAATGTTCTGGTCCTAACAAGGTTGTTGAAATTGTACCCCCCTCCATTAGGGCAAGCTACAGACACCTTGATAACGCATCGGTCTTTCCGTTAGCTGTTCCTTTTCGATAAACAATCTTAAAGTTGTATTCTTGCAGTACTTCTGCCCAATAAGCCTCTCTTCGATTGAGCTGTTGTGTCTCTTTGAAGCATTAGAGGTTCATGTGATCGGAAAAGACTGTTGTTGTATGTGCTGCTTATTGGAGATAGCATGTCAATATCTTGAACGTATATACGATAGTGAGTATTTCCTTATCGTATATTTGGTAGTTAAGTTCAGCTGATGAAAACTTCTTCGATATGAATGCAACTGGATGTATTTTGCCGTCATCGAACCTTTGCGATAAGACCATTCCCATCGCAAAGTGTGATGCATCAGTTTCGACCATGGCTGGTCTGTCATCATCGTAATGTTGAAGTATTAGTGTGTCTTCTGCCACAAACATGATGCATATCTTGTAGTAAGCTGCCGGAGCTACTTCACTGAACTTGAAGTTTTTTCTGTCACCTCTGAGAGTGTCTGTAATAAGTGCGACGATACCGGCGAATCCCTTGATGAACCGTTAGTAAAAATACCATAAACCCATAATGACCTGTACTTCTTTCTGAGTTTTGGATATTGGCCATTTTATAATGGCTTCACTTCGACTTGGTGCCATTTTGAGTCCTGCACCTCTGACGAGAAATCTAAGGAATTTGACATCCTGTTTATCGAATTCATACTTGTCGATCTCCACTATGAGGTTGTTGTTTTGTAGTACTTGAAGTATTTTCCTTTATAAGTGTGGTATTCTTCGCGAGGTCCCTTAGTAGTGATAAGGATGTCATCGATGTAGTAAACCGTGATGTCGTTTTGTTCTCCTAAAAATGATCGAAGGATAGCGTTCATCCAGCGCTGAAAGGCAGCTGGTACGTTGGTCAGTCCGAACAGCATAACCGTATATTCATATGATCCGAAGTTTATTCTAAAAGCCATTTTCCATTCGTATCCTTTGGCCATCCGAATCAAGTGGTATCCTGATTTCATGTCTAATTTTGTTATCCAGGTTGCTCCCTTCGATTGGCTTTGTAATTCGTCCATTAGTGAGAAAGCCGTTTTGTCTTTGATTGTTAAGTCGTTAAGTCTTCGATAGTCGATATAAAGATGCAGGCCTCATCCATTCGGCTTGAGTACAAAAAGGATTGAAGCTCCAGCTTGTCCCTTGGACGGTTGTATTTTTCCTTTTCTTATCATTTTGTTCATGAATTCTTTGAACAACCTTTCCTTTTCTCAGGAGAGTTGGTATATTGGTCCCACCTTTAACTGATCATCAGGTACCTTTAAGTGGATTTGGTGATCGTGCGGGCTGTGTAGGGGTAGCTTTTCAGCTTCGTGAGGATCGAACAATAACATTCACTTGTGGTATTGTTCTGGTAACGTTTCTGTTAGTATACTTGTTGCTGCGAAGCATACTGTACCGATATTGATTACGTTGTTCTTCCAGATCACCCATTTGTCATAGGTGATTTTCCAGTTTGAGTGCATCTTTCTGTGATTATAGCACGTTTGATCACATTCCGTGAAATGTAAACATCTGTACGTAGCGCCTTGTGCCTTATGTTATTTCAGATACCAAGCAGGTATTAGAACATCATAGTCAGCATATATCGGTACTACCTCGAACGTTGCGAGGGTATGATAATTTCTAATGCTAAACCGAGAGGTATAGTATAAACATTGGGTAAAGAGACTGACTTACCGCTGAAATCCTGAGCATTGATGTCTTTCTTTCTCCTTATAACTGATATCTTAAATACTTTTGTGTACTGTGGTGAGATTGTAAAAGATATCAATCCCAAATCGAATATTGTTCATAGTGGAAATTACTGTACTCTTTCGGTTCTGTCAGTGTAACCCACAAAGAACCGGTAAACGGATCGTTTTCCTATCCGCGTTTTGGAGATTTTGTGCATATGTTTAGTTTTGTAGTAAACAAAGTCGTCGGACGTGTTTTGTTTCTTGATTGGTAGTTCCTCTTCTGAGGGGTAGTGCTTTTGTTTGGTAGCCATCCTTTTGACAATTGCTCGGCCATAGCGGATTGTTGAGGGTAGTTATGTTCTACCACTCGTAGTGTGGTTCCTCATTGAGTAGTTCTCTCAAGAGTATTGGTTCTTCGTATAGTATGATGTCTTCCTGATAATGTTTCTCAATCTCATATATTGTGGGTAAGGCATCGAGTACTCTACTGATAGTTGTTGGTACCTCTCTGCCGTGATGTTCACAGAAACAAGTATCCCACTCGTCACATCCCATGTGCATACCCTTGTATTATGTCCAGAACGAACCGAATATATATCTGTATCATTGATTGCCAAGCCGCCACTATCAGCTGCTGCTTGGTTCCAGTATGTGTTGCATGGAGAAATCACATCGGGTTGATCTCAGAAAAAGGACTCGAGAGGTTCTTCAGGTTCGAGCAATATCTTATCGATGCTTGTGAAAAATGTTAAGAGGTTCTGGTTTGGAGAGCGAACTGGGTACTTCTGCTAAGTCGAAGAAATTAACGTGTCCATGATAGTTTGCATGGTATCATGGTGTTAAAAATCTTTCTGGGAATATTGGTATCGCGGTACTACTGCCAGCAGTTTTATCCCTACCGGAATCCTCAGGGTACTGACCGGATCCAAAATAAAAATAATAAAGGCTTTCTCCTGCCTAATCTTTATATCCTTCACACCATCTCGATACTTACCATTAATCCGAGCTATCCTGTTGCTCCCACCAATTATCTGCCTTGTCTGAGTCCTCCTGATCCTTGCTATCGATGGATTCCGAACCGGATGGTATTTCTCAATCTGAAGTTTCCTCAACTTCCTCTTCATTTCTAACCTCAAAAACAACTCCTTCATCCTCCAATTGGTCGTATACCCTGACCTTCATATTTTGGTATGCTTTCAGGTGGCCGAAGTCAGCAGTTCCTTTTGATAATTTAATGTCCCGAATGTATTGCATAGTATTGTGGTTCCGCTTTCGATCGGTGGGCCACACACAGCGTTGATATTCTTTTGCTGCTCTCCACTGTGCCAGTTCTACATTGTCGATTCCCTTCGTTAATTGGGGAAACGTTTTCCCTACAGCGTTCACAAAAGGGTTCGGTTTAGATGGACTCTGATTGTCGTTTGTTCGATGCTGTGTAACTTTCTGTGCGAAATGTTGTCACTGTCTTTGGAATCCGGAGCCATGACTTCTGGGCATTTGGATCTTGCCTCTGTCTTTGTTGATTCGTCCAGAGTTACTTTCTGTACTTCTAGATTTCCCCATAAATCCGATGTTTCTTTCTATTGCCTGCCAGACTTCAACATTCTTTCCGACATTGATAATGATTTCGCGAAGTTCATTATCCATCTTATCTACCAGGTTTCTAAGACTGAGCTGCTTAAAGACTTGTGGTGGTAGGTTGCTCATTGATATAGTCCTGTATGCGACCCCCATGATCTAAACCTTTGCATTCAGGGTGTTGAACTACGTGATTATTTACTCATAATTGCCTCTATACGTAAGTTCTGTGATTAGTGTTGGCAACGAACCACCCCAGTTCGTGAAAATTGACGAATCGGTTTGGTTCGCTCGAATCGGATCAGGGTTAGAGTTCGTCAATTTTCGTACAAATCGAACTGAGGTTCAATCGAACCAATTTGGTTCGAGGATTGTTACGAACAATCGTCAAATGTTTGGATTCGTACGAACTGGTTCGCGAACCTTACGCTAAGTATCGCCATCGCTCATAGAAGCCTTTACTTTTTGACTTGCTCATCCAGGCGTAACCATCCAGTGGTTCTAGTCAGCCGAGAGCCAGCTCAGCTCCACCGTCTCCAGCCAGCCCCAGCTCGATCGCATCAAGCCAGTCTCCAGCCAACCCAGCTTGACCGTCTCCAGCCAGCCCCAGCTCGATCACATCAAGCCAGTCTCCAGCCAGCCCAGCTCGACCGTCTCCAGCCAGCCCCGGCTCGATCACATCATACAAGCTCCTAGAAGCTTTCTCATGCTCATACAAGGGTCTATATACTTTTGTAGTTGCCATCTCGCAGTAGTCAATTGATTATTTACAGTCACACACTCGATTCACAAATTTATTGATAAATATATATAAAAAAAATGTAGATCTTTGATGCACTTGGAACAGCATGTAGACGCGATCGAGCCGGACTGAATCTCTGCTGGCTAGAGATTATCGATCTAGGCTGGCTTTCGACTGGCTGGAGATGATCAAGCTGGACTGGATCTCGGCTGGCCCTCGGCTAGCTGGAGATGATCAAGTTCAACTGGATCTTGGCTGGTTCTCGGCTAGCTGAAAATCGAGCTGGACTGGATCTCGGCTAGCTGGACGCGATCGAGTCGGGGCTGGCTGCCGATGGTCGAGCTGGGCTGGATTGACGTGGTTGAGCTGGGGCTGGCTGGAGACTGTCGAGCTGGGCTGGCTCTTGACTGGCTTGACGTGATCGAGCCGGAGCTGGCTGGAGACTGTCGAGCTGGGCTGGCTGGAGACTGAGCTGGACGCGATCGAGCCGGAGCTGGCTGGAGACAGTGGAGCTTGGCTGGCTCTCGACTGGCTTGATGTGATCAATCCGGAGCTGGCTGGAGACGGTCGAACTGGGTTGGCTGGACACTGGCGAGACGCGATCGAGCTGGGGCTGGCTGGAGATGGTCGAGATGGGCTGGCTGGAGACTGGCTTGATGTGATCGAGCCGGGGCTGGCTGGAGACGGTCCTGCTGGGCTGACTCAAGGCTGGCTTGTTGTGATCGATCTGGGGCTGGCTGGAGACGGTCAAGCTGGGTTGGCTGGAGACTGGCTTGACGCGATCGAGCTGGGGCTGGCTGGAGACGGTGGAGCTG
>MU122131.1:446105-542386 GCA_014904905.1 Wilcoxina mikolae CBS 423.85
TCGAGCTGGGTTGGCTCTCGACTGGCTTGATGCGATCGAGCCGGGGCTGGCTGGAAACGGTCGAGCTGGGCCGGCTCTCGACTGGCTGGACGCCATTGGATCGGGGCTGGCTGGAAACGGTCGAGCTGCATTGGCTCTCGACTGGCTTGACGTGATTGAGCCGGGGCTGGCTGGAGACTGTCGAGCTGCACTGGCTCTGGACTGGCTGGACGCACTTGAGCCGGAGCTGGCTGGAGACGGTGGAGCTGGGCTGGCTCTTGACCGTCTTGATGTGATCGATCCGGGACTGGCTGGAGACGGTCGACGTGGGCTGGCTCTCGACTGGATTGATGTAATCGAGCTGGAGCTGGTTGGAGATGGTCGAGCTGGGTTGGCTTTCAACTGGCTTAACGCGATCGAGCCGGGACTGCCTGAAGACGGACGAGCTGGGCCGGCTCTCGACTGGCTGGATTCGATCGAGCCAGAGATGGCTGGAGACGGTCGAGCTGGGTTGGCTCTCAACTGACGTTACACGATTGTGCGAATCATATACCAGTTCATATGAGCTTGAACGAGACCCATCTTGGCAGTTCGAACTTCACCCCGGATCCCTCACAAACCGCGTACAAACTGCCAAGGGGCACAGTTTGATTTGTGCCAAAGGAAATCGAACAATTGGTGGCTAGGATTCGTTCTAATCGAACCCCCTGCGAACCTAGCCCCGGTTTGATCCGACTCGGATCAATCTGCTTCGTTGCCAATACTATCTGTGATAGCATTATATGCTGTTTCCTGCTGGTATTTATTGTGGAAATAGGCATTGATTGTAGCGCGGTATACTGATCTACTCCGCTCAGGTCTTGCTGCTTGGGCCTCCACTTCCCACTCCATATACCAGGACAGTGCATGGTCCTCCAGTCATCCGTGTACATATTGGATTTTAAGGCCGGGCCGAGTGAATAAGTGAGGCTGGTCGACAATAAATTTCTCTATACTTATCCACCATACATCAAAGTCCTCTGAGGCTTTTCCTTTAAACTTTGCTGAGTCTGATAGTGTTAGCCTTGAGTCCCTTTGTTTTTCTGGACGTTGAGTGCTGCTGTATCCTCGTCTCTGTGAACTATGTCTGGACGTATGTGAAGATCCAGGTGGTGGAGGTGGTGGTGAGTCACCACCCATGTTCTGTGGTGGTGGTGGTGCACCTCCCGATCTGCCTGACAGTGCCATTACCTCTGGTGGTGGTGCATCGTCCAATCCGATGCCGATACCGGATCTACCCCTGATGTCTATTATCTCTGCTACATCGGTACCCGAACGGGGTGACACACTTCTGTTTCGTTCCTCCGTCTGTTGTTACCACCATTGAATCTGAACTCTGCGATCCAGGTGAACAGGTGTTGAGTCCCAAACCTTTGCTTTCTCGAAAGCGCAGGAGTGTCCAGTATGTTCCTTCTTTAGTTTTGCGAACTGTACTTCCAGCTCTTGAAAGTTTGCCCAGGAAGGAACCTGTTCCGCAATAACCTCTTCCAATCTCGCAATCTTTTCCTGTTGCATTTTGACTGTTAAATTCCAGGCTGCAAACCTTGCAATCAGCGTTTTAAGCTGCTGTTCGCACCACTCAATCCGTCTGCGCAGAACTCCAAATTCCTCTGTGGCTTCGACAATAACTACGTCATTCTGCTGTTGGAGACTGCTCATCTCAGTTCTCGTTTCCCTCAACACTGCATTCAATATCTATATTTGCCCTTCGTGTCCCTCTAGGATTTGTCGTCCCCAGGCCTTGTCGGTTTCCACTTCCTGACTGAAGAGCTGACAGTGTAGCTGAACGTCTTTGAATTCCGCCTCGATCGCTTCCTTTTCGCTGTTGCAACCCTCAGTAAGGCGTTGCATTTATTGATCCAGACAGTTGATCTGAATTTGCACTGTGTCGGTCATTTCAGTATCTTCATCTAATCCTGCTTGTTCTCTGGTGAACAAGTACTACCTCTTCGACTGCTCGTACAGTTCTTGCAGTTTCTTCGTCTATCCTGGTAAGGGCTTCGAGGGCTGTTTGGACTTGCTGACTCCAGACGATGTTGGTGCCCACTGGACTGCTCCAAATGTCAATCGGCACCTGTAACTGGCCATTATGAAGCTGTCGAGCTGGGAATGTAAAGGATCCTGTGGTTTGAGGTCATGTCTGATCCTGTCTTTGCAACTCCCTCAAGTGGTTGCAGTGAGTACACCATCCGTTACAGCCTCTGTCACAATGTGTTGCACACATGTGATGTACTGTTCGTGTTCTGTTTGAATATTCACGGTGTCTCACGCAGCAGGCACTGAAGTTGCAAACCTCGCAAAATCTCATTGTCATAAATACTTTTGGACGTGTCCCCAATATTTTACTGTTACCATGATACTTATCGGAAAAGTACAGCCACCTACTCCTTAGAAGTTGTAAGAATCCTGAAGATAATCCTCAGAGTCGTCGTAGTCGGACCAGTCCTGGATATCAGAGACTGGTATGTTGTGGTATTTGGAGGTAAGTTCACAGATATAAAACCAGTGAAAGTACTTGTACTAAATATCGTACGTATGAATAAAGATACTCACAACATGGTAGTGGTATAGAGTAATAACTGTTTCGTAAAGAGTGTGCCCTGAAAGAACATTTGAATTGAGGTCTCAAAAATGACTCATAAAGCAATATATTGTTGAATTAGAAAACTGAATAATATTTTAGGTTCTTGTCCGCTGGTGTGTTCTGACTCTGGATTGCTGCTAGAGCTTGCTGTTTTTACTTTGTGAGTGCAAAGGCGGTTCTTTTATAGAGTGAGTTACTTGTATACTCTCTATGACTTTGACGTTTGTACTAAGATAGCTATGACCTCCGATCGTTAGGCCGGTTACTCGATCTCGGTAGGTTGCACCTCTTTTCCGTTCGACTTTCGGCACTTTCTAAAGTGCGAGACATCCCTGCAGGTTATCTTCATGCTGCCAGGTTTTGCCACATAATACTTAAGTCGGTTTGCTTTTCTTCTGGTCTGTATGCCTTACACAAAAAACAGGTTTCGGCCATGAAAGCTGACGTGTTCATCGAACCATCACTTCCTCTTAGATCTTTTGATTCAATGTTAAATCGGATAGTTGGTTGCAGGGATATGTTTACCCTCATAGACTTGCATTGGTAACTAGCTGCTGCTATGCCACCTATTGTACCTCCCATTTCGACGGCTTTTACTTCCATTGCAGGGGTGAATCTTATATCAGACCAGACTACCTACGATCTGCTGTTACTCGGAAAGTCGACCCACACACAAGTTCTCAACAGGTAGATTTAACTATCAGGGTGCAGTTAACATATGGAGTCCCTAGACTGTATAGTTATCCCTATAGTAAAGTCCCGATTCTCGAACTCTAATGTGTGCCTGACCGAGAGTGTACAGGAGTACCCCGATCTAGCGGGCTATCCCATATTGCTGATCGGGTAAAGTAGTTCTGGTCGAAACAATCATGCATGGCTGACCCGAAAGTCCCCGCAATGACATGATTGTACTTCAGCAACTCATAACGTTCCTAACTATCGGGGGCCTTGGCATACAGTAGCATACCATCTTAAGTGTTCAGAACTGATACGTCTGCAAGCTAAGCATTGTTACTATTGCCGTTCGATCGAGAAGGTGCACTGTCCACCCGTGGATTGATCATTCTGCTTTGCCAGGGCTTGGTATTGGATTGGCATGTATGTCGTGTAGGACTTCATCGCTCAGAGGATGGGATAAACCGTAGGTGTAACATCAACTAGCCATAGTGATAGGTGGCCGAATACAGATTGCCATCAACACCCTCCGTATCTCATGTACCTGTCAAGGGAAAACTCCACACAACTTCATTGAGTTTGTCAACTATTGGATCATTTCCTCCAATAGGATAGACTATGACAAGGAGTATCACCTGAACTTTTACAAATGTTAGGTAGCTTTTACATTGCGAAGTAAGAGATAGGCTAGAAGCTAAAGATTCCCAGTGCATAGCTGTACTTTGAGGCAATATAATATTGTATTGATTACCTAGACTTTCAGTGTCCACCCACAGTATAAAATATCTCACACATATTGTTTCTAAATCTATGAGCTGCAGATATTGATACAATACCTGGTGATATTTACAGTTCAAAATTATTGAATAAGACACCATTTATACATATATGTGGGAAGTAAACTGAATATATTCTTAGTGTAACTGAAGTACTTCTCAATATCACCGATACACAATAGAGATCCAGACAGTTTGCCATGAAATTATAGGTTCACTATGATATTCTATATCTTATATTTTCATGAATCTACAATATCACAATGGCAACCTTCCAGCACTAACTAATATTTGAAGCAGGATTCTTAGCACATCAATACTCTATGGAAGTAGCCAAAGTATCCCTTACTATATGAGACTTAAAGGAATGGATATAGAAGCTCAGAGAGAAATATTATAGAATATATTGACAGTATTGACCAATGAAGTAAATCAAGAAATTTGAAGAGTAGCCTGAGGAGATAGAAATAGTAGACATCCTGTACTATATGATTTAGCAAATCGACAATGAAAATCAATGCCTTATCAGCAACATGGAACTTGGAGAAAGGGGCAATCGAGGACAAATGTGATGGAATGAGATACCTATAATTCCTCTGTGGAAAGCAACTGCAAATAGACTAGGTACAGCTCCAGGAAGAACAAGAAGAACAGGTTTGTATTCAATAAGCAATAATCAGTAAACTATGAATCACAATGGACTTGCTCTCGATTATGGATGAAATGATTATCGGCTTAGCGGAGGACAACTTTAACAACATTTCAAAATACCTGAAATATATGGTTGAACAGTGAGATAATAAATATACAAAAATTATTGTTATATCAGCCACTCTTAGGTTGGTTCAACAAAAAGTTAGTCAGATAGGAAGAACTTTCAAAGGTAAACTAGAACAGAAGGAATGGTATGACCTGAGGAAGCAGATTAAGAATATGAAGTGAGCTACTACTGATATCATGGACATTCTCAATATATAGGGGCATTGTGAATATTACACTTGCAGTATATTAAGACTGACAACATAATATTACAGCATTACAGATGGAAAGACTATATTATGTATCACTTTCAGTTACCATAGAATAGATACTACCCCTTGATTTGCATGGAGAATTGGAATCTGATGCACCACTACCTGTGGATAACTATGTGGGAGAAGGATAACTACCATGGCTGCAAGCGCCACCACATCTATTGGAGAATCTACTTCAATCTCTCTCACTAGCATACTACATATCAGGTAATAAACATGAAGATAATGCATAAGACTATGGTAGAAGCGTTTGGAAACCTTCATGATATGAATAGATGGTCTGAACAATGCAGAATATTGAGAAGTAGTTATTCAGGTAGGATAGACAGTTAAGATATATACAGCTACTGACAACATTCTTGGGAATTTTATCTGTAGCAGAAAGTACAAAAGTGATAATGGAAACAAAAGGAAGTCATCATCATGAGCCATTCAATTCAAGTTCAAACCTGAACAAATTCAAGTATCTTTCAATACCATGCGCTTCCAATAAGATAAAAGAATGATTCCTGCAAAGAGTAATTTAATTGGAAAGTCTGGAAAAGTATACATTGAATAGGTAGACTGCATTCAATAGGAGGAACAAGCAAGGTTAAGTGGTGAGTGAGTGTCAGTATTACCTCTGTCTAGATGACTAAAAGGGTAGTCCTAAAACTATGGTCTGCTACAGGAAAGATACGATCTTGAAGGGTATGACCTATTTTCTATAACTATGGTATTATTCGCCGATAATAATTAGTACTTATGAGCATGAGAAATCCGATATCAATAATTACAAGGTCAATATTGAGGATGATAAAATGCAGGCAATGAATATATCACACAGTCAAATAATCTCAGGAAGCGAGCATGAAGTCTCAGAGGAAGAGGAAATGTGATGGTCATAGGAAAGTGAAACAAGATCAAATTGAGTATATATATGGATGATCGGCAGTGATTTAATATAAAGAAGTGGTCTTTCTCTGAACAGGTTTGTAGGGATAAAGATACTGGGCAGTACAAAGGTGAAATAGAAACTCCAATACACTTCAAATTATAGTGAATATGATTAAGTACAATCAGACTATTATCCGAAGGATAGTTATCATAAACTGAAAACAATTCTCAAGCAAAGCAGCCTAGAAGTCAAAATATTAATATATTGGATGACATTGTACTCTAAAAGAGTCAGCCACTGAAGAATATTCTTAATATGTACATAGTAAATTGACCAATTAAAAGTTCTTTATTGATTGGATGGACAATTAAGGAACTAAGCAATAAGTACCAGTAAAGACAATAATCAATTTGGAATGTACAAATTTGTGACATTAAAGGTCTAAATAGTCAGGAATAAAGTACCAGTAATTAGACTTTATTGGAATGTGAGTATACGGGATGTAAATGGTTATACAATCGTTTCCCCTAGTTTTCATATTATTTCTACTGGAAATTGTATTTCAAAATAATAGGATACTACAACCATTGAAGCAATTACAATGAAAGCTAACTATGATGTTTTTATCTCCACATGGTATTTGGGAAAACACAAAGTATAGAGAATAATTCAAAGATATTTGTACTTTACTGAATATGACATACAATGTTACAGCTAAAGATAGATTCATCCAAATTGGAGTATCACCTAAAACTATTGAGTGATTACTTGGAAGGATTGAATCAATATCAGTGTTGTAGTATTCAACTATATCAATGGCCTCCCAAAAAGGTTACCACTGTATTACCATAAATTGATATTACTATTTGATCTGCAAGAATCAGATAGACTCCACAATCAAGGGCTTCACATTCATGATGTCCACCATTAAGTACCTGCTAATCAATTTTGAAGTCATATCAATATTCCAATCTTTGACAGAAGTAGAACAACTATTAAAGGAATAAATTGACAACATTATAAGGGAAGGCAAAATTGATCGTTCAAGGAGTCAAGTGGAAAGTTCAATTTTGTTTCAACCAAAACTGATTGGACCTTGGTTATAGTTATATATCGACTATTAGTGACTTTATACTATCACGATAAAACACAAAACATTTCTACCTTCAATTGGCAAATTATAAAGCTGTATAAGAGTGGTCAACTCCATTATAAAACATGATATGATGGCAGGATATTACCTTATTAGAATTGCAAAGTGTTATACCTTACATATTGTGCATTACCAGAGTACCTATGAAGTGGGGTCATCTATGATCACTTGACGAATACCTCAATCAGGATTGTACATGCACTGTACCTACATATCATCAAGTCTCCTCAAGATATGACTAATTCAGTTATCATATTCAATGAAAGCAGATAAGCTCAATGTAGTTAACAACACTAATACCAAGGAAGGAATTGTGGTTACAGGATCGAGAGTCTGCTAGCTCATACTATGGAAAGTGTGGAGGCAGCTAAAGGCTGAAGATACGAAAGTACCTGTATTTGCATCATAGTTGGTGACGATATTGATAACCATGTATATGCTGACTGCTTGTAATAATGTATCTTAGGCATAAAAGAATACTATTTGCTTTGAGCCTAAGGGTCAAAATGATACAATAGGTCCAGATCACAGATGTTTGAAGGATTGATATCAGTAAGAACTCTATTTATTCAATCATTTGCTCTTCGAGGAAATGTATAGAAGGTTGTTCAGATAGTAGAAAATAGGTTATTAAAGAACAGACATTGATGCAAAGGGTAATTATGTAGAAAAGCTCATAAGAAAAGTGTAGATAGAGGTAATTGTTACAGCACGAAGACAGAGGTATAAAGACCTCTAAAATCTCCAACCAGAGAAGAGTGAGCTTCTTGAAGAGAAGAATAAGCTTCAACAATATACAATTGGACAGTCAAACATCTTTGTCTAGAATCTTTATTTATAGTGACATTTACATTATGAATGAATCTTCATAATCTCTATCACAAGCAAGTGCTAAAAGAAGTAAGAATACTACTTTTGCTGCTAAATGTGGTATGATATTCCTGCAGCTACACAATGAACAAGCAATAGAAAAAGATATTCACAATATGTCAGACTCATAAAAATAAACAGTTACGCCATTTCGATATATTCATATACCAGCCATATTTCAATGTTAGATGAACTCAATTTGATAAGAACATATTGGAACTTTATTCAGATGTAATATCGATGAAGTTATACTCTTCACAAAGGAAATCAGAAAACAACAAAATGAATGTGTTGAAAACTTTTTACAGATTTTTCAGGATAACAAACAGGTGTTAGAAATCGATAAGTATAAACTTAACAAACAATTGGTTGAATATTCATAGTTCTTGATAGGCAGACAAGGACTGAAAATAGTATCAAGTCAAAGTGAAGCTATGACAAATTGGCCAATACCAAACAATTAGCAAGAAGTGTAAGATGTGCTCTGATTATGCAATTTGAAGGGTAATTTATCAAAGGTGATACAGAAATAATAGCCCCCATTATGGATACGTTGCTAGGGAATAGGAAGACTTCAGATTTCGATTAGGTCAATAGGTAGTAAATGATAAAATACTGATTCTTTTTGCGGCTGAAAATAAACCAATATTGTGATAATTATATTTGGAGTAACCAGTATTGTTCGAGACAGATATTTCTAACTATATCCTAGCAGTATTACCTGCACAAAATTTTGAAAATAGCATCATTTATTCTGTCACATTCATATCAAAGAAGTTTTTACCAGCAGAGATACATTACCAAGTTTAGAATAATTTGGCAATTTTATGTCATGAAAATCTGATGTTGCTACTTATAAGGTGCAATATTCATGTTGATCAGCTACTCCAACCTCCAGAATCATTAGTACTTCATAACAACTGTACACCTTAACTGACTCCAAGCATGGTGAGTTGAAGATATAAAAGAATATAATTTCAAAATAATATATCAAAAGGGATTAGGAAATGCAAAGGCAGATTTACTATCAAAGTATGTACAGTTCACTCGTAGAGAGAGACATATGGCAGTGACAATGTCCAAACTGCTATTAGAACCAGAATAATGGCTTGAAACTGGGACAATAGAATGTAAAGCAGAAGACTTTGTACAGATCTCATTAGCAGAATTCTTGCTTGTGAATCTCACATCCCAACAATGTGATCAAAATAAACAAGAAGTTGCGAAGAATCAATTGAATTACAAGATACTGAAATGAAATCAATCAAAAGAACTGAATGTTGACTGAATGTTTGAAGTTGATAGTAATCAAAGTTAGTTATGGAAACAATAATAATATATGCCACAGAATGTTCAGAGAAGGGTAATAGAATAGAAGCACGATACAAGGATCACCAGTTATATTGGTGGAAAATATACAATCTAACTCATTATATGAAACCTTTGTTAGGCAAGGTTTGAAGACAATGTTCAGAAATACTGCAATATTTTTAACCCTCATAAAAGTATGAAGAGCCTACAATACACCAAGTATATATTACTATATCCATGTGAGTTACTACAATTGCCATGGATATATATTTCGGTGCACTTTGTCAGGGATAGTTTAATATCAAATAGCAATAAGAACATAATGGTTCTTGTAAATCAGTTCATTATTTTGATACACTATATACCTTTAGAAAAAAAAGGGAATCAGAGGTTATTGCCCTGGAGATTATGAATAATATGTGAAAGTATCACTGTCTATCAATAAATGTTATATCAGATCCCAACAGAATCAGTTCTGAATATTTTCTCTCAAATCAATACAAGTTGCTCAGAATCATGAATTCGATTTGCAAAGTACATAACCACTAAATGAATAGACAGACTGAATGTCTACTAATGATATTGAACACTATATCACAATCTACTGCAATTGTAGGCAGTGCAATTGGAGCGAGATGTTTATACCGGCAAAGTAAACCTATAACAATTGATATCACTCAGCAACAACGATCACTTCATTCTACGTCAACTATGGCTATGTATGTCACATAAATAGGACAATAGATATCCAGTTTAGTACTCTGGTATCAGAACTATATACCTACCACCTGGTCAATATCTAATCAAAGTTGGAGAAATATTTGAAATTATCTCAGAATAAGATGGCGAAATTGTAACATTTCAAGCAACAAATATACCGTCAGTTGAAGATCTGTAATATAGTCCTACTGAACGTGATTAACATTCCATCAAAGTGATTATACGAGAAGCTAGAGGACATCTGGTGCAGAATATTTCAAATCATCAAGGTCGGTAGCAACAGGTGATAGTATTGATTGAAGTTATCGATGTTTTGATACACATATACTTCTTTTGATATCTTACTGTGGGAGCTATATCTTGGAAAAAGCATGAATCTTGAATTTCCACTCATCAAAGCAGACAATGTCTGGTAAATAATTGAATTGATTGATATCAGCATCGGAAAAAAATCCCTCAGCCGGAGCATATTGGTCACGCCCTTAAATGAATCGTACACTTTAAGCGACTGGAACATCGGTAGCCCAGGTAATAAGTAAGTCCGCAATAATGCGATGTGAGATATCGCAAAAATAACTCTTGGCGCTAGGTATTCACACAGTTGCATATCACTCTGCACAATACCTTGGGATGCTTAATATTCTGTATTCTTCTTCTGACCGTTCCAATTGCATGGTGACCAGTCAGCTGTGAGCCAGCCATCCAGGCTCGATCATCTCCTGCCAGCCAGCCAGGCTAGATCATCTGGCATCAGCCAAGAGCCAGTCCGGCTCGATCGAATCCAGCAAGCTGAGAGCAAGTCCTAATCGATCATTTCTAGCCAGCCGAGAGCCAGTCCAGCTGGATCATCTCCAGCTAGCTATCGTTAAGCCCTGGTCGATCATCTCCCATCAGTGGTGAGCCAGCCCTGGTCGATCATCTCTCGCCAGCCGAGAGATAATCCAGCTCAATCATCTCCTGCCAGCGGAGACCCAGCCCAGCTCTATCGCTTGCGGCCAGCCGAGACCCAGCCCAGCTCTGTCGCTTGCGGCCAGCCGAGAGCCAGCCCAGCTCTATCGCTTGCGGCCAGCCGAGAGCCAGTCCAGCCCGATCATCTCCAGCCAGCCGAGAGCCAGCACAGACTGATCATCTCCAGCCAGCCGAGAGCCGGCACTGCTCGATCATCTTCCGCCAGCCGAGAGCCAGCCCAGCTCGATCTCGTCCAGCCAGTCAAGACCCAGTGAAATGGCGGTGCCAGGTGCACTTGGCCTTGCAAGTGCATTTGGGCTCATGAGCGCACTTGGCCTCGTAAGTGTACATGTCCTCATAAGTGCACTTGGCCACGTAAGTACACTTGGCCACATAAGTGCACTTGGCTGTAATGGCGGTGCCAGGTGTACTTGGCCCTTCCAAGTGCACTTGACTCCCAAGGGCACCTGATCCTCACAGGGGCACTTAGGGTCACAAGGGCACTTGGCTCTCGCAAGCGTACTTGGATCCCAAGGGCACTTGACCCTCGTAAGTACACTTGGCTGCCGAAGCCGGGTAAGTGCCATTCATATATAATCACCTCGCGAAGTGCTTTTGGTACGCTAGCGATTATCTTACCTACATACTGTACAATTGATATCTTTATCACTTATTCCTGTTTGCAACAGTATCTACGTATATCTATCCATACGAGGATGTATATCCTTATACTATAATCGCTTTTCAGTCACCAGATACGTTTTGCTCATGGGGTTTCGTGTTTTGTTTACTTTTTTCAAAGCATCACAACATGTACACAAGCAGACGATTTGTTAATTTCATCCAATTGCAGTCACAACGCCCCTAAAGAAGTTATGTAGAACGCAAATATACATCTCTGACAGTTAGGAGACTGATGACACCCTACGGGCAGCAGCATCAACAGTCGAAAGCGCATCTCCAATGGTTCTAACAGAGACCGAGATTGACGATGATGGTCTGGAGCACAGTGACAATAATCTCAAGCGTGGCGACGATGATCTCGAGTACAGAGACAAACTTCAAGGCGATGGAGATGGCGATAACACCAGTGATCTCTACTCCCGAATTACCGATGAGTATCAAGACGTGGCGGCTCAGAACTGTGTGATGCTGGAGATGCTACTTGAACACCAGATCCAGTGGCAAGCTGTACGGAAACTGGAACGCGAACTGATGGAAGCATAACGACTGCGAATGACCGCCGAATGAGAACAATGGGCTGCCGAGCACGCCAAATGAGCCAAACGCAGCACTGCAACCACCGGCCCAAAGCAGAACATCTACAAAATGGTTGACCCCATACGGTACTGTGGCGTTGCGAAGAAATTGGACCGGTTCCTAGATGCATTACGCTCGAACTTCGACTCCCATGGCCTCCTATTCCTGTGCAGTAGACCCGACCATATCAAATACGCGATTTATTGTTCTGGGCTCCTGGAGCAATCACCAGAACTCAGAACAGAGACAGACAGCGATGACAGACCCTTCAGAATGGGGTGCCCACTTGTCCATGGAATCCGATCCATACCTACTAGATTTCGAGCTCTTTCCACAGGAGATGATCAAGATCTATAGAGACAAGGATAAACATCGTTGCGCAGTCATCAGACTCATGCAGGAATACACACAATTGTCACAAGAACCGGTTAGTGCATATGCAAACCGTTTGAAAGCTAATTGGAAACAGGCCGGTTGGAACCCACAGAAGTATGAAGAGGTTCTATATGACATCGTCTGGGCAGACCTCTGGAACTCTCTTAAAAACAAAGTTGGGCCGATGACCCCTGCCTGTAGTAGGTTTGAAACTGTTGACGACCTTTTCGACAAGGCCGCGGCTTTGAAGGTCACACACATCGACAACAAGAAGCCACAACAGCAGCAGCAGCCTCAGCAGCCTCAGCAGCTGACACATCAGCAAAAACTAATTTGCTTACCGAGACAGTACGGTACGGTCAATACCACTCTGAACGTTCTAAGCGTCACTGATACTTGACCCCGTGCTGTCACCCTCACCATAAAAAATTCATATTCCAAGCATTTCAAATAGTCGTCACCAAGTTGGCAACTCACGTAACAACACTCATTGTCAATTTTTAAGGTTCTCGCCTAAGATTTAGTTCCCACTTATCCTGATCTCATGATAATGTCACATATTATTGTATACGATGCGATATTTCGTCGTCAGAGCTGCACATTTCTTACTGCTGTGTCTAATATTTACTAATATACAGATTTCTTCCATATATAAAAGTGATCGACTTATACAATATGCGCAATGACAATTTCAAGAGTCCTATCTACTCATACAATAAATTGAACACATCTAAGTCAATAGTATTATTTATAAACCATCGACTAGTATCTGGATCAGAAGAAAATAGAAGCATATGGACTGTACACTGAATCATGTGTAAAGGGATGACATATGTCGGTCCAACGCCAAAAAGGGGTTTTCGACGATAACTACCATCCTCCAAAGGTAATTTAGGTGTCTGATCTCGCTGCTCAACAATCACTATCCCCGGAAGCTCGCGTATTAGACCTGTAACCATTGTGGTGACAAGGGTCAAAAGTGATCGTTGATTTGACTCCATATCCTCAATGACGAAAAGACATCGTAATCTCGCTGGAATTCGTTCTCTAGTCGACTTGAACTGTCCCTGAATTCCATCCCAGAGTTAAACTGTATCATTTGGGGGAGGCTTATACTTCCTCTATTGGTTGGTTTAAGTGTATCGTACAATGTGAATCGTCTGCTTGTCGCCTTGAAATAATGTCACTGGAATGGCTGCAGAATCATAACGACTGAATTTTGCATTTTGTAGACGACAAAATTCTTCGTTGTTATAGACATATCCGGTGTAGTTACCATATCTTTTGAAACACCATGCGATGTGATTTTGAAGTTCCGCTTTTGGCATAACACACCAGAATGAGAGGTCTGCTAGAAACTTGATTCCTGGCCGGTGATTTTTCATCATTCGAATTGCTGGAGACATGGGAAATAGATTTTGGTTTTCATGACGACGTTTTTCGGCGTTGAGATTTAGATCTTTGAATTGGAACACCATATTCCGGGCTTTCGTGCACAAAAACTGGAAAGATAGCTCATGGCGGTTTGATTGTCGGTACACATCTTTCAAGTCCATCATTGACCTTTCCGGTAGTTCAGAGCTTACATTTGATAATTGCCCTAGCTGAGGTATGTGATCTAAAAAGTGGTTCAACAGATGCATCTTGATATATTTGAAGTCAGACTCATCACTCAAGTGCGATGCTATTTCTGAATCGATTTGAATTTTGTCCTCGTCGATTCGATGACGTTTTGCCGCTGCAGAAAGACATGACCATGCAGGATCATTCTCGTGCTCATATTGTTTATCGATGGCGAGCTGCTTTCGCAGAGCTTCAGCAACCTTCTTGGTTGACTTTTTGGCATGAAAACGACTAAAGATGTCTTTGTGACCATGAAATTTACTGAGAAAGTCTTCCATATATTTGATTGTCACATCGGTATGGTTGTGATACTGAGTCATGAGGTGAAAGTAGATGAGGTTTTTGACACAGAGCATGGCGGATTTGAAGGGACCTTGCTGCTCCGAAGAAGGATCAAAAAGCATCGTTGCAACAATGGGAACAATTACACGGCCTAATACTTTCATCTCTTTGCCACTCCATTGTATCACGGCTGTGTAGGGCTTATTGCATCGTGCAAATCCTGGATAATGAGGCATTATTGCCCAAAGATCATTGAATCAGTCAATTCATTTGTGAAACTCCAAAAATGGCACTATCCACTCCATCAAATGCTTCAGAATACCGAGATAGATAGTGTGTAAAATATCAGGAACAATCAATATATGCAAAGAAATGCATTACATATTCCAAAAGACACCTTCCATCGTCACTACGCCTCTTTCCATGAGATAATCATGTGCATGGTTTTGGTCTTGATTATCGAATCGTGTGGCTTGAATCTTCTTTCAGAAATATAGTCGATAATCACGGAGTGGCCAGGTAGATTGATTGCCCTCTCCAAATGACGGTTTCGGGACTTTACACACTGGGCAACCTGGCTGTTTAATTTCATGGAGGTGAATATTTTCAAAGTAATCTGCCGTCCAAGCACAGATGATTGGAAAACATTGTCGCATTTTTCCGTAAGCACAGAGCATGGGTTTTCCTTTCTCGAAAACAGCGTAGAGAGGACAAAAACTAATCTCAAAAACCCATCTAAGCACTTCCTGATTGTATTCTTGTTGCTCTTTGATGGCGGCTATTTTTCTACAACCACAGTGATGATGCATCGGAGGTACGGGAAGCAGGGTGATGATGATACTGGGAAGACTCAAGGGCTTTGATCGAATCGTCGAATTAAATCTTCCAAGACTGAGGTAGATCGGCCATTCCTTTTTATCGCCAGAATAGTTGGTCAAATGCGTTTGATCAGAGCTGCAAAAGATCGGAACAATAGTGGAGTCGATAGGCTTTTTCAACTATGAAGAACATATAATTATGACGATACGTCGACGAAATAAAGATTCATACGTGCTCATTTCACTACCAATCGCATGTGTGAACTTCAGAGTATACTCTGTCCCCCAATTCATTATAATCCTTAATCGGTGCATATACCATATGCTCTTTAAATGCAGATTGTTGGAGTTGAAATTCGTTGCAGTCAATGGGGTCTCGATAGTAAAAACGCGTCTTTCCGTCGTCGCGTAGCGCTTCTGAATTGATATGACCTGTATAACTGACTTTACCAGATTTCCATGAGTCAATTCCAAGTGCATAGGTCATTTCATCGATTTTAGTGTACAGAGTATATGCAGATGTGAAGCTTGTATTTACCTCCTGAAGCTTCATCAGCTCATCGATGGCAACCCTACTCAGTTTGTGCTTGACACACCAGTGTGCCAAACGATATTCTAGCTCACAAGAAAACGCTGCCCATCGGTTGATTTCGTCGTCGAAAATGTCGAAATCACCATCTATTACCTTTCCGGCTTCACGTAAGTCCAATGTGATCGATTGTAGTTCATTCGACTCGAAAGTCAGCTGTAGTGGATCTGTGTAGCCATTCTCATCGTTCTCACTTGAAGAATCGTCGACGGAAAGCTGAAACGGGTCATTTGGACATAGAGATAAATAGTCATGAAGGAGGATATCATGATCGGCGGTAATTGTGTATCCTTCGTCTGGAATCTGCTCCAGAGGCATGTAATTTACCCTCTCTGAATGGTGACGTCGAAGGTGATTGATGTATGTACCAGTGTAATGGTAAACCTTATTGCAATAATTGCAGAGTGAACAATTAATCGAACTCATTGGATATATATTTTCGTCGTCGCAAAGACGAGATGTGTAGTACAGAAAATAAGTGCTTATTTTGGGCGGAGATATCTGGTAAAACCCCTAACCTCATGTTTCCTTTTTCAAGGAAAGGGGTCCTATCGCACTTTGGCTTCATCCTTACCAGCCGAGTGAAATCATCAATTGTCATACAGTTATCGCAACTTGGAAATCAGTAGAAATGCTTTGCATATGATAGACGTCGAATCTGCGTGTCGCAACGATCACCTCGATACTAAACTCGGCGTTCCCACAGTAGGTAACTGTTCCCTGGATACTGCATTTCGTATCTGACCTGAACTCGTGGCAAATCGATTTCGACTTGACCGAGTAGATTCTACGTCATGGAAGGGCAGAATCATTGCGGGGTGTATGGCAGGGAGGTAGACGTCTAACAATTAATTATTCGTTGACGAGACGTCGATTTGAACATTTGACACATCGAAATTGGCATTTGAACGTGGAAATACCTCAATTCTTTGCCGCCACAGACCAGGATTCCGGAAGTCAACATCACCTAATCAGCTCGATTACTATGGAACGACCGAGGAGCACTATATAATACTCCCATCTTCCGTCCGCCCTCCATTCTGCTTCTCATCACCTTTTCCTCCTGATTCCTCCATATCATCATTACCATAATCTCATTGCAAGTTGATATCGCCGACGTTCAATTCCATCTTTGCAACCCTCGAAACCCATCTCTATTGTTTCGTATAAATTTAGTACCCATTCTCAACGTAAATTCTTTTGCCCCGTTCGAACAATGAACATCATCATTAGACATACCAACTTTGTCTAAATGACGATTCAACAACTCAAAGTATGGGCCGTGGAAAAGGGTATTGGGAAATCTAATTGGACATTGGAAGCATTGGAGCCCTACGAAGAGAAGGGAACAACAGGCAAGAAGGCCAATCGTGTCAGAGAGTCGATTTTTAGCATCGCTTCGAGCCTTGGTATCCGCGGCAAAAAGGAAGCAAGCAAAGCTGAATCGGACGGCATGATCAAACATTGCATCAATTCAATCTCCGATGTAACTGGTCAGAGAGCGCGATTTCATCAACGGTAAGCGGATCCTAGTGCCAATAATGTCGATGGAAGAAAATGCAAAATCGCCATTGACGACCTTGCTGAAATGGCCATCAGGAGGAGGAAGGGCAGATCGCCAGTGGAGATTACACCAAAGAGAAAGCGAAACGTGGAATCAGGTACGTTCTGCATCATCGTGATCACTTTTTCAAAGCTGACAAAATTAGATGGTGATGAGGACATAACGCCAATCAAGCATCGATGTCCAGTGACCCCTTCCGATGAGGAAGTGTTGAATTATACCATTGTATACGTCGATCCCATCACGGCACAGAAATGCGATGGAGAAAAGAACTTCTGATGGCAATGGCCCAATAGGGATGACTGTTCGTTGTTCACAGTGCTTACAAGCGTCATCGAGGCTACGATATTGACCGTTGTAAAGACGGTGAATGAAGGGATTCCTGATCTCTCACAGAGAATCCGGAAATGGTGGGGCGTCAGATATGAGCCGGACAACGATGAAGGACCGCGAGTTGGAGATGTGGCTTCCATATTTAATGACAATTCAACACTTACATGGCTTTGAATGACGACCAATTTCGAAGTCCGAACCCTTTATTGCGTTCTACTGCGAAATGACGAAGTTCCGAATAATCCAATGCTTACGGGAAGGTCATTCCTACCACTCGACGAAATCCTTCCTTAGGAGGAAGAGATTCTTCACGACATAGGCGAAGAATCCGACGACGAATTGGCATCTTCCAGACCCAGACCTCGCAGCCTTCCAACGTCCCTAGCGAATTTCGTGGCCAGGAATAAACTTATCCAGAGGAGGCATATTAGTCAAAAACGATATTTGACGATTATTCAGATCAGGGGCCGTGCCATTTGGAGTGACGACAATTTACTCTCGGATCCGGAGGAGGAAAGATTCAATTGGCTGCACGACTATAAGTATTTGGTCAACCCTCCATCTCCTGGTTCGGAAGCCCATCTGAAGCCTATTGAAAAGCGAAAGAAAACCTGAGACAATGGAAATCGTCATTGGCAATTTGCTTCGGGATTTGACTGGGAATAGATTTTCGCTCATGTTATAATTTGCTTGATTTTTGCTTGAGATTTGTTTACTTTTTGTTTGGTTTGGTTTTTGCTTGGGTTTATTTTGGGGTAATTGGGTAGCAATGGAATAGGTTTTCTTGTGTGGTGTTTGTGTAGTTTGAATTACGATATTCGTTGTCGCCTTGACGTTTTCAATTGTAAGATTCAATGCTCCAAGATATATCAATTTTTGGTGTCCGCTATTTAGTGTCTGCACTACAACCAATGGGATTTCAAATACTAATTGAGGTTCATACAATGATTGCCATTTTAAGCTACCTTGCCAATATGCTCAAACACTAATGTACTTTTCAAATCTAATTATAGTTGTCGAAACGACAAATTCCGTGGTCTATACCATCAATGTACACTACACTCCATTGCCTATACCGTAAACATACATCACACTCTGGTGCTCTCGGTGTTTCAACCCTAATCTGGTCAGGGGTGTGCAGCCCAATGTTCCTGATGACGATTTTCGCTTTTTAGACGAATCAAGATTCAGTAGACTAACCTCTTTTCAAGCGATGGTATGTATTCTGACGGGAGCGGCCAATATCAGGGGGTTAGTTGGACAGGTAGCTCCGTCCACCATTTTGGTTGACCTACGATAAAGAACATCCATCCGATGACTATTATCGTCTTATCTTTTACAGTTTTCATATACTCTGTATCTGGTTTAATCTACGCTCTTTATATTTCATTTATTCTTGAGTTATTACACACTCCTTTCCAATCAAATGACTCGTAGGCGTAAGCATTCTCCACCTCCATGAAATTTAAATCATCAACCATCCAGACAAGACGATGATGCCGATAACGAGCTCTCAGAAATTTCTGATACGTACGATTATTGCCGCCTTAACGACAAAAATACACAATTCTCCTCTCAAAGGTATACTGGCAAGCGCTCTGCTCTTCGCCAACTAACTCCTCCTTGCGCCCAACCTCATGCCCCGAGTCGACAAGAGGTCCATATTGAAATGGATGATGATTATGGGAAGGAGCAAAGGACTCCCGAGATTCCTGGCAAGAAGGTATGGACTCTGATAATAAGACGACGATTTTCGTATTCTAATCATTATTATAGCACATGACACGTAAGGAAAGGGGTGAGTACTGTGTGGTCTTGAAAGAGCTTTGGGAGGAGTGGAACCTATTGACGAGGTGATGGGACAAATAGTTGGAGCAGAATACGGTATCCAACAGACACTTTCCAGTGTTGAATCATTGGTTCTTGCCGAAGTAAAGTCTATCGCCGGCAGATATGCAATGTTCAATAACCCTTTCACCACTAATGCTGTCAAGACCGCTCAGATCCACTCGTGGTGATATCATTATGTCACAAAAGTCGATCCGTCAATGAGAAACACTGACCCTCCTTGTGCATACATTTCGGTGGTATTTATTTCATCCTCTCTATCACAATTTTCGTCTGACAAGATATTACAGCCCTCGGCAAGATTACCTCCTCACGCTCAGCAATGGTCTATAAGTGCAAGGAGAAGGTGGATTCCTTGTATGGTTCAGAACAATGGACGAGGATGGAGTCAAACAACACGTCGCACACCTCCTGGTTTGAGACCGATTCATATGCCCTGAGCGGATGAGAACGGTATGTCTTTAAACAATGTCGAAATATGTCGTCTAATATATCTTTTTAGGATTGCAAGTATCGTTTCATGGCGACCGAAATCGTGGACCTTTTTTACTAGATAAACTTTACAGGAGTAAGACAATTGGGAATGAAAGATCGTAGAATGATCGATATGATCAATTCGACGTTCATTGTACTTGCTGCGACCGCGATCCACCATTGCCTTGGAGCATGAAAAACCGGGAAATACAAGACACCAGCTGAGTCTGGCCCTGGTGGAGGTGCACATAATGAGATCATATTCAATCATATTTGGTTATGAATACTAACTGTCACTGCATAGTTGTATTTCATCATTTCGAAGCCGAGTTCCTTTCTACCTCACCCGAGGTTCAAACCAAGAGGATCGAAGACGTCAAAATGATTATTTGTCGAAGGCAGAGATGGACAGGAGTTGTCGAGGGGAATGCATCAATGCCGTACAATGACCAGGGAGTACACAAGGAGGAGTATCTGTCGTATGTCACTGAAGAACTTGCTGATGTTTCCGACAACACATTTCATCGTATAACTGTCGAAGTTGAAGCTGCACAATCTGCACTCCTACCAAGTTGCGTGCGACATGATATCATCTCTAGTACTGTTGATGTCAGCGGCACCAGCAACACCAATACCAACAACATGAACAACAATTGCAATGACGATTTCAATGTTGCGGACAGGGAAAAAGTTAGTTCAGAGGATTATGGGAGCTTTGACTTCAACATATCTGTCTTCAATGACTGTTGAGAGAGCAAGTGTGGGTATCTGACAGAGGGAATATACATAATGGAGAGGCGACACTTATGTTGGTCTTCGTAATATGGTTTTTTGGTTCTTAAGATTGTTGTATTTCTATTTCACAATCATTGTACGGATACTTGTAATCTTTAGTATCGTAATTGTCATTGGTCAGTAAGCATTGTATAAAATTAAGCGTTGACTGAAAACATATTTGCGACAAGAATTTGTGATATCAACTCGTGAGAATTATCAACAATTATTATCATGAGAATAGATACTAACTTAAATCAAATGAACAGCCTTATCAATTTGAGTCAGTTGAGGAAGACTACTATCATGAGTTTGGAAAATTAAGACAGCGTAAGGGATGGCCATACAAAGTAAAAGGGGTTTGAATAAAGCCAATGAAGGTGTATTTCAAACATCTCGACGATGAAGACAAGACGATGGTTTTTCACCTCAAATGGGATCATGACCCCATTTGAGCACATGGTATTTGACTTCACCAAAGTGTTGACGAAAGTAGCATGGAGAGTTCGCGGAAATAAAAGCACAACCGGAGCTGGTTCATTAAAGAATACCAAAAGCTTCAGAACGTCGTCCCTACGATGCAACTCGAAGGCCCATTCTGGCCAACGCCCACATTGTGTTTTGACCTTCATGGGCGCAGCACGTTAAATAAGCTTAATCAACAAAAATCTGTTTTTGCTGATGCGGATACTATCCATAAGGGTGGCAAGCGGGGCTACCGACAATCTTGCTCCGAGCTGGGAAACACCACCGGTGACAAATCCAGCCAGCCTGGATCGAACAAACAGAGCAAAACAGACAGAGGAGGACAATCATCATGCTTACTATCAGTACCGTACATATCGACGGAGGTGTTTCAAAGGCAACGATCCAGCGGCAAATGCTTACGCTGTGAATCGCCAAACCACAAGGTGAGTTTCTGCCACAAATATTCTCGAGATAACCCACCACCGCAAGACCAGAAGCTAGCTCGGAGTGGCTATGGAGGGTAACAGGTCAAATGACAGAAGTCGTTCAATAACCAGTAGGTAAAAAACTCATAATCCTCTCTTGACATCAAGCCCGACAGGAGAGGTTCGATGAGGCGGAATTGGGTTTCGAAATATTGGCAATGCAGGCATTGATGGTGGCGATAGAGAGCATACAACTACATCGGATCGCCTTGAAGCCAAGGGTGATGCTAGAGGACTCAAAAGCTCTGATGTCAAGTCAGTACTGATGCGGCACAGCCAGACCGAATACATCGCATATTGTCCATAAGGTTCTTATAAGAGATGGGAAGGGAGTGATGCAACTCGTTCGAGCACGTATCGATTGCAGTGCGATGAGTATCTTCATATCACCGAGATTAATTAAACGGCTCGGTTTACTGGACGAATCGGCTTTCAATATGACTCTGGGCTTTAACAGCCAGGTGATGGCTCACGTTAGCAAGAGTCGAAGAACGGCGATGACGGTTCAATAGTTGGAGCACTTATCACCGGTTCAGAAATCTGATGTGCTAGTTGTGCCCATGCGGGCTTACGACTTGGTTTTGGGGTTACCTTGATTCAAGTTCAGGAATCCTGATGTCGATTGGCAACGCGGTCGACTTTTGGCTCTCCGAACTCCAGGGGGAGCGGATGTGGTGGCAGTGGACCGGGCAGATCAACTGGAATGTCCCAGGAATATACCAGGATCTACGGCTAGGGAGGAGACGTGATCCGAAGGTGGCTGTACTCCGGATCTTCAAATACTTGAAACTACTTCCTTCGACGATCTATTGGCCAGAGTAGAGGTCGTCAGGATATTCTTCCTAAGAGTGGAGGATTGTACAGGACTGCTGGGAGCGACTGTGGAAGGCATCGCCGAAGGAGGTGAGATTGGCCCCAGGCGGTTGACGGATGATCAGGGATCAGTGACGGTAGTTGAGGCACAAGAGTTACCAACAAAGCGGGGCTTAAATGACTGCTACCGGCTCGCCGTATCACGAAGGGAGGAGGCGCGCCATGGTCATACTCCATTGTGATGGGCCAGCTGGTACCACTACTACTGGGAATTCCTACTCTCCATCAGACGATTGAAACACACAGCTAATGAGTATAGATGGAGCTGTATCTGAAATGGTGCTTACAGATGACTGCGGCCATAACTCTGCCAAGTATCAGGAATTCATGGAGGTCTTTAGTGAGACCAAGGCAGAGATGCTGCCACAATACCGATCAATTGACCATGCGATTGACATGGAGCCCGATTTTAAGTTACCATATAGGTGTATCTATAACCTATCGGAGGTCGAGTTGAGAACTCCAAAGGTCTACATCGAGACAATCCTAACCAATAGTTTCATCCAGCAGTCCTTATCACCGGCAGCGGCGCCAATACTTTGTGCAAAGAAGAAAGATGGCCAATTAAGACTTTGTGTGGACTACTGTGCACTCAATAAGGCGACGGTTGAGAACTTGTACCCTCTTCTTTTGATTTCAGTGATTCTTGACTGCGTGGAAGGTACCAGTGTCTTTACGAAACTCGACCTGTGCGGAGCCTACCACCTTATTCGTATTAAGGAGGGCGATGAGTACAAGAGGGTATTATGAACCCGATACGGCCAATTTGAGTACAAAGTTATGCCATTCGGCTTGACAAATGTACCAGCTACTTTCCAGGCTTATATCGACGATTGTCTGCGGTCCTACATTGACGACTTTGCTGTATGCTACCTTGATGATATCCTGATCTACTCCACAAACGAGAAACAGCATGACGAGCATGTTTGGAAGGTGCTGGAACGACTCCAAGAGTTTGGACTCTATTGCAAGTCCGAGAAGTACCTATTTGGAGTTGCGGTGGTCGACTATCTCGGCTTCTTGATCAGTTCCGAAGGCATCGGCATGGAATCGGACCGAATATCAATAATTGAGGATTGGCAGACTCCTAAGTCAGTCTATGATGTGCAATTCCTTCTCGGGTTCACAAACTTGTAATGGTGTTTCATCCGAGGATATGCTAAGGTGACCCTCCCAAGCACAGAATTACTAAAATCCGATGGGCAGAGCAAGAGCAGTAAGTCAAAACAACCATCAAATCAATCGCAGCCGATCTGATCAAAATGGAAATGGACTCAGGAAGTCGAGCTGGCTTTCTGGAAACTCAAACAGACGTTCACCGCAGAACCAATTTTGCAGTACTTCGATCCAGCCAAGGCCATCATCCTTCAGACGCATGTAAGCGGCTTCGCAATTGCAGGCATCCTGAACCAGTATGATGGCTTCGAAACCCTTCGGCCAGTCAATTTCTACTCTCGGAAATGCTCTCCAGCTGAGCAGAACTACGATACGTATGATGGGTATCTCCTCGCAATCGTCGCAATCTTAAAGCAATGGCGGTACTATTTGGAGGGTACCTGTCACAAACTTCTGATGCGGTGTGACCACAAGAACCTTGATTATTTCCAAACTTCCAAAGTGCTCTCATGGCGACAAGCTAGGGGGTCGGAAATTCTCTCGGCATACAACTTCACAATAGAGCACATGGAAGGTACGAAAAACCCTCCCGACGGTTCATCGAAACGGTCTGATTATGAGATTGGCTACGAGAAGCCTGTCGGAATGCTTTTGGCGACACTGGCAGTTGAACCCTACGATAACCTCCTACCGGCGATAAAGAAGGCTCAGGCCACAGATTTATAGGCGGTCAACGTATCGGGTAAGCTAGTCGATAACCCAGTGGACACAGCCATAGCCAAAGCCAAAGACAAAGCCAAAGCCAAAGTCGAAGCCAAAGACATCAACTAATTGAGCGTCGTTGCTAGAGCTCTGACCTTTGAGGGGAGGATATATGTTCCAGCGGAAGATGTTCTCCACAGCTAAGTGATAAGTCTCTTCCATGACAACCCTGAGTCCGGTCACTTTGGAGCTCATAAAACTGCTGAGTTTGTCTCTAGGGATTCTTATTGGCCTGGGATGGACGTGCACATAAGGAAGTTTGTCAGCAGCTGCGAAGTATATCACCGAATCAAGGCCCTGTGGCATGTACGCCACGGAATCAACATGTCACTGCCACCACCGTCACGACCCTGAGAAGGCATCACCATGGACTTCGTCACAGGCTTGGCAGAATCGACCGCATCCGAATGTATGGGGATCCTAGTCATCGTCGATCGACTGACCAAGATGGCGATCTACCTGCCCTGCAGAAAGGATGTCGATTCACCTAAGCTGACCAGACTCTTCTTCGAGCACGTGATCTGCAAACACAGTGTCCCCAACAACATCATCATCGATCGGGGCACCCAATTCACGAGTCGGTTCTGGGCGAGGATCTGCAGTCACATGAGTATCGACCACCGACTGTTGACCGCCTTTCCTCCGCAGACTCATGACCCGACGGAACGGCAGAATTAGACAATGGAGCAGTTTCTCCCAGCCTTCTACAACTATGAGCAGCATAACTGGATGAAGCTCCTACTAATGGCCGAATTCACGTACAACAACACTGTGCATGCATTGACAAGGATGATACCCTTCTGGCCAACTATAACTACCATCCGACGATGCAGTTCAAGACACCCAAATACTTAGCCCACTTGAAGTCGGAAGCTGAAGCAGATACCTTGGCAGCCGGGCTGCAGGAGACGTACCATGCCCTGAGAGAAAACCTGTTGGAAGCTCAAGCCCACCAGACGAAGTCTGCCAGTGGCACGGAAATGACGTTCGAGGTCGGAGATAAGGTCTAGCTTTCAACTCGGAAAATCAAGAGTAAGAGAACATCCAAAAAGTTGGATTACAAGAGTATCAGGCTGTATACGGTGAGTAAAGTCATCAATAAGAATGCTTACAAATTAGACTTACCAAAGACGATGCGTATTCACAACGTGTTCCACGTCTTCCTGCTTGATAAATACTCCCCACCTGCCATTGGCCAGCCACCATCAGAATCGCAACCGACGATTGTCGACGATACGCAAGAATGGGAGGTCGATTGGATTCTCGATTCCAAGCGACAGTACCAAAAGCTCCACTATCTCGTTTAGTAGGCCGGTTACAATTTCTTACGTACGAGCTGGACGCCGGCAGAGAATCTCGACAACGATCAGGAACTGGTCGATACATTCCATCGGTAGCATCCAACTAAGTCACGATCATAAACGACGTGTGGTCAGAGCTATAGAGAATCAGAGTTATGGAGGATCTGGAGGATTTGGGGCAAATGACATGGCTCCTCAGGTTTCGTTCATTCTTCTTCTCTTCTTATGGATTCGGCCTGATATAAATAGCATCCTGCATGGGTTTTACCACCTACCACTGGAGGTGGATTTACCTGTGCACCGAATCCGCCGTGAGGTCGCGGCGATGCCACTGATCGGTGGTGGGACTTATGCAGATGTACAAAGTGGTACCCATCGAACATTATCTTTCTTTATGTATATATATGTTGCAGCTCAGGAGGACTGCGGATAAAGAGGGGGATAATGCAATGGCGGTACCAGGTGCACTTGGCCATTGTAAGTTCACTTGGCTGCCGAGGCCAGATAAGCCCCCTTCATATATAATCACCTTGCGAAGTGCTTTTGGCACGCTAGCGATTATCTTACCTACATACTGTACAATTGATATCTTTATCAGTTATTTCCGTTTGCAACCTTATCTACGTATAACTATCAATACGAGGACATACATCCTTACATTGGCCTCGTAAGTGCAGTTGGCAGCCGAGGCCGGATATGTACCCTTCATATATAGTCTGATCCTTTTCTCCCCTTACCTTCAACCGTATTTGCACTCTAAGTTCTAAGTTCTAAGTTCTAAGTTCAAAGTTCTAAGTTCAACTCTATGATACTACTCTCTCTCTCTCATACAGTCTCTCTCTTTATTTGCAATGCTAACGGATGTACAGACAATTTTAACCGAGGTAACCAGCTGGTCATTATCGATCATCTCCATTGAGCCGACAGCCAGCACGGCTCGATCAAGTTCAGCCAGTCCAGAGCCAGCACGGCTCGATTGCGTTCAGCCAGTCGACAGCCAGTAAAGCTCGCTTGTGTCTTGCCAGCCCAGGCAAGCACGGCTCGATCGCATTCAGCCAGCCCCACGCCAGCCTGGCTCAATCTCCTGCAGCCAGCCCAGAACCAGCACGGGTTGATGGTGTCTAGTCAGTTGTCAGCCAGTCCAGCTCAACCTTCAAGCGTACCTGATCAAAATTCTAATATTTTTGTCCAGATCTGCTCATCGCATACAGCCAGCCGAGAGCCAGCATGGCTCGATCGCGTATACTCGATCATGAGTAGCCAGCACGGCATGATTTCTTATATATAGATAGCAATAAATTTGTGAATCAAGTGTGACTTTAAGTATTCAATTGACTGCCCTGGTAAATCAAGGCTGTGACCGGGAATCAAGGCTGTGACCGGGAATCAAGGCTGTGACCGGGAATCAAGGCTGTGACCGGGTATCAGGGCTGCGATTGTACAGTGTACTGTGTCTGGAAATAAATACTCCGCCTGTAAGTACGGCAGGATGGAAATGCTGTGTCTATAGTACCAGGGTAGTGCCAGTGTACGATGAGGCTCGAGAGGTTTCGTCTAAAGTATCGGATACACCTTAGACGTTCCAGCATCCGAGACGTGACTGGGTTCTTTTTTCCCAATAAGTATGAAGTCATACCAGATTCATTAAAAGAATATTATAATAAATATTCTCCACCGAGAAAGATAAAAGCTTGAATACCACTGATACTTGGAAGGTACAAAAGAGGAGGAAGCAATGTATTATATATGTTAAACTCATTCAGTACTGAATTACATGGAGGTCATTGATAGTTTATGTTTATTGAATATGCAGAAGTTATAGTTTTTATATAAAGAAATGTACGAGTTGTATCTTTGGTTTGCATACTTCTTTCAATGGAATTTCCATTGAGGTGACAGTAATTGGAGAGGGTGGTACTCCATAGGATTTTCTCTCAACAGGTAATTGTAGTTTATTAGTCAGTAATTGTTACAGGTCACAGGATTGTACATGATCAGGTACTCTCGATGCAGGGTTAACTATGACCGGTCGAACAAACACTTGATCGGGATGGTACCAGCACCATTCCTGCACCTGATTGAATCTCCACTAGATATCATTTATTTCAATTATCACAATCAACGAAATCAGATGAGCTATTATGCAGTCAACCATATCACTGGTAAGGATTCAAGGGTGGTTACTAGATTGATACTTGGCCATATCATGCCATCGCGAATACGAAGACACCTGAATGGCTGTACTTATGAAATCATCAGAGTTTGCACCATAGCTGACAAGGTCTTTGATGACAATGCATATGCCTACAGCTTTCAATGATGTACTTCATGATTGAAGAATACCCATTGAATTGAATCTAAGGAATTGTAAGTGTATCATAGGTGTGGACAACAGAAGTCCAAACAACTGATGACAGTAGAAACTGTATTCGTGCAAGTAGAAGGTTTCAGCATCAACGTATGGAAGGTCCTACAGTGGAGATAAGGGTGGGCTGACAAGCGAATGGATATTGGTGTGAATGATGGAAAGCTACAGAAGCTCATGAGAAAATCATATTTAGAAATAATTGTTAGAGTGAGAGGAAAGTGGAATAAAGATCTCTGGAATCTCCACAAGTAGAAGGGCAAGATTGTTGATGAAAAGAACAAGTCTTAACTATACATAATTGGAAACCCAAACATTTTGGTATTAAATGTTTTGTGACATTCACATTCTGAGCGAATATTTATAACTTCTTTCGTTAACTAGACCTGACAACAGTAAGGATGCTACTTGTAGTATTCGGAACAAAGCAGATCAGTTTGTGGAGGATTGAACGAAGGAGGATTCATTCAGGGTTCAATCTGAGGTTCGACTCAAACTGTAGAGTTTGACTCAAACTACCAACCAAATTTTACCACTGTGCACAACAATAGGTAAGCGAGTTCTTGTCTGATTGGCTTGATTTCTTTATTTATAATATTGTGCTGAAAGTTAGCTAAACGGTGAAGTACAAATCAAGCTGATCAGACAAGAACTCATGTACCAATATTAGTTTGATATTGTTGGCAAAATGTGGAAATTCTTAGGCGAATTGCTTGACAAGGATTCAGTTTGTGCGAACCAAATCGGTTCGTCAATACTACCATCTTCTGACGATTCATTTCCAATACTTACTACTTCTAATTGTCAACCTGGAGTGATGTTCACAGTGTTATATTATATCGTGAGAAAAGAAATGCTTCTTTTCAAGCTATCGTTCTACATTGAAAGCAATCAAAGAATTATAATGCCTGACCCCCTTGAATGTGTTTCTTTATTCCGAATATTGGATAGAACATCCTACAGGGAGAGTATTGGTATCATGAATCAGACTTCGAGTTCCACACCAGCTGGAAAACAGATTCCGTTCTAAATGGAAGCTATCACTATGAACTTGTATGTGCAGAGTATTATATCAGGTTGGCTATAGGTGTGAGTATCAATCAATCAAATATAGAACTGAAATATCGTGTACAACTTGGAAGACAGAAACCTCTTGTATACATTACGATATTGATCCTGTTTGTTCTGAACTCAACCTTAGCCCTTACAGACCTGTGAATATCATATATACCACACTAGGAGCCATCTTGGCAGCTTAAACGAGAAGCAGGTGATAGACTCTTGATTGAATGGCATATTGATGTAGTCCTCTTCTTCTGAACTTGAATCCTGTACAACAAGATTTTTCAAGGACAGATCTAGGTCGTACTCAGAGAAATGATAGAAACTGAGTCAGATACCATGATGAGCAAGGAAGTGATGTTTTATGAGTAGAACATGCTTTGATAGAAGTAGGTAAGGAGAAGAAAGTGGTCCGATACAAGCCTATTATACTGAATGACATATATGAATGTGTGATCTTATTCATAAACAACATTGAGACAAGACTGAACTGTATGCATGTAGACATTATACAGACACAGACAAGCAATGTTAAAATTTGTAAAGCCCTTGCCGAATTGGTCCAGATATATGAAGGCCTAGTCTTCAGGCTACATATAATCTACAATCATGGGGCATCAGGTATTGGTAACCTGCTGAGGATACAGATTGAGCACCACAAAGATATTATTGTCCAGTATCAGGTATTTGCCCCCACGATTAGTGCTGCAATTGCCATCGCAAAACCACAGTAATTCGAAAAGTATAAAGAGTTATACCTCTCTCTTGGGAGACAAATATAGTGCTCACAAGTAGCTTTGTCCCCTCCTGCTGCCATGTTGCAAAAGAGGAAAAGAGTCCAGAAAAGGCTCACATTCCATGTACACAATTAGTCAGAAGAAACCAACAGTGTCAAACTACAAGCCAATGAAGAAGTCAAGAGACTTGGTGAACTCCAGAAGAAAGCCAATAAAGAGACTCAGAGTGTCACAGAACTCAAACGACAAGTTGTCTCTCAGATAATACAGAGAGAAACCGATATAACGAAGACCCAAAGAGATATGGACAAATATCTTCAGGAATTCACAAGGACCCCCATGACAATACTCTCAGACATCAGCAAAAACAGATTTTTGTTGATTAAGCTTATTCAACGTACTGTGCCCATGAAGGCTGGATCACAATGTGGCCGTTGGTGAGAATGGGCCTTCGAGTTGCATCGTAGTCACGATGTTCTGAAGCTTTTGGTATTCTTTAATGAACCAACTCCGGTTGTGCTTTTATTTCCGCGAACTCTCCATGCTACTTTCGTCAACACTTTGGTGAAGTCAAATACCATGGACTCAAATGGAGTCGTGACCCCATTTGAGGCGAAAAATTATCGTCTTGTCTTCATCGTCGAGATGTTTGAAATACACCTTTATTGGCTTTATTCAAACCCCTTTTACTTTGTATGGCCATCCTTTACACTCTCTTAATTTTCCAAACTTACGATAGTAGTCTTCCTCAACTGACTCAAATTGATAAGGCTGTTCATTTGATTTAAGTTAGTATCTATTCTCATGATAATAATTGTTGTTAATTTTCATGAGTTGACATCACAAATAGTCATCACAAATATGTTTTCAGTAAACCCTTAATATTATATAGTACTTACTGACCGATGACAATTATGATACTAAAGATTATAAGTGACTTTACAATGATTGTGAAAAAGAAATACAACAATCTTAAGAATCAAAAAACTATATTGCGAAGACCAAAATAAGTGTCGCCTCTCCATTATGTATATTCCCTCCGTCAGATACGCACACTCGCTCTCTCAACAGTCATTGAGGACGGATATGTTGAAGTCAAAGCTCCTATAATCCTCTTGACTAACTCTTTCGGTGTCCGCAACATTGAAATCGTCATTGCAATTGTTGTTGATGTTGTTGGTATTAGTGTTGCTGGTGCTGCTGACGTCAACAGTACTAGAGATGATATCATGTCGCACGCGACTTGGTAGGAGTGCAGATTGCGCAGCTTCAACTTCGGCGGTCAGACGACGAAATGTGTTGTCGGAAACATCACCAAGCTCTTCAGGGACATACGACAGGTACTCCTCCTCGTGTACTCCCTGGTCATCGTATGGCATTGATGCATTCACCTCGACAACTCCTGTCCATCTCTGCCTTCGCCGAATCATCATTTTGACGTCTTCGATCGTCTTGGTTTGAACCTCAGGTGAGGTAGGAAAAATCTCGGCTTCGAGACGATGAAATACAACTATGCAGCGACAGTTAGTATTCATAAGCAAATATGATTGAATGTAATCTCACGATGTACACCTCCACCGGGGCCAAACTCAGCTGGTGACTTGTATTCTCCGGTTTTCCATGCCCCAAGGCAATGGTGAATCGCAGTCGCAGCAAGTACAATGAACGTCGAATTGATCATATCGATCATTCTACGGACTTTCATTCCCAATTGTCTTACTCCTACAAAGTATGTCTCGTAAAGTAGGTCCACAATTTCGGTCTCTGCGAAACGATACTTGCAATCCTAAAAAGATAGATTAGACGACATATTTCGATATTGTTCAAAGACATACCGTTCTCGTCCGCTCAGGGCATGTGAATCAGTCTCTATCGAGGAGGTGTGCGACGCGTTATTTGACTCCATCCTGGTCCATTGTTCTGAAGCCATACAAGGAATCCACCTTCTCCTTGCACTTATAGACCATTGCTGAGCGTGAGGAGGTAATCTTGCCGAGGGCTGTAATATCTTGTCAGACGAAGATTGTGATAGAGAGGATGAAATAAATACCACCGAAATGTATGCACAAGGAGGGTCAGTGTTTCTCATTGACGGATCGACTTTTGTGACATAATGATATCACCACGAGTGGATCTGAGCGGTCTTGACAGCATTAGTGGCGAAAGGGTTATTGAACATTGTATATCTGCCGGCGATGGGCTTCACTTCGGTAAGAACCAATGATTCAACACTGGAAAGCGTCTGTTGGGTACCATATTCTGCTCCAACTATTTGTCCTGTCACCTCGTCAATAGGTTCCACTCCTCCCAAAGCTCTTTCAAGACCACAGAGTACTCACCTCTTTCCTTACGTGTCATGTGCTATAATAATGATTAGAATACGAAAATCATCGTCTTATTATCAGAGTCCATACCTTCTTGCGAGAAATCTCGGGAGTCCTTTATTCCTCCTCATAATTGTCATTGATTTCAATATGGACCTCTCGTTGACTCGGGGTGTGAGGTTGGGCGCAAGGAGAAGTTAGTTGGAGAAGAGCAGAGTGCTTGCTAGTACGTCTTTGAGAGGAGAATTGTGTATTTTCGTCGTTAAGGCGATTATAATCGTACGTATCAGGAATTTCTGAGAGCTCGTTATCGGCATCATCATCTTGTCTGGATGGTCGATTATTTAAATTGGATGGAGGTGGAGAATGCTTGTACCTACAAGTCATTTGATTGGAAAGGAGTGTGTAATAACGAAACAATAAATGAAATATAAAGAGCGTAGATTAAATCAGATACAGAGTGTATGAAAACTGTGAAAGAGAAGACAATAATAGTCGTCGGATGGACGTTCTTTATCGTAGATCAACCAAAATGGTTTACGGAGCTACCCGTCCAACTAACCCCCTGATATTGGCCGCTCCAATCAGAACACGTACCATCGCTTGAAAAGAGGTTAGTCTACTGAATTTTCATTTGTCTAAAATGCGAAAATCATCATCAGGAACATTGGGCTGCACACCGCTGACCAGATTAGAGTTGAAACACCGAGAGCACCAGAGTGTGGTGTACAGTTTTGGTATAGGCAATGGAGCGTAGTGTACATTTATGGTATAGACCACGGAATATGTCGTTTCGACAACCAAAATTAGATTTGAAAAGTGCATTAGTGTTTGCACATTGTCAAGGTAGCTTGAAATGGCAATCATCGTATGAACCTCAATTAGCATCTGAAATCCCATTGGGTGTAGCGCAGACACTAAATTGCGGACACCAAAAATTGATATATCTTGGAGTATTGAAGCTTAGAATTGAAAACATCGAGGCGACAACGAATATCTTAATTCAAACTACACAAACACCGCATAAGAAAACCTATTCCATTGCTACCCAATTATCCCAAAATAAAACCAAGCAAAAACCAAACCAAACAAAAAGTAAACAAATCCCAAGCAAAAATCAAGCAAATTATAACCTGAGTGAAAATCCATTCCCAGTCAAATCCCGAAGCAAATTGCCAACGACGATTTCCATTGTCTCAGGTTTTCTTTCGCTTTTCATTAGGCTTCAGATGGGCTTCCGAACCAGGAGATGGAGGGTTGACCAAATACTTATGATCGGGCAGCGAGTTGACTCTTTCCTCCTCCGGATCTGGGGGTAAATAGTCGTCACTCCAAATGGCGCAGCCTCTGTTCTGAATAATCGTCAAATATCGTTTTTGACGAATAAGCATCCTCTGGATAATTTCATCCCTGGCCACAAGATTCGCTAGGGATGATGGAAGACTGCGAGGTCTGGGTCTGGAAGATGCCAATTCGTCGTCGGATCCTTCGCCTATGTCATGAATAATCTCTTCCTCCTAAGGAAGGATTTCGTCAAGTGGTAGGAATGATCTTCCTGCAAGCATTGGAGTATTTGGAACCTCATCGTTTCGTAGTAGAACGCAATAAAGCGTTCGGACTTCCAAATTGGTCGTCAATCAAATCCATGCAAGTGTTGTATTGTCGTTAAATATGCGAGCCACATCTCCAACTTGCGGTCCTTCATCGTTGTCCGGCTCACATCTGACGCTCCACAATTCCCGGACTCTCCGTGAAGGATCAGGCATCCCTTCATTCACCGTCTTTACAACGGCCAATATCGTAGCCTCGATGACACTCGTATGTAGTGTTGGCAACGAACCGTCGGAAGTTCGTACAATTGATGAGCCGATTTGGTCCGCGCAAACCGGATCCTTGCCAAGCCTTTCGCTCCAAACCCCACCATTTCGGCCTACAACTGCGAACAGAAATAAGTAAACGAGTTCCTGTCCGATCGGCTCAATATTTAGCGCATCGTGTAGCTAACATCTCCCGCTACAAGATGCGCTAAAATTCGAGCAGCATGGACAATGACTCGCTTACTTATTGTTGTTCGAAAATAGATGGTTCGCGAACCGGTTTGTACAAACCTCGGAACTCCGTCCAAACCTCGGATCGAATCCGGATCGAACCCCGCCTTGGTTCGATCCGTGACGAACTGATCCGCTTCATTGCCAACACTACTCGTAAGCAGTGTGAACAATGAACGGTCATCCTTATTGGGCCATTGCTATCGGAAGTTCTTTTCTCCATCGCGTCTCTGTGCCGTGACGGGATCGATGTGTACAATGATATAATTGAACACTTCCTCATCGGGAGGAGTCATGGGACATCGACGCTTGATTGGCGTTATTTCCTCATCACCATCCAATTTTGTCAGCTTTGAAAAAGTGATCACGATGACGCAGAACATACCTGATTCGACGTTTCGCTTTGTCTTTGGTGTAATCTCCACTGGTGATCTGCCCTTCCTCCTCCTGATAGCCATTTCAACAAGGTCGTCAATAGCGATTTTGCATTTTCTTCCATCGATATTATTGGCACTAGGATGCGCTTCCCATCGAAGAGATCGCGCTCTCTGACCAGCTACATCAGGGATTGAATTGATGCATTGTTTGATCATGCCATCCCATTCTGCTTTGCTTGCTTCATTTTTGCTGCGGATATCAAGGCTCAAAGCGATGCTAAAAATCGACTCTCTGATGTGATTGGCCTTCTTGCCTGTTGTTCCCTTCTCTTCGTAGAGCCCCAATTCTTCCAATGTCCAATTTGATTCCCCAATATCCTTTTCCGCGGCCTATACTTTGAGTTGTTGAATCGGCATTTAGACAAATTTAGTATATCCAACGACAAAGTTCATTGTTCGAACAGGGCAAAAGAATTTACGTTGAGAATGGATACTAAATTTATACGAAACAATAGACATGGGTTTTGAGGGTTGCAAAGATGGAGTTGAACGTCGGCGATATCAACTTGAAATGAGATTATGGTAATGATTATATGGAGGAATATGGAGGAAAAGGTAATGAAAAGCACAATGGAGGGCGGACGGAAGATGGGAGTATTATATAGTTCTCTTCGGTCGTCCCATAGTAATCGAGCTGACTAGGTGAAGTTGACTTCCGGAATCCTGATCTGTGGCGGCAAAGTGTTGAGGCATTTTCACGTTCAAATGCCAATTTCGATGTGTCAAACATTCAAATCGGCTTCTCGTCGACGAATAACTAATTGTTAGACGTCTACTTCTCCGCCATACACCCTGCGATGATTCTGCCCCGCTATGATGTAGAACCTACTCGATCAAGTCGAAACCTATTTGCCACGAGTTCAGATCAGATATGAAATGCAGTATCCAGGGGACAGCTACCTACCGTGGGAATGCCGAGATTAGTATCGAGGTGATCGTTACGACGCGCAGAATCGACGTCTATCATATGCAAAGCATTTCTACTGATTTCCAAGTTGCGATAACTGTAAGGCAATTGATGATTGCACTTGGCTAGTAAGGATGAAGCCAAAGTGCGATAGGATCTCTTTCCCCGAAAAAGGAAACATGAGGTTAGGGGTTTTACCGGATATCTCCGCACAAAATAAGCACTTATTTTCTCTACTACATATCTCGTCTTTGCGACGAGGAAAATATATATCCAATAAGTTTGATTCATGGTACACTTTGCAATAATTGCAATAAGGTTTACCATTACACTGGTGCATACATCAATCACCTACAACGTCACCATTCAGAGAGGGTAAATTATGTACCTCTGGTGCAGATTCCAGACGAAGGATATACAATTACTGCCGATAATGATATCCTACTTCCAGACTATTTATCTCTATGTCCAAATGACCCATTTCAGCTTTCCGTCGACGATTCTTCAAGTGAGAACGATGAGAATAGCTACACAGATCCACTACAGCTGACTTTCCTGTCGAATGAACTACAATCGATCACATTAGACTCACGTGAAGCCGGAAAGGTAATAGACGGTGATTTCGACATTTTCGACGACGAAATCAACAAATGGGCAGCGTTTTCTTGTGAGCAAGAATATCGTTTGGCACACTGGTATGTCAAGCACAAACTGAGTTAGGTTGCCATCGATGAGCTGATGAAGCTTCAGGGAGTAAATACGAACTTCACATCTGCATATACTCTCTACACTAAAATCGATAAAATGACCTAAGCACTTGGAATTGACTCATGGGAATCTGGTAAAGTCAGTTATACAGGTCCTGTCAATTCAGAAGCGCTAACCGATGACAGAAAGATGCGTTTTTACTATAGAGACCCTATTGACTGCATCGAATTTCTACTCCAACAATCTGCATTTAAAGAGCATATGGTATATGCACCGATTAAGGATTATAATGAATTGGGGGAGAGAGTATACTCTGAAGTTCACACATGCGATTGGTGCTGGAATGAGCAGGTATGAGTTTTTATTTCGTCGATGCGTCGTCATAATTAAATGTTCTTCATTGTTGAAAAAGCCTGTCGGCTCCAGTATTGTTCCGATCATTTGAAGCTCTGATCAAACTCATTTGACCAACTATTCTGGCGATAAAAAGGAATGGCCGATCTACCTCAGTCTTGGAAACATTAATTCGACGATTCGATCAAAGCCCTTGAGCCTTGCCTGTATCGTCGTCACCCTGCTTCCAGTACCTCCAAAGCATCATCACCATGGTTGTGGAAAAGCAGCCGCCATCAAAGAGCAACAAGAATACAATCGGGAAGTGCTTAGATGGGTTTTTGAGATTATTTTTCGTCCTCTCAATGCGGTTTTCGAGAGAGGAAAATCCATGCTCTGGGCTGACTGAAAAATACGACAATGCTTTCCAGTCATCTGTACTTGGACGGCCGATTACTTTGAAAATATTCACCTTCATGCAATTAAACAGCCAGGTTGTCCGGTGTGTGAAGCCCCGAAATCGTCATTTGGAGAGGGCAATCAATTTACCTGGCCACACCGTGATTATGGACTATATTTCCGAAAGACGATTCAAGCCACATGATTTGATAATCAAGACCAAAACAATGCACGTGATTATCTCATGGAAAGAGGCGTAGCGATGACGGAAGCCATCTTTTGGAATATGAAATGCGTTTCTTTGCATATATTGATTGTTCCTGATATTTTACACACTATCTATCTCGGTATTCTGATGCATTTGATGTAGTGGATAGTGCTATTTTTGGAGTTTCACAAATGAATTGACTGCTTCAATGATCTTTGGGCAATAATGCCTCATTATCCAGGATTTGCACGATTCAATAAGCCTTACACAGCCATGACACAATGGAGTGGCAAAGAGATGAAAGCATTAGACTGTGTACTTGTTCCCATTGTCGCGACGATACTTTTCGATCCTTCATCGTAGCAGCAAGGTACATTCAAATTCGCCATGCTCTGTGTCCAAAACCTCGTCTACTTTCACCTCATGACTCAGCATCACAACTATACCGATGCGACAATCAAATATATGGAAGACTATCTCAGTAAATTTCATGGTCACAAAGACATCTTTAGTCGTTTTCATGCCAAAAAGTCAACCAAGAAGGTTGCTGAAGCTCTGCGAAAGCAGCTCGCTATCGATATGCAACATGAGCACGAGAATGATCCTGCATGGTCATGTCTTTCTGCAGCGGCAAAACATCATCGCATCGATGAGGACAAAATTCAAATCCATTCAGAAATAGCGTCGCACTTGAGTGATGAGTCTGACTTCAACTATGTCAAGATGCATCTGTTGAACCACTTTTCAGATCACATACGTCAGCTAGAGCAATTATCAAATGTAAGCTCTGAACTACCGGAAAGGTCGATGATGGACTTGAAAGATGTATACCAACAATCAAACCGCCATGAGCCATCTTTCCAGATTTTGTGCACGAAAGCCTGGAACGAGGTTTTCCAATTCAAAGATCTAAATCTCAACGCCGAAAAACGTCGTCATGAAAACCAAAATCTATTTCCCACGTCTCCAGCAATTCGAATGATGAAAAATCACCGGCCAGGAATCATGTCTCTAGCAGACCTCTAATTCTGGTGTGGAATGCCAAAAGGGGAACTTCAAAATCACATTGTATGGTATTTCAAAAGATATGGTAACTATACTGGATATGTCGATAATGACTAAGAATTTCGTCATCTACAAAACACAAAATACAGTCGTTATGATTCTGCAGCCATTCCAGTGACATCATTTCAAGGCGACAAGGAGACGATTCACATTGTTCGATAGACTGGAACCAACCAATGGAGGAAGCATAAGCCTCTCCGAAATGATACAGTTTTACTCTGGGATGGAACGCAGGGAGAGTTCAAGTCGACTAGAGGACAAATTCCAGCAAGATTACGATGGCTTTTCATCATTGAGGATATGGAGTCAAATCAACGATCACTTTTGGCCCTTGTCACCACAATAGTTGCAGGCCGAATGCGCGAGATTCCGGGGATGGTGATTGTTGAGGAGCGAGATCAGACACCTACATTACCTTTGGAGGACGGTAGTTATCGTCAAAAATCCCTTTTTGACGTTGGATCGACATATGTCATCCCTTTACACATAATTCATTGTACAGCCCATATGCTTTTACTTTCTTCTGATCCAGATAATAGTCGATGGTTTATAAATAATACTATTGACTTAGATGTATTCAATTTATTGTATGAGTAGATAGGATACTTGAAATCGTCGTTGCGTATATTGTACAAGTCGATCACTTTTATACCTGGAAGAAATTTGTATATTAGTAAATATTAGACATAGCAGTGCGAAATGTGCAGCTCTGAAGACGAAATATGACATCGCATACAATAATATGTGATATTATCATGAGATCAGGATAAGTGGGAACTAAATCTTAAGCGAGAACCTTACAAATTGACAATGTGTGTTGTTACGTGAGTTGCCAACTTGGCGACGACTATTTGAAACGCTTGGAGTACGAATTTTGTATGGTGAGGGTGGCAGCATGGGGTCAAGTTTCAGTGATGCTTAGAACGTTCAGAACGGTATCGACCGTACCATACTGTCTCGGTAAGCAAATTAGTTTTTGCTGATAGATGAAACCTTCAAGATGTCTATTAAGTTCCAATAAGATCTGCCCTTGGATATCTTGAGGGAGATATGAAACCAAGTAATGTAGGGTTCTGCCTTCGTTACTGCATAGGGACTAACGGATAGGTTATTGGGACAGAGAAGGCCTTACTCCAGATCCTGAGAGAGTACAACTAATACCAGCAGGTTCTGGTTCAGAATCTAGCTACTCTGACTCTCACTATTAAGAAGCTGATGGTGGTGAAAATGGTGTAGGAGGTGGTGAAGAAGCAGGTGATGGCAGTGGAGGAGATGGATGAGGTGGAGGAGGAGGAGAGCATAATACAAAAAGTGTACACCCAAGTCAAGTCCTTGTATCTTCTTCCAGCAGTACAGAATTTGGTACGCCACCTCCCAACAATCATATATCAGCAAGGTCATCCCAAAAAGGCAAAATGAATATGCCTTCAAAGTTAAATGGGAATATGAATGACACAAAGGGAATATATCAAAGATTGATTCAAACAGTAGGATATTATCTCAAGTTGTAACACCGGGAGCGTCACCTCAGAATTATCAATACAAGAAGTATCCTTACTGCTTTCAGGACTTGCTTGTGATGGAAGTTATAAAGGTTCGCTCAGGATGTGAAACTCACTAAAAGATAAAGATTCAAGATCAAGATGTTTGACTTTCCAATGCATATATTGTTAAGGCTTGTTCTTCTCCTCAAGAAGCTTGTCCTTCTACCCTTGGAGATTCTAGAGGTCTTTATAGCTCTATCCACTCGCTCAAACAATTACTTCTATCTACACTTTTCCCATGAGCTCCTCTACCTAACCTTCCTTATGCACCAATATCCTACCTGCCCTTTACTGCTCTTCCGGACCTTCCGCATCTTTCCGCTTGGATCTCTATCTCAGACAAATAGAACTCCTACTGATATCAGTCCTTCGGACTTCTGTGGTCCGGACCTATCGTATCCTTTCAATCTCATTTCTTCCATGTGAATGGTATCCTTTCGATCGTGAGGGACATTAATGACTTCATCAGCTGTGCTGCAAATGCAGGTGCTTTGGTATCTACAGCCTTTCAGCTGTCTTCACATTATTGATGGTATGAGCTGGCAGAGCATCGCCCCAATAACCACCTTTAATTCATTAACGGTTGACTGCATGACAGCTCATCTGATTTCGTTGGGTGCGAGTGATAATCTATGTAGTTTCGATGATGTTCAGGGATGGTGCTTATACAATGCCGACGTAGCTACCATTTGGTAATCGCAGGTGCTCCACTCTAATGGCCATTGGTGATGTACAACTTCTGAGGTATAGCACAATTATTATTGTGATCTATACCATGATGTCATCGATACAATCATCTGGATTGGTGGGATCTTAGATTACAAGGCCCTAGCCTGGTATGGTAATCTCCAAAAAGAAATGGAAAAGTTCTTCCAGGTTGATAACTGTAAATAATCAACCAGTACTATGGAGGAAGCATTCATTGATAAGCACAAGAAAGAGAAGTTCCTGTTTAGTATGAATAATGTGAACTACTCTGGAGATATTGAGGACCACCTGACATGAATGAAAATGCTCAACTTATGAATATGTTTTAGTGGAACGTCCTATATTCATTCCCAAAAACAACAAATACAAGAGGATATCTTGGATCGAATGTCAACTGCTGTGTACCACCGAAAGATGACACATCCTTCATTGAGTTAATGATGTGAGTGGGTATATAAGTTAACGATTGGTTGGTAGAAAAGAATACGTGTCATCAGAATCGTGACAACTCCCAAGATAAGAAAGGGAACAAATGGAATTATGTAATAAGGGAAGGATAAGCACCAAGCAAAGAATCAAGAAAAAGACAAATATTATGATTTCAAGAAACTGCAAAATGAGGAGAAGGGTCCGAAGCCTATTTATAGTCATAAGGCCAATGCCTTTAAGGGTGTTCCTAAAGATTTGATGGAAGCAAGAGGCAAATGCAACAAATGCAAGCATTGTAGATTCTCTGTATCTGACTGGTAGTTGTTCTGCAAGAATCACATTAAGGCTTCGTCCAGGAAAAAAAACAAGAAGTCCAAGTACAACGAAGAAACCCTGAAGCAGGAACCTACAGCCTCCAGTTCCAAAGTCTCACCAAGAATTTTGGTTGAAAGGATCACAGGGTCTGCAACTTATGCACTCTCAAGGTAATTGTATGAAGTGGACTCTAATGGTATGGAAATTAATGATTGAGAGATGCTGAGTTTCTTGTGTCTTTTCTTAGTTTTAGGATTGCGATCTTTTCTTTGGATAAGATTACCCTCACAATTATTGTATCTTAAATTTAGTTTAATACGATACCTTCTTTGGTGTTGTAAAGAAAGGATACATGATAATGAGTTCAGTAATCGACATATACTGGTCATATAGGATCGAAGTTCAAATATATAACTATTACATCACCTTCGAAAATAGAATACCAAATCTGCTATCCTCATGCTTACCTCTCATACTCGGTAGAACTATAATCCTTTACGGTTGGAGGTGTTTCGAATGGCATTTCATCATGGATTCTACACATAATAAAATTCAATATAAGCCTTCAGCAGAAGCACTTCAACCTGAACCTAAAAATACGAAACAACTACTACCTGAACTAATGACTAGTTCAAGACCTGCGATATACATCTTCGCATCATTTCAAGACAAGAAGAAAGTTCTTGTGAATGTTCTTTGGAGACAGGGTGTGATACACATATGATATCGAAGCAATAGACCAAGTCCAATTGAGTTCCATGGTGACTTTATCAGAACCAAAGTCAATCGAGAATTGTAATAGCGAGATTATAGAATGAGCTGGTTGGCAGAATACCTTTCTAGTAACTCTGTAGTATAGAACTAATTATATCAAAGTAATATTTGAAATTAGCCCTATAGAATCATTGACTGTTATTGTATTACCTTACTAACGATAGCATTATTAGGTTTGGTACTAACCATGCTGGATTGGAGTCATTGGATCTATGTATGTTAATATATTAAACGAAAGAGAAATCAATTGGATTGAGTGAATTCCATGGCAGTATCGACACTTCCAATCAGTTTTTAAAATAGAAACAGGTAATGCTATACCACCATATCGTTTGTTTAATCATGCAATCCATCGACAATATCGGAATCAACCTCTATGAGGTCACATTTATTCACTCTAAGAACAGGAGCTTGCGGTCTTAAAGAATATCTAAAAGAGATGCTTGACTATGGAAAGATTTGTGGAAGCAAATCACCTACTGGAGTACACATACCTGTCATTTCAAAGCCTTATGGAAGGAGTTTAATGTTATGTGTCAATAACAGAGGACTGAACTGTGTCACAATTATGAACCAGTATCCTCTACCTCTAATGAACGATATCAGTGATAGTGTCAATGGCTCCATGATTCTTACGAAGATTGACGTCAAGTCTAGTTATAATCTTTTCCGAATGAAGCCAGACAATGAGTAGAAAACAATATTTCATACGAGATATGGGTACTATGAGAATCTAGGCATATCCTTCGGCTTGGCAAATATACCCGCTATATTCGAATATATGATGTCCAACATTTTGAGAGATCTAATCGATCATGCAGTGGTAGTTTATATAGATGATATAATTATCCGTAGTAAGGACAAAGGGGAATATGTACGATTGACAAGAGAAGTCCTTCTTAGATTACAAGAAAACAACTTGACTATAGCTCCTGATAAGTATATGTGGTATCAGAAGCAAGTTGAATTTCATGGATACAACATATGAGCACATGGTATCAGCATGGCAGATAACTAGGTTGATACTATTTTAACGTTGAAAATATCAGGATCAATAAAGAATGTTCTGTCATTCCAAGGATTTACCAATTCTTACCAACGCTTGATCAAGGACTGTTCGATGATTTGTGAACTCTAGATACTGCTAACCAAACGAACTGGTGAACGATTTGATTGCATTGCACACCCACTTTGACAGCTTTCCTTCGATCTGTTAAAATAGCATTTTACTGAGGCACCAATCCTTCATCACTCGAACCCTGTATACCCTGTTTAGATTGAGACTGATACCAGTGATTTTACCATGTGCACTATTCTTTCCCAAGTAATAGATCGACAATTGCATCCTGTAGCATACCATTCTCGAAAGAGGGACAAAGCCTTAATCAATTATGGGATCCACAATAAGCAGATACTAGTAATAGTATTAGCCTTTCAGGAATTGAGATATTATTTCCAATGTGCAGTCCATCCAATTAGTATATTTCCTGATCACAAGAATGTTCAAGTTGAGTACTTGACCACGATCATACCATTAAACGATTCCGAAAACAAAGAAAGATTCAGACCTGATGAATATCTTTCTAAAGTAAGTATGGAAACTGTATGGTCTTCCCTCTAACATAGTATCAGACAGGGAATTGAGGGTCACATCAATACTTTGGTTTGCTATAGTCGAAGCTTTTAATATTCAATTGACAATATCTTCAGCGTTCAATCCACAAAATGATGGTCAAACAAAAAGAGTAAACCACACATTGGAATGCTACCTCTAAAGCTACTGCAATTACGATCAGGGTCACTGGTCAGAGATATTGGCAATAGTATAGTATGCCTATAACAATTCTCTTACTACTGTGACTGGTATGTCACCTGTCTTTTCAAATTATGGATTCAATCTTTGAACTAATTTACCCATTGAAGCTGAAGCAATAAATCCAGTATTACAGAACTGTATCCAGTGAATGTCAAGTATGCAAGAGTTTTGTTGAAAGGACATTGAGAGAGCACAAGATTCAATAGGGAAGTGCCATGAGAAACATGCTAAGGAATATCAGAAGCAATGGGTTGACGTGCTGGCTATGTTAAATGGGAAAAACTTCACAATCAGATATCTATCTAGAAAACTAGTTGCAACGCTACATGGTCCTTTTAATGTTCCAAACGTACTCTGATCCTGAGCAATAATGCTTCAGTTGCCTAAGTGATAGAGTATCCACAATGCATTCCATATCACTCTCATCGAAATTTATTGAATAGCAACTATCCCAATCAGACTTGAATCATAACTGGCAACAAGTAGGAAAGAAATGAACTGGCTTACGATATTAAAAGCTATAAATACGAAACATATTATAAGGTAGGGAGGTCATGGGCAGCAAGTATAGCAAGGAACAAAAGAATATTCTCTACTTGGTTAAGTGAAAGGAGTTATCCAGCCAAAGCAGATTGGACTGAGAGACCTCATAAGAACTTCTATAACAACAGGTTAATGAAAGAGTACCATAAGTAAAACCCTCAGACAGCTAAAGATAAGTGATTAAACTAGTAGCTCTTTCCTATGAAGGGTTTGTAATGGCTAGCAAGATACCTAGGTTATATAATTGGATTGGGGTACAAGGAGTCACATTTTACTAAATGAAGAAAGAAAGGACAGACTTTGATTTTGGGTACAAAAGGTTATTTTTACCAAAGCAATGAAGATCAGATGAGTATAATCGGTCAGTGACATACTATATAAGGAAGGAGGTATTATTACACTTTACAGGATTGTACATCATCAGCTAAACTCAAAGAGGGGTCACCTACAATATGTCCAACAATATCTTGATTGGGGAGGAACAAGTACCATCCCTGCTCTTCATCGAATCTCCACAGGATATCACTCGATTCGGATATTACAACCAACTGAATTGGATGAGCTATTATACAGTCAATCATACCACTGATAAGGAATAAGGAGTCGTTATTGGATCGATCTCTGCCAGCTTATACTACCAAAAATATAGACAGCAGAAAGTCTGTACATATGAAAGTACCTGAGTTTAAATCATAGCTGATGAGACTTTTGATGATCATATATATGGAGACTACTCACAACAATATCTCTCATGACCGAAAGAATATTATTCACCTGGGGGCCAAGGCATCGAAAGGATACAATAGGTCTATACCACAGAAGACCAAAGGACAGATATCAGTAGGGACTCTATTCTTCCAAGTAGGATGTCCTGGCTGAACGGTACAGAAGGATATATAGTGCAGTGAAGGCTGAATTGCTCAGGAAGGGCATTCGTTCGAAGGGTAGTTAGATAGGGAAACTCACAAAATAAGCACAGATAGAAGTAATTGTTAGATTGAGATTATAGAAGTATAAAGACCTCTAGAATCTCCGAAGATAGAAGGGCAAGCTACCTGCCGAGGAGGAGAAGTCATAAGAATATACGATTGGCAATCCAAATATCATGTTCCTGAATCTTTAGTCAGTATTACCTCCTGAGCGAATCTTCATAACTTCTATCGCAAACAGATCCTAAAAGCAGTAAGGATATACCATGTACTGGGTAATGTGGAGTGACACTCTCAATGTTACAGTAATAAATGCTAAGAATTGTTGATTCGTGTTTGATAACCTCTGTTCAGTATTCTGGTACCTAGAGGTAATTGCATTGAAATCGCATGATTGATTAATGACTGCAGAAAACTCATTTGATTATTAAATACTTTCCCTTTTTATGTGTAGCAGGTTCCATCACATCATTAATCTGTAGATTAATTACATTGTGAGGATTGAACAATCAGTTGTATTGCAAGTCTTTAATCAGAACTAAGCAATCCAACTACAAGAAATCGTTTACAATTACAAACGATACAAGATGTATTCAGGGGAAGGCAATCGAGAGTCTCTTGAAGTTTTGCATAAGGTAGTCTACTGGCGATATCATCCTGACTCAATGGGTACAAGACTGTGTATATATAGAGGATCAATGATGTAGAGACAAGTGTAATGGCGGTGCCAGGTACACTTGGCCCTTCCAAGCGTACTTGGCTCCCAAGCGTACTTTGGCCCTCCCAAGTGCACTTGGCTGCCGAGGCCGGATAAGCACCCTTTATATATAATCACCTCGTGAAGTTCTTTTGGCACGCTAGCGATTATCTTGCCTACATACTGTACAATTGATAACTTTATCACTTATCCTCGTTTGCAACTGCATCTATCATTATACTCTCATACGAGGCTGTACCTGGACGTACGTCCTTATACTATGATCGCTTTTCAGTCACCAGATACGTTTCGCTCATGAGATTTCGTGATTTCCTTGCTTTTCGACGCGTCAGACCTACACCAAGAACTATTATTAGATTGTCGATACAAGATAAGTAATCATCCAATTGAGTTCATTGATGATAGTAGAGACAATTTCGAGATGATCTAGATGTCAATCAGTTCTGAAAGACGCATCACCTGCCATGATAGGTACTCCTGAAAATACGACAACCCTATTCTCTACCTACAATGAGTATCATGACTAGATTGATGAAATCAGGATATGTGAACCCTTCAATCAAGTCAATTGACTGCCGCAGAGACGATTCTGTAGTCAATTGGCTCCAAGCGTATTGTCACCTACTCTACATGACGATTTCGAAAAGTAGCATCACCGACTACGATTGTTATACACACATACTCTCATGACCTATAACTGTTGAAGCTTGATAGGTATACTTAAATTAAGTTCATTGATGATAGCAGAGACGATTTGGTGGTCAATTGATCCAGAGAAACACGTCACCAGCCCTTATGGCCACTGCCAAGTAGACCTCAAAATACATTTAATGAGATCCATCGCATACGAATGGATGATCGAGACGAATCGAACCTAATCGGGCATGAGGTGCTACCGAACCTTTATCAACGACACTCACATGTCAACTAATTGCAGTCAATTCCGAGACGATTCGGATGTCAATCTACCCTGATACATTTGTGACTGGCCTGAAGGCCACACCACCGAGAAGTCATTGAAATATACTTGACGAAAGAATTCGCATATGAACGAACGATTGAAACTAGTCAGAATGCCAACGAGGGCAATCGATTGAGCAGCTCGAAGTGCTAGCGAAGTCTTCATGGACGTGCACTATACCTGTCGATTCATTGTCACTGACGATAAACGCATTCGATCAAGCGCACTTGACGATTACCTTCTTCCGAACTGAGCGGAAGCTCTGAAGCGCACTTGAAGATTACCTTTCTACGAACTGATCAGAAGTTCTGATGCGTAATTGACGATTACCTTCTTCCAAACTGAACGGAAGCTCTGAAGCGCACTTGAAGATTACGTTTCTACAATCTGAGTGGAAGCTCTGAAGTGCACTTGACGATTACCCTCCTCCGATCTGAGCGCAAGCTCCGAAGCGTACCTACGAGTATCAGCATCGCACAGACGAAGTGCACTTATGGAGAAAGACTACTGATGGGCAGAGTTCAAGACCCTGATAGTGGAGCTGCAACTGCAGATCACAAAGCAGCACAGAGTGGGAAGTTTAACCCCTGAATTGTCTAAAGTATCAAGCAGGTCAAAGCCGATCCTCCATTGTGGGATTTTACAAGACGAATGAACAAATACGAAAAAGCGAACAAAATTACACCTCAAGTCATTGTATCCCATAGCGGAAATGGATGCACATCAAGTCATCATATCTCCTAGCAGGAATGGATACACATCAAGTCATCATATTTCCTAGTGGAAATGGATGCACATCAAGTCATTGTATCTTCTAGCAGGAATGAATGTATCCTCTCCTCCATATCTCTGATCAGGATTGGGCAAATGGTTATCCTTTTATATATAGGAGAATAAGATAGCATTCGGTTGACAAACCGGAGGTACTGGTCATGCCCATGGCGTATGACCTGGTTCTCTAGGCTAGCCTTTCTTCAAGACTAGGAACCCTGAGATCGACTGGCAAGTTCAGTCGATTTCTAGCCCTGCGGACTCCTAGTTGAGAAATTAGGTTAAGGTTTGACGGACTCAAATGAGCCCGTGGAACTGGCAGCCACCCAGGTAACGTTGTTGACTCCACAGGCAGAGGGTGGGATTCCAGCCATACATCTGCATGGAGCCACCGCATTCAACAGTCTCAAAGCTAGCGATGAGATTCTCGAGACATTCGTCAGATGACTTGGTGATTGGACAGTATTGCTGAGAGCTTCATGGAAGGCACCACAAATGTGGAAAAGTACCTGTAGGTGGACGAGCGAGCAGCAGCAGCTGCGGTAGTTGTGGCAGAAGAGTTATCAACAATACGAAGCTTGAATGACTGCTACTAACTGGCCGAGTCATGAAGGGAGTACCGGAAAGTGGGGGGTTTCCAATCGAGGATAACTTGGTACAATAAGGGCTCCTGGATTCCAACCTTCGCTTCCATCTTAATATTACGAGTACAATGCTAATGAGTACAGATGCAGCTTCAGCGCCTGAAATGGTAACTACAGACGATAGTGGTCATGCCATATTCCTGTCAACTATCTGGAATTCGTGAAGGTTTTTAGTCAAGGCAGAGATGCTGTCACCGTATGGATCAATTGACCATGAGATCGACTCCGGATACAAGCTGCTATATGGGTGTATCTATTGCCTGTTGGAGGTTGAGTCAAGAATTCTAAAGGCCTACATCGAGACAAACCATAACCTGTTGAAGGCCTACATCGAAACAAACCTGGCCAACGATGTCCTCAAGCGATCATCATCACTGGCGCCAGCGCCTATAGTTTTTCAAAGAAGAATGACAGCAAATTGAAACTAGGAAGTCGACTAACGAGCACTCAACGTGAGCACAATCAAGAATTGGTACCCCGTTCCTTAGATCTCAGAGATGCTTGAACATATCGGCTGTGACGAGAAATGGCTGCTAGGCGGATGGAACCTATTGAGCCACAGGAGAGCCGTGGAATGCAGATTTCTCGAGTGCAGAGTGCAACTTGCCGATGTGGCGATACAAGGTTACGTTTTAAGTCTATCCCTTCTTTCAGCAACACATACTTTATAAGAGATTCTGTGAGTCTTGCAATTGAATGCAGAGACAGAAGTACAAAGCCCCAATGGCAATCGAAACTGCCCTTTAACAAGAAAATCGATGAGAATTGATGAGAATCGACACCGCATTTAGTCGTCAACGGAGTACCGATCTCAAAAGAGGAGAATGACTGTACCGGAAACCTTGAAACCACTACTACGACGAAATCCGAACCAGAAGTGCTGGAACATTAACCCATCATGCTGCAGACCTCAATAGCACCTGATCTCGTAAGTACACTTGGCCTCATAAGTGCACTTGGCATGCAGGTGCACTTGGCCTCATAAGTGTACTTGGCTTGCAAACGTACTTAACCTTGCCTACAACTTCATTACTGAGCACCTGGAAGGTACAAAAAACCCCACCGATGGCCTGTCAAAACGGCTCGATTATGAGATCAGCTACGAGAAGCCAGTTGGGCGGCTCTTGGCGACCCCGACAGTTGAACTCTACCATGACCTCCTACTGGCGATAAAGAAGGCCCAGGCAACTGACCTATTGGCGATTGACGTCTCGGGTAAGCTTGTCGATAATCCAATGCACACAGCCAAAGCCAAAGCCCAAGCTGAAGATGAGAACCAATGGAATGTCTTCGCTGGAACTCTGACCGACGAGGGGAGAATATATGTCCCTTCGGACGATGCTCTCCACAGTCAAGTGATAAGTCTCTTTCATAACAATCTTGAGCCGATCACTTTAGATCTCTTAAATCTGCTGTGTTATTCTCTAGGGATTTCTATAGGCCTACAATGGACGCGTACATAAGGAAGTACGTTAGCGACTGTGAATCTAAATCACCGAATACATCGAATGTACAATCAACTGCAACCAATAATCAATGGTGTCAACCGCACCCAGTGCTAGCGGCAGAGAGCCAGCCAAATCGGTAGTCGAGATATCAATCTGCACGGAATGTGAACTGACTGCAATCGTTAATGGATATATGAGAAGGCTACCATTTTGGAACTTCAGAGCCGAGAGCGTGGATGCACCAAAATATATGGTAACTATGACCTTGTATGATGATTGCTTACGAATTGGATATATCAATGAACGACTATGCTCTGCAATTGGACTTACCTCCGACAGTGCTAAACGAAGCCATGACGATAATCGATTGACCTCACTGCAGATAGTAGTGCTTAACCGTATCAAGCTGAATGTATGGTGTGACCCCTACAGTTAGGCTTGGAATGGTATGGAGTGTGCAAACTCACTACTTTCGTGGATTCGGAAGTCGATGGTATGGAGAATGGATCCCTTGATGCACTGGAGCGGAAGCATACTTGGCTACTTTGTGAGTACGACCTTATGGTACACATACGAGTTAGATACTACAACTCGAATGAGTATGTACAAATACATGTCCATATATGACTGCAATCGAGGGCCGAACAAGGCCGACACAAGTTAACCACCACTGGAATGGCAATGGGAATTCGAATCCCAATAACCGACATACGAGTCAATCTGGAGCCAATCGGTAAGACACATATAATAAGGCTATCACTGATGAGATCTGCCATGTGCTTTGACATACGAAAGCACATAGATATGGAATTGGAGAAATCATACAAATTCGAGAAGATCTCAAGAGCAGCAGCTATGACCAAGATAAGTATCATGCAATTATACTAGTTGACTGCTACAGAGATGCGGTACCAGCCGCAATGGCCTTGCACCTCAGACGTTGTTCACAAACATATTTAACAAAAGAAATCGTACACGAATAATCGATCGATTATTTGGAATTCGAGTCCGACATATCACGTGTCAACTATCATATATAGATGGCGAATGATGCCCACCAGTCGGCCAATAGTATTTACCGATTCGAGTACTACCGAGCAACGACCATGGAGATCAATTGCTTGGATTCGGAGAAACTGAAAGTCTACTTGAATATTCCGAGCCATGGACTTGCAAGCCTGCTGAAGGAGTGGACTTGAAGGATTCAGGGTCAATTGGAGGTTTCCTTCTCTTTCTTCTCTTCGTTTCTTATGGATCTCGGTCCAGTATAAATGGCGTCGGCATGGGTTTTACCATCGCCACTAGAGGTGGAGTTTCCCTGTGTGCCGGATCCGCTGTGAGGCCACTGTGATGGCACCGATCGGTCGTGGAACTTATGCAGATGTACTAAGGCGTACAAACCTTACCTTGTCCCTCTTCATATGTACATATGTTGCAGTCCAAGATGTCTCCTGATAAAGAGGGGGATGATGTAATGGTGGTACCAGGTATACTTGGCCCTCCCAAGCATACTTGGCTCCCAAGCGCACTTGACTGCCGATACCAGATAAGCGCCCTTCATATATAATCACCTTGCGAAGTACTTTTGGCACACTAGCGATTATCTTACCTACATACTGTACAATTGATATCTTTATTACTTATACTCGTTTCCAACCGTATCTATACTTATACTCTCATACGAGGCCATACATAGACGTTCATCCTTACACCAAATAGCCAATGAAAGCAATCCTTGAAACTTGTCTCGGATAGTATGTATTGCAATGTTGTACTCAATGTGGCAATGAGTTGGTGGGCCACTGACTATCTGCATTATTTGTCTGAGATAGAAATACCTAATAAGATAGATACAGTAACAAAGCTGATATAACAATTTGTAGTTAGTCTATATGATTCCAAATCAATCTCCATTGCCAAAGCACATGTTTCCTGTGATCCTATCAGTTTGGATCCTTCTTGTCTATACATACAGCCATCTGAGTACGATGGAACAATAGAACTATGTAGCTTTCAGTGATCTCCTGCAACATCTCAATATAGTCTTTAGAGATCTGCATAAAGTCTCCATGGGTATGATCCGCGATAATCTTATGAATCAATTGTACTATTACTACATTTGATACTTAGAATTCAGCTGATGTTTGATAGTATCTAATTTCCTGTTATATGTATTGTATAATTGTGTTTGTTCAAATTCATATTATATGGTTTAGTATCATATGGACACTTACTGCCACAGTTATCACAATGTCTATTGTCCTTGTGATCTGCCTTTCTAACATCCGCAGGTATTATTACCGATGTACACTTTTTTTCAAAAACTGGATACCGTCAGAGGGCCTTGCACTTGACAGATATTTCTTGCAATACTCTTCTATGGGGGGAATGCTATACTTTGCATTGCTTCTCTGGTGCAAGAACTGAAGATTCAGTGCAGGAGGACCGAGCAGATTTGGAATGATGCAGCTGTTATATTTGGAAGTGTAACAGGTTGATTCGGAGGAACATCTGGCCAATTGGATGGAGTAACTGGTAAACCATCATCGGCAGCATAAGCAATATTCTTGGAAGCAGTGATGGTGGCAGGATATTTGGAAACCGAAGTACTACTCATTTGGTGATAGGGAAGGCTATTTTATACAAGGTATACTGTACTGGAATTATGACATTGGAGATTATCTTATCAGGTTTGGTTGGAATATGAAATACTGAAATCTTCAATTTGGGTATATTTGTCTGTTTTAATGGTTTCATTGCGACATTGTATCAGTATCTGATTGCAAAATAAATCAGAATATGGAGTATGCAATAATTAATTGCAGAAGTGCAGTAGAATTGGTTAATTGTCAGGAGGCAACTGTATATACAGTCTGCAATAACCCCTGTCAATTATTATCATCTCTGCAAATAATACTCATGTTATGAGATTGCTCACCTTTCTCACCATCATTCAAACCTCAGATGGGCCTTAGAGCCCAATTTGACTCCTTTTCTGCTGCCATGGATAGGTTTCAGTTGGATTGTATGACTTGGCTAGTGATTTCTATCTAATAGTGATTGTCCAACAGTTACAATTGACTAGCACTCTATGGAGTACCTAGATATCAAACTTGATAGGAATAGCTTCACTGTGTTTCACTATGGCAGAGATGGCATTGTACAAAAGCAGTGCTAAATGTTCACAATATCTTGAAATATTGTATACATCTCCGGACAGTTTATTCAGCCAATATACCTCCTAAAATATTCACCTGATATACTGAAATAAAAGGTGGTGGGGGTTATAGCTTGATAACGAGTTATGAAAGATATAATTATAAGTGATACCGTTATTGTTGTTTGATGTTTTGAATGTTATCAAATATAATGTATTGTTGAACAAGATCACAATGGTACTTACCAACAGAATCAAATCAATTGAACAGGTATTGGGAGAGAACCTGATAACTAGTTATGAGATATAATCATGAGAGATAATATCATCATTGTATAATGTCCTAAATTGATACAAAATTATATCTATACTCTATCTGAACTTGGTGTATGTCTTTTTGCCTTTTCTGCCTTTCAGTCTTTGTCAGTCTTTTCAACCTTTTCAGTCTTAGCAATATGATACAAATATCAATGTCACTACAAAACTTAGCATCTTCAATTTGAAATACTGTAGCAGTCACTCCAGAAGATAGCTCCTCAATGTCACATGTTGCAAATAGTAAAAAGACCAAATTCACTTTGCAGGTTGAAAAACAGAAGTAAGAACCAACAAAGACTACAGCTTCATGTATCGATAGTTCAACCATTCAGGTTGTTTCAACATTTCCATCTATTGTATCTCTATTCAATGTAGATATGCAACCAGTACAGCCTCTGTCTAATCAACCATCCAATTTTATTTCAGTATCATCCAGTATTGTTGCCTTCAGTATACCTTCTACAATAATCCTTAATCATCAACAGAGTCTACACCCATCATCGTCTGCCTGATAACTCCCATCGTCTCAGCTTGGCAAAGCAACATTTTGAAATCCACACATACTGTTGAGTCTATTAGGTATCAACAAACAATAAGACAGTTGAAGAGTTCTTGCACCAGATAACCTTTGAGTTATAACTGTATTAGAAACAATGTATCACATGTTGGAAAAATAACTGCTAAGTGGGAGATAATTTTCAACCAAATCTGAGTTTATACTGATAGCTTATACAATTCAATAAATGGTAGATATCAACTGACACATCAGTTCTGCACAAAGGCAGTACAGAATTGCTAGCTGAAAGCTTGCCGACAGGAAGAAACCAATATTAACTTGCAAGAATAACAGAAACAGTATCTCAAGATAGTTAAACATTTCTCAGAGTTGCATACTCATTAACTAACTGCATGCATGTCATATCAACAACAATTGCAATACAGTCACATCATACATGATCAGAAAGACCTGGAATTGTATAGGGGGGCTTTATAACTTCCAATATTTCGAAGACAACAATAATTACTGCAGACATATTGAACAACTGCTTGCAGACGAAATATTTGCTGTGCTTTCAGTGTGACCATACGAAAGAGTCTAATGTGAGTCATACCTGTACATTTCAACATTGCAAACACCACCAGCAATGAGTCAGCTACTTTCATGCCAGCAGTTTCCAGGCTGTCTATATTTGCATATCTTCCAATGACGATACAAAGATTGCAGTTATTCCAAGGGCTTCTATATCTGGATTTGATACCACATACCCCTGTCACTGGTTCAGTTGATATGTATGGCATTGGATCATATACTTATTGAGTGACAATGAAAAGGAAGTTTAGTGCCAACTAAGTTTGAAAATGACAACTTGCAAATCCACCAAACAAGGCAGGAGTCGGAGTACTACTTTAATCAATATAATTACAGCAATTAATATCCACTTCTCCATTCCTGTCATTGTACTAACTGATGCCATTATTCTGATATTTTGTAGAGACTGTCTCCGATATCATGAATATTTGGAATAATATCCCATATATATTGAGGGAGAAAATACTCGAATCCATTCTGGTGGCTTTCAACAACCTCATTCTATATGCAAAAGGTATAAATCACTCATTTGCAATTGCTACAAAACTTCATCAGTTGGTATTTAACAAGACAGCTATGGGAGCCCTGATAACGGAGACAGATATAGAGAGTCCAAATATTACTGGGCTTGATATTTTCATGACAACAGTTCTTTATTCCAATATGAAGGATAGAATTCATGATTATCACAATGACAGCATGAATGTATATGGTGATATCCACAATGTGACTCAGAAAAGGAATGTTCAACAATATTGTAGTTTCCAGCTGAATTATGATGAGAATGAGAATGAAGAGCATAAGGATAGTAAGCAAGTTAAGGAACAGAAACAGGACCAGATTCAGGACTGGATTATGGAGTTGAAAAGAATAGTTTAGCAGATATAGTAAAAGCTGGCTATATTGTGGAGCATGAAATTTACAATGGGTAATATTTAGAACAGGAGACTATATATCAGACCTTGATATAAAATATATACACTTACATTTCATATTCACTTTATTCTGTACTGTATGTCTGAAACTTGAGTGTAATGTATAGCCTTATTTAAATATCGCATGCCATGAATGCTGTGTTATATAAATATCTACATTGCTCTCAGTATTCTGTTAGTAGTGATGTAGATTCAAAAGAATGTGAACTACATGGCTGTATCAGTATAGCATGCAGTATCAGCAGGTGCAATTGCAATACCAGAGATTGTGTTGAGACAGGTATAGGAACAAACTATGATCAGGCTCATGAGGTACTGCTTGAAGAGACCGAAGTATCCCAGATGTTCTAATACCCTGGATGTGACCTGATTCTGTTCCTGATTTATATATATTGTGGATTGATAGTTTAATTAGGTATTAATCTTAAAGTATTTGGTGAGAATATTGAGTTTCATGCATGGATTTCCTTCAAAAAACATTTGTAAAATCTGATTAAAAACTATATCAGTCATATATATCAGTTTATCTATATCCGAGATGGATATATTGCACATATGCATCAGGATTGTGTATACGATATTGTGTATGATCATGGCTTGTATGGGAACCTGAGACCTGGATGAAGATACGAGGATATATTAGAGCATAATCACGAGAGTTCTAGACTGTAAGGTAGGCTCTATAAAGACCACAAGATGTTGCATAAAGTTAGACATTATTTCAACCATCCATTCATCATACAAATTAACAGGATAGTCTTTAACCCTTCTGTACACTATTTGCAAAGAAATATATTGAATTGTTCTTCCAGACAAGCAACTTTATAAGTCCAGTCTTTGCTGGTCATAGTTCCTCATCCATATTATCTGATTTCAGAACCGCTTGAATCAACATTTCTGCTTCCCCCTGATAGGAATATCTTTCTATCATTTTGTATATATATTATATTTGACTATTTACATTCCGATTCTATAAAAGATTTTAAACTTCAATTGGAATAAAAGTTAATATAATTGTATATATCTCCAATTGGACAGCTTAGTTGTTATAATGAATTTGAAATTCTTGTGATCTAAAACTGTGGCCGGCTTGTGGCAAGATCACTGTCTGGCGTATAGTCACTTTGTTCTAGTACAATATCACTCTCCCACAATCATCTAACTTACTTACTTTCTTAACTACTTACTTACTTAGATACTTACCTACTTACTTACTTGCTTACATACTTACTTACTGTAATAGCGGTGCCAGATATACGTGGTCTTGTAAGTACACTTGGCTTGCAGATGCAATTGGCAGCTGAGGCCGGGTAAAGATCCTTCATATATACTCATCTCGCGATATGCTTTTGGTATGGTAGTGATTATCATACTACCTTACTTTACAATTGATATCATCTTTATCACTTATTCCCATTTGCAACCGTATCTATGCATATCTATCTGTACGAGGATGTACTTCTATACACTATAATTGTTTTTCAGTCACGAGTTACTTTTCGCTTATGGGGTTTCGTGATTTCTTCACTTTTTCGACCTGTCAGACCTACACCGAGAACAACTGCTAGAATATCCATACTACATAACTAATGATCCTATTGAGTTGATTGATGGTAGTAGGAAAGATTTCGAGATGATTTAGATGTCAATCAGTTCCAAGAGATGTGTAACCTGCAATGATAGGTACCCCTGAGAAGTCGAAATATCTCCATTCACGATATTCACTAGCATCATCACTAGAACGATGAATCTGGATAAGTAGATCTGTCAATCAAGTCAATTGACTACTGCAGAGACGATTGTGAAGTCAATTACCCATTACTGTAGTGTCACCTATGCCACATTACGAATTGAAATGCATCGCAACACCTCATCGTTCAAGATCTACAAGCATCGAGACTTTATAAGTGCCTCTATATTAAGTCAAATGACTATTGCGGAGACAATTCCGAGGCGAATCGGAGGTCAATCAATTCGAAGGATTGCATCACCGACTGTGATCGTTATCCATTCACATACATACTCTCACCACCTATAAATTTTGAAGCTTGATAAGTACACCTAAATCAAGTTAGGTGATGCTAGCTGAGACGATTCGGGGGTCGACTGATCCTGAGAAATATATTACCAGCCATTATAACCACTGCCGAGAAGACTTCGACATAGGTTTAACGAGATCCATCACATTCGAATGGACATTCGAAGGGAATCGTAAGGCAATTGGGCATGAAGATCTAGCGAAATTCCCATTGGCATCATGTAACTTGTTGATTAATTGGTTCTACGATGTCTCTTTTCTAATGTGTCGCTACTCGGAATCTATACATAGTATTAGTGTTGGCAACGAAGCGGATCGGTTTGTCACGGATCAAACCAAGGTGGGATTCGATACGGATTTGATCAGAGATTTGGATGAAGTTCCGAGGTTTGTCCGAACCGGTTCGCGAACCATCTATCTTCGAAGGACAATAGGTACGCGAGTTCCTGTCCGATCGGCTCGAACTTTAGCGCACCTTGTAGCGGGAGAAGTTAGCTACAAGATGCATCAAACCTTGAGCCGATCAGACAAGAACTCGCTTACTTATATTTGTTCGCAGTTGTAGGTTGAAATGGTAGGGTTTGAGGCGAAAGGCTTGGCAAGGATCCGATTCGTGCAGACCAAATCGGGTTGTCAATGGTATGAATCCTGGGCGGTTCATTGCCAACACTACATAGTATGGTCGCTAGGGTGATGATTTGAGATATTTATTCCATCTATTGGAGTTGAATGACGTGAGCAGAGTTACTTCCGAGACGATTCGGAGGTCAATCGGTCTTGATACACTCCTGACCAGCCTGATTGCCCCCTCTGAGGAGACCTTGAAATACGTTTGATGAAAGGATTCGCATATGAACAATTGATCGAAACTAGTCGGAATGCTATCGAAAGTAACCTATTAAGCAGCTCAAAGTGCTAGTGAAGCCTTTATCGATATCCACTATACGTATCGATTCATCGGTTCTACGATAGTTACCCTACAGCAAATCAGTTCATTCACAATCAAGTCTGGCGATATGTTACCGATGATAAATGTGATCGATGAAGTTTCCTTGACGATTACCTTCATCCCAAATGAGCGGAGGCTCTGCAGTCTACTTGATGATTACCTTGCTCGGAACTCAGTGGAAGCTCCGAAGTATACCTACAATACGTTAGCATCTATGAACAAAGCTGCAAGCCCACTTATGGATAAGGACTACCGATGGGCAGAGTTCAAGACCCTGATAGTGGAGCTCCAATCGCAGATCATGAAGCTGCTCAGAGTGGGAAGATTAACCCCTGATTATTCAAAGTGTGTCAAGCAGATCAAAGCCGATACTTCACTGTGCCATTCTACAAGACAGATTAGGAAAAAGTTCAGATACACTGATATCGTTCATGAAATACTTATACGAGATCGATACGGTAAGATGCAGTACGTTTGGAATCCAATGGACTGTGGCGTGACATGTATTACATATCACAGATTGTACATCACCCAAGGTCATCGGAGCGGGATCACCTATGATCACTCGACCATAGCTGTATCTGGATAATACAAGCACCATCCCTGAACGTCATCGAAACTACATAGAGTATCACTCATACCCACCAAAATCTGATGACCTGTCATGCAGTCAACCACACCACTGATAAGGAATTAAAGGTGGTTATTTAGACGATGCTCTACCAGCTCATACTATCAATAATATGAAGACAGCTGAGAGGCTGTAAATGCAAAAGCACCTGTATTTGCAGTGCAGCTGACAAAGTCTTTAATGTCTCTCATGATCGAAAGGATACCATTCGCCTGAAAAGAAAGAGATCGAAAGTATACAATATGAGCTGACCATAGAAGTCCGAAGGACTGATGTCAGTAGAGATTCTATTCATCTGAGTTAGAGATCTAAGCGAAACGATATGGAAGGTTCGAAAGCGCGGTAAAGTGCAGGAAGGATATTGGCGCAGGTGGAGGGTTAGGCGGAAGAGCTCATGAGAAAAGAGTAGATAGAAGTAATTGTTAGAGCATAAGGATAGAGGTATAAAGACACCTGGAATTGTTGAGGGTAGAAGGGAAAGCCTCTTGTCGAGGAGAATAAGCCTTATCAATATACATATTGAAAAGCAATACAATTTTGTCCTGAATCTTTATCTTTATTGAATTTCACATCCTGAGTGAATCTTCATAACCTCCATCGCAAGCCTGTCCTGAAAGCAGTAAGGCTACTACTTGTACTGGTAAATCTGGAGTAATGCTCCTGGTATTACATTATATTGTTATCAAAGAAACAATTCTGTTGAAGCTATCTTTCAACCCTCCAAACGGTCAAAGGTTCTGGATGCTTATGCACTTGTATATTCCCGATATTGGCTGCCACATCACACAGGGAGAGTACTGGTACCACGAACTAGATTTCGACCTCTATATCAGATGGGAAAGAGAGTCTCTCCCTAAGGCAAGCTATCATTATGAGGTTGTACAAGAAGAGTACTACATCCAGTTAGCGTTAGCTGTCACTATCCATCGATCAAAGATAGAACTCCTGCAGTTTATCCTCCTCTGAAAGCAGTAATTCCTCGCATACCTCAATAGAGTCATCTTTCTAGCCCTGATCGGAACCATCGTCCTCTCAGACCTGTGAATGCCCCACATACCAGACTACGAGCCGTCTCTACAGTTTCAGGGAGAGGCATGTGCTGGACTCCCTATTGGTTGAGACCTTCATTTAGTCCACCTCTTCTGAACCTGAAGCTCTACAATAGAATCTTTCAAGGGCAGATTTGGATCATACTTTGAACAATGACAGATGCTGGATCTGACACGATAATAGGGGAGTCAGTGATACTGGCACAAAGAGATAGTGCGTTCGTAATAGCAGGAGATAAAGGGGAAATAGTAGCCTGTTATTAACCCATTATATGGAATGATAATCCTGATTGGGTAGTCCCTTTGATAAACAGCATCGAGGTATAATTCAACCAAATAGATACATTGATTGTGCAGACGCACACAAGCAACATCAAAATCAGAGAAGCTTGCCTGAGTTGGTCAATATATACGAAGTCCAAGTGTATAGGCAATACGAGATTTATGATGATGTGGCTCCAAGAGTCGATAACCTGCAGAGGGTGCAGCTACAATATTACTCAGATATCGTGACCCACTCCCAGGTATTTGCAGCCAATGTTAGTGGTGCGATTGCCATTGCGAAGGTTCAATCTTCTGAAGCATATGAAGAGTTACACCTGGCTCTTGGAAAGCAAATACAGTCCTCATAAGCAGCATAGACCTCTCTCTCTGATGTGGTAGAAAAGTGGAAAGGAGCCCAAGAAAGTCTTGCTCTCCATGTTCACAATCAGTCAGAAGAACTTACCAGTATCAAGTGGAAAGCTAGCGAAGAGGCTAAGAGAGTGATGAAACTCAGAAAAAAGGTTGACTATGAGAAGAAGCAGAGAGAAAGAGATATAAGGAAGACTCGAAGGAACATGGAGAAAAGGTTTCAGGAATTCACAAGTACCCTTATGACTAGGCTATTGGATGAAACCACCAAGAAATCTATCAAGTCCCTAGCAAGGTCTGTCCTTGGACATCAAGAAGGAGATATTAAACTGAGTGACGAAGGATTTTGCCTTCATTACTGTATAGATACCAAAGGCGAAGGATATTGGATTATAGAGGCCTTTACTCCGGACCCTGAAGGGGCTCCACCGTCACCAGGAAGTTCTGGTTGAGAATCCGGCTTTTCTGGCACTGAGAATAAGGAAGGAGGAGGTGGTGGTGATGGAGGAGGTGGTGGAAGTGGAGGAGGTGGAGGAGTCGGAGGAGATGGAGGTGGGGGAGGGGGTAGGGCAGGCAGAGGTGGAGAAAGTGGTAGAGGAGGCTCACATCCGAGCCAGATCCCTTTACCTCCATCTGCAGACACAGATTATTGTACGCCACCTCCCAATCCTCGAACACCAGCAATACCCACCACAAAAAGTAATATGAATATACTTCCACAGTTCAAGGGAGATGAGAATGACTCCAAGGAAATATATCGAAGGTGCATTCAATCAGTAGAACGTTATCTCTAGTATCACTGTGGCGAAAACTACGATGATATCGATATAATCTATTTGGTTGGTGGGCTCTTGGAAGATAAGACCTTAGCCTGGTATGATAATCGGAAAGAGGATATGGAGAAGTTCTTCCAAGTCGATAACTGGAAATCCTTTACCTTCACTATGGATGAACGATTCATTGATAAGCAAGAGAAAGAAACATCTCTGCGGAAAATGAACAATCTGAAGTACTATGGACATATCGAGAACTACCTGAGGAAGATGGAAACCCGCAACATCCGAGTTTGCCTCAGCAGAACCTACTACATTCATTCCCTTAAACAAGGAATGCACGAAGATATATTGCATCGAATACCAACTGCCGAAGTATCACCCAAAGATGATTCAGCTATCATCAAAATAATGTGGTGAGTGGGGGTATCTTATGAAGATCGATTGGCAGAAAAGAATAGTTATAATCAGAATCGTAATAATTCCCAAGATAAGAGGGTTAACCAACCAAAGAGGGATGACCACTAGGGGAAGGATAAGAACCAAGAAAAGAATCCAGAGAAAGACAAAGGTTCTGACTCCAAGAATCCTTGAACTGAGAAGAAGGATCTAAAGCCTATTCACAGTGATAAGATCGAAGCCTTTCAGGATTTTCCTGAAAGTCTCCTAGAAGCAAGAGCCAAAAACAACAAATGCAAGCATTGTGGATCCTCTGAGCATGATCGATGGTTTATCTGTAAGAATCCCATCAACGCTTTGTTTAGCAAGTAGAACAAGAAACTCAAGGATAAGGAGGAAGCTCCGAAGCAGGAGACTACAGCCTGCAGTTGAAAAGTTAGACCAATAAGTTTGACTGATAGCATCACAGCATCTGCAACTCATGCACCCTCGAGAAGGTTCTATGAGGTAGACTCTGATGGTATGGAAATTGACAATTCAGAGATGTTGGATTTCTTATATCTTTTCTTAGTTCTAGGATTGCGATCTCTCGTTTAGGGTATACACACTCATAGTTGTTGTATCTTGAGCTTAGTTTAATGAGAAATGAATTCTTTTCTGTTATTACAACTGTATCTTTGGATGAGTTTAGAACTCGAAATATGCTGGCCATATAGTACCCAAAAGCAAACACATAACTATAACATCGTCTTTGAAACACCCTCAAATCCCATACACTTACTAAAACCACAACCCATTGCAGCTGGAGCTGTATCAAAAGGCAGTTCATTATGGTTTCTATACGAACAGAAAGAAAATGCAAGACCTCGGCCGAAACACCTCAACTTGAAACTGAACTCAAGAAAGCAAAGCAATTACCCCCAGAACCAAATACTGGTTCAAGACCCACAGTACATCTGTTTGCATTATTCAAGGACAAGAAGAACATCCTGGCAAGAGTCTTTCTGGACAAAGGGTGTGATACACCTAAGATATCAAAGCAGTGAGCCAAGTCTAATGGTGTTCCATTGGTGACTCGAACAGAATCAAAGTCAGTTGAAAACTTCAATGGTGAGATTGTAGAAGGAGTTGTATGGCAGTATACCGTTCCAGTCACATTTCCGTATGAACATTATTATACCAAAGAAACATTCGAAATCGGTCCTATAGAATTAGCAACTGATATCATGTTATCTTACTGGTGGATTGTCAAGCATGGAGTACTCAGAGGAGTCACTGAAGAAGGTGATAAACTCCAGTTCAAATCGAAGCATTGTCATCAGTATTGTACAAAGGTAGCAGTTAGTACATTCTCGATTGAATATGATGCTAGTATTCTCAAGTTTGGTACTGATCTACGATGGATCGAAGTAATTGGATTTATGCATGGTAATACAGTAAACACGATGGAAATTGATTGGGTTGAGCGAATTCCATGGCAGTATCGAGACTTTCAGTCAATTTATGATGGAGAAAATACCAATGCTCTACCACCACATCGATCGTTTGATCATACAATAGACTTAAAAGATGGGGAGCAACTTCCGTGGAGTCCCATCTATGTTCTCTCTGAGAAAGAACTTTCTGTCATTAAAGAGTATTTGAAAGAAATGCTCGACACTGGATAGATTCATGCAAGCACGTCTCCAGCTGGAGCACCAATACGTTTCGTTTCAAAGCCTCATGGAAGGGGTTTAATATTAGGAGTGGGCTACAGAGGATTCAACTGCATCACGATTATGAACTGATACCCTTTGCCACTCATGAATGAACTCAGAGACAGAGGCAATGGCTCCAAGCTCTTTACGATGATTGACCTAAAGGCTGATTATAATCTTGTTCAAATAATGCCTGGTGACAAATGGAAAACAGCATTTCATACAAGATATGGATATAATAAATATTCGGTTAGGCCCATTGGATTGGGAAATGCGTCAGCCTCATTACAAGATATGATGAACGAGATCCTGAGAGATCTAATCGATCATGAAGTTGTAGTTTATATAGATAATATCCTTATCTTTACCAAAGACGAAGAAGAGCATGTACGATTGACATGAGATATCCTTCGAAGATTATAGGAAAACCACTTCGCTATAGCACCAGATAAGTGTAAATGGCATCAGAAACAAGTTGAATTCGTTGGATATATCATATCGGGACAAGGTATCAGCATAGCAGAAGACAAGATTGATACTATCCTGAAATGGAAAACGTCAGACTCTGTCAAGGATGTTCAGTTATTCTTGGAATTTGCCAATTTCTACCAACGTTTGATAAGGAACATTTCGAGAATCTGCAAACCAATGACAGATCTAATCAAATAAACTGGTGAAGGGTTCGATTGTAAGGCAAATCCACGCAGTCAACAGTCTTTTGATTTGTCATCGGGAATAGAGCCCACATTACCGTAATCTGGATTTGTTACCACTATTACCACTGTATTATGGGAAATGTTGACTGTTACTGCTCTACCACCTATATGCTATCGCAGCCTAGCGCAAGGTATTATGGCTTATGGGGCGCTACCATATATTTGCGTAAGGTGTTATGATTTTCAAGATAATATCAGAACATACCTGGAGATTATCATTTTGAAAAACTAGTTAACGCTCAAGTGTACAGTTTTTGCGGAAAGCATATGCTTTCAACCGCAATTCTCGTGATTTCATGTATTCTCACTTAGATGTACTTTCTCACCGACTTGAAGTACTGGTATGGATATTGGTACTTGAAATTGCAGTTTCTATTGTTTTTTTGTTTTAATCATACTGCAGTTCCTATTGAAATCTATCTACACTATACACACGTTCAGAGGAATAGGAAGGAGATGGGGTGATGCTTTATGAGAGATGGCTCTCAATCGCTATTTACAAGTTGCAACTCAGACATACTCTCACAACTCTGACATGATCACAACTCTGACATGATCACAACTCTGACATGGTCACTCTCGAAACTCTGACATTCTCACTCTCACAACTCTGACATGTACTCTCTGAAGTGGACTTGAGGAGAGATGGATGAGTTAGCTTGGAAAGAGATGAACAAGATAGCTCTCAAGTGGACGTGGAGATGAATGAGATGGCTCTCAAGTGGCCTTTGAGAGAGATGGATGAGATGGATCACAGGTGGGCTTGAACAGATAAGATTGATTAGAGCCAGGATTGTTGAGACAGGGTTGATGAGAGATGGGGTTAATGAGAGATGGGTTTGACAAAAGACGGCTCTTGATAGGGCTTGGGGAGAGATCGCTTGGAATCTGGATACAGAGAGCGATATCTAGATAGAATACGAGTTAATTGGTACGTAACCTGGCTCAAGAGATGTGAACCCATATTTGGGAAGCTGAGTAGAGAGAGGCTGCACCTACAGTGGAGTGGGTCGCTCGTATTGGCTTCAGAAGGCGAGGGCCTGACATAACGAGTGGTTTAATTGGTGCGAGACCTAGCTCTGCAGATATCAACCCTTGATCGGATGATGTGACTTGAACAGAGAGGAGAGTGGCTGCACGTATGGTGTTCGGTAGCCAAGGCATGTACAGGAAGGTGGTCGCTAAAGATGGCAGCTGAGACAAAGACCACACAGTGTAAGAATGTGATCGATCGAGCGAGAATGAGCGAGAGCTGGCTCTAGATGTTGTCTGACTTTTGACTGGCAATGCACAGGAGGGGAACTTAAGTGTTGATGGGACGAAGTTAAGAGGCGAGATGGAGATGTATGGGAACGAATCAGGCAGATGCTGAGAACTGGAGCTTGGCCTCGTACGTGAAAACCAGGTCCTGATTAGGTATATTGAGCCCATCATCTTGTACCGCCAAGACCAACATAGCAGGTCGAATGCAAATTAGTCCTGCGATTTCGGCCATCCCAGTCCTATGAACCTTAGTTCAGTGAATGTCAGACAACAATACCAATGCAACTTACCACTTGAGAACTGGTTTCTCATAGACAAATCCAAAGTTTCTTGCATAAGAATCCATGCCACAAGTGTTTTCATCTATCTTCTCCCTTTTATGGTCCATCCCCATCTGTATCTCCATCTCCTCTCTTAACCTCGTTCCATCTACAGTTAAGTTTCCCCCCTGAGTATTGCCAGTCAATAGTCAGATAATATCTAGAGCCAGCTCTTACTCATCCTCACTTGATCGATCACTCTCATACACCATGTGGCCCTCGTCGCAACAGCCAGCTGCAGCGACCGTCTCCCTCTACATCTACCTGCTACTGAGCACTATATGTGGAGCCCCTCTCCTCTTATTCAGGTCAAGTCCTCCACTCGACTTCCCGATCGTAGTTTAACATCTGCTGAATCTCGCCTCGATCAATTGCACTCACGTTCTCACCGCCCCTTACTCTCTGCAGCCCACTTCAGTGACCAACTCCACCGTAAGTTCTTCCACTGTCGTCTCTTTCCTCCACTCGGCTTCACGATTGTAGGTTAATATCTCCCAAGTCAGGCCTCACGCCAATTACAGTAACATTCTGTCAGGCCTTCGCTCCCTGCAGCCGACATCAGTGACTGACCCTACTGTAGGTGCAACTTCTCTGATCTCTTTTCAAGTCAAGTCCTCCACTTGACTTCGCTATTGTGGGTTAGCATCTCCCGATCCAGGACACATTCCAATTAACTTGTGTTCTTTATGACTCTTGCTCCCTGCATCTGACTTCCAAGTGATCTCACTCCAAGTTCTCTTAAGAGCCATTTTTCATCTATCCAGTCTCATCAATCCTATCTCTCATCAACCCCATCTCTCATCAACTCCATCTCTCATCAACTCCATCTCTCATCAACCCCATCTCTCATCAACTCCATCTCTCATCAACCCCATCTCTCCAAGCCCACTTTTGGACCATTTCATCTATCTCCCACCAATGCCACTTGTGAGCCATCTCATCTATCTCTTTCCGCACCCATCTCTCCAAGTCCACCTAAAAGCCATCTCCTCCATATCTGTCCTGGTCCACTTCAAAGCAGATATATCAGAGTTGTGAGAGCAAGCATGTCAGTTGTGAAAGCGAGCATATCAGTTGTGAGAGTGAGCATGTCAGAGTTGTAAGAGGGTGCATGTCAGAGTTGTGAGAGCGAGAATGTCAGTTTTGGGAGTGATCAGTTCGGAGTTTGTGAGAGTGAAATTGTCACAGTTTCGAGATTGATCATGTCACAGTTGTGAGAGTGTGTCAGAGTTGCAACTTGTAAATAGTAGCTCATAGTTTAGTAATGAATAAGTAGTATATACCATGATTAAATATGAAGCAACCATGAGATTATAGGGATTACAATCCTGGACTCTGATATGCCACTGTAGGGTCTGATATCATCATAACTAGCATATCCGTAGACTCTGACATGATCATGGCTATCATACGTGTGGACTCTGACAAGCGACCGTCAGCTGTGACAGTATCACAGCCATTACACCGGAGACCTTTGGTATCTTAGGCATAACTAATCCAGACTTTTTGGCTATTACACGTAGAGAGTCATTGTAAATCAGCCATAAGATTGAAATATTACCGCAACTTACGGTATGTTATGGGAGTGTTACCAGATTATTATCTGATTTATCCATAATGGGCTTGGGCCCATTTGTATTTTCTGACATTATGACAGTTACCGGAGATTACGGTAAGTCATATGGTATATGGTTAGTTACGGATAACAAGTTACCAATTTGCAGACACGTTAAAGAAGTGCTTTACTGAGGTACCCATCCTTCACCACTTTGAACCTGTATATCCTGTGGTGATTGAGATTGATGCCAGTGACTTCGCCATTGACCCTGTCCTTTCCCAAGTGGAGGATGGATGGTTGCACCCTGTGGCCTATCACTCTCAAATGATGGATAAGGTATAGATTAATTATGAAATCCACAATAAGGAAATGCTAGCAATAGTATCTGCCTTCAAAGAGTGGAGATATTATCTTGAAGGAGCAGCCCATTCAATCAGTATATTTACCGATTACAAGAATCTAGACCACTTCACCACTACTAAGATACTGAATCATAGCGAAGCCCATTGGACACAGGAACTAGTGGGTTATGATTGCAGGATATTCTACTGATCAGACAGTGCAAATGGGAAACCTGATACATTATCTAGGCGTTCGGAGTACCACCCTAAAAAGGGGAGAGGTAGTATCGAAGAAAATAGAAATCAACTATGACACCGCGTTTTAAGATTCGATCAGTTGGTGATATCTGAAGGGGAAACAGTCCAGGTGACAGCAGTGAAGCTACGAGGCGAACAGAATATGATTTCTTCAACTAAGTTGATGTCAATCCCAGTAGTGAAGTTTAATTCTTGGATATTAGAGGCAGTGGTAGGAGCTGCAAATAACGACGCTGTATGGCAGGAATAGTATGTTAAGCAATAGAAGGTAGACAAAGCCCTGACATCTCGTTTGAAAATGAAGCCCTTAATTATAAAGGCAGACTGTGGATCCCAGACAATCTGCAGTTACGAAAACAGATACTCAAAGCAGAACATGATTTGAACGTAGCTGGGCATGTGGGACAAGATAAAACAATTGAGCTGGTTCCAAGAAACCTCGTTTGGCAAGAGATGGAGAAACTCATCGAGGATTATATCCGCTCATGTCCTGAATGTCAGAAGAACAAAGCAGATCGACACCCTCGCTACGAACTTTTACAACTTGACAAATTACCATACTGTCTATGGGATTCAATCTGTATGGATTTTATCATAGACTTACCTGTGTCAGATGGTTGTTCAATGGTCTGGATTATTGTTGACTGATTCACAAAGCTGGCGCACTTCATACCACTCAAAGATGGCAAATGGAAAGCCACTGACCTGGTAAAGTTCTTCCTGAAAGGAGTATGGAGACTCCATGGTCTAACCTCGAACATAGTATCAGACAGAGATTCTAGGTTCACATCAGCATTTTGGTCTTCTATGTTTGAAGCTCTAGATATTCAGTTGAAAATGTCTTTACAATTTCATCCATAATCTGATGGTCTTACGGAAAGAGTAAACGAAACGATGGAGTGCTATCTGCAAAACTACTGTAAACATGATCAAGATAACTGGTAAGAGTTGTTGCCAATGGCAGAGTATCTTTACAACAACTCACATACCACAGCAACTGGCATGTCACCTTTTTTTGCGAATTACGGATTTGATCCTCAAACGAATTGGTCTATTCAAGGAGAAGCAAAGATTCCCGCATCAAGAAATTATGTTCATTGGATTTCTAGTGTGCATGATATATATCGAAAGGGCTTACAGCAGGCACAAAAGACAATGAAGAAGTACCATGATAAAAGTCCTAAGGAATCTCTGAAGCATTCAGTTGGTGATCGAGTCATGCTAAATGAGAAAAACCTGAAGACCAGACATCCATCCAGAAAGCTGGATGCGAAGATGCATGGTACTTTTAAGGTGCTAAAGGTACTTTGACCTACACCAATACAGCTTGATTTGCCTAAGCAATGGCGAATCGATAATGCTTTCCATATCTCACTCATTCAATCTTATTGAATGGCCACTGTTCCAATCAGACCTGCACTATAACTTGTTACCACATCAGCAAAGTCAATTGTCTGGTCCCGCAAGCCCCAGGATCCTCCAGAGGTTGCGGAGGTTGATTTTGAACGGGGCACTCTGCAGACCATCCAGGAGTCCTCTGGGACCGGCAAATGCAGTCTCAGTGCACTCCCTTGTTCTTCCGGGAACCTTGAAGCTGCTCCGGAAGATTCATGTATCGCAATAATATACTCTGTAGCCACTTCTGATGCCTCTAAGGGTACTCTGAGAGATTTCCGAAGTGCAGCAAAGTTCTCTGTGGCCACTGCTGAGCTGTCAGTAGAGCACCGGAACGTTCTAGGATTTCTCAGGAGCACCTTGATCCATTTCTTCATTTCCAGATAGATTCATGGTGTGTTACCCATTTTCAGATACGCCTATAGTATCGCATACCTCTTTGGCATTCATCTACTGCAGCCGGCCGCTATCAACTAAAATAACATATATCCACTCTGCACTCCAGCAGTACCTCGATATGACCTTGACAAAAGAAATACAACCCCCAAAAAATACAACCCCCAAGAAAAACAACCGCCGAGAAATACAACCCTCAAGAAACACAACCCCCAATAAATACAATACCTGAGAAACAGACACTCATTTGAATACAGCTGCCAGGTCCTCCGTTTCCTCTCATACTGCAACTGGTACTATATAACGGGTTGAGTGCTTGGTAGATCTTGCAATTATTGCTTCCATATAGCTGTCCATATGTTTAATGATAGCCGCCTTGCAATCAGAACTAATGGCATTCCAGTGTCTCCAGCATCTGTTGTACAAGGCTATATGAAACGTTAGTACCCATTAATTATAGGATCAAGGGGGCAAATTAACAGGTAAATATCTTCCTGCTGAACTCCTGAGAACGTTCGCTCTTCGTTCCTTTCTCATAGTCCCTCAAGATGCAGTTGAGTGCAGTTGCGGCCAAGCAATTCAATTGGGGAGTCACTCGCTTGCCCCAACTTTTATTGCAATGCACTTGCCTGCTATGGTAGGTGTAGGAAGCGAAGAAGTGAGCAACAATCAGCACAGCAGGCTCGCTTCTCGGAAACCACCAGACTTCCTTCATACTGTTCCGGAGATCTTCTCATTTCCCAGTCCAAGAGTCATCATTCAGCAAAGTGGCAACCTGCGATAGATATAGAAGCTTCTCTTCTATCTTCAACGATTACAGTCCAGTCACTATAAGCCTCACTGTAGTGACTAGTTGACCCCACATACCACTGATTTTCCCCCACAACTGTATTGCATTGACAATTAGTATTATCAAAATTTGAAACCCGAAGAATATTTCAGAAACTTACAAGTCTATGTGTCACAACATCGATGTGCTCACTGGGTCCACGAGGGTGCTCCCATACATCATATGTACCGTTGAGTGTATCAACAGCTCTCTGCTGGATGGTCATGGGATCAAGAGCTTCATCCCATACCTTATCGCAAATGTCCAATTCGTCCTCTTGAGAAGCTGGCCAGGGGTTTTCAGTATACAGAACAGATCCCAAGAAGTGCTTTGCTAAATCAAAAGTTTCTTTGTTATGGAGTGGCACCTTGCTATCCTTGTTGCTCTTCATCCCTGATGTACCTGCAATAGGTGGAGGGGCAGCTGAGGAATTCCGACTCCTTGCAGATCGCTATCTGACATGGTTCAATGGAACGAGAAACATCATATCTTGGCTAGGAGATCGAGACGAAGTGCCTTGAGGTGATTGTGAGTATGTCGACAATGGAGAATAGTCTTCATCAGTGATCCTGTGATTTGATTTGAATTTCTTTGTTTGGAGTTGGTCAGTCATCTGGACGGTATCTAAGAGAGCCTTTTTCGGACCTTTGAGTCAGTGTTGTGACTTCGTCTATTCTGTTCATGAGTTGACAGTACCTCATCATCATCATAGTCCGAACTGTTGGTGGGATAGTTGTTATGCTCTCGGTGTTTATCATCGTCTTCTTCGACATCGTCCAGTTCATTCAGGTGGCTCTAAAGGTTAGCTTGATTCAAAATAGGGATTCATTTAGCCTTACATGTCTCGGAATGCATAGAGAACATTTTTGATTGGCCGTCCTTGCTGAGGACTCCAAGTCTTGCTCTTGAGAAGTGGTAAGGATAGGACATTGCGAGGCCATAGGTGATGAGAATATATCTAAATGTGATTTGAGAAGAAGAGGTCCGAATAAAGCTAAGGTACACCTGGAGAACCTCTGTTTTCTTATGGGAAACTGAAGGTGACACAGTGGTTCGTATCGAAGAGGACAACCTGTTCATTCCTACTGATGTTGAGAAGCACCTGAGCTGCTAATTCGTACACTGAGTTCAGGGATCTGTTAGTGAGATGAACGGTTATTCGAGATTCATGACTGCTTACCATTGTGAGGTGGCTAGATTCAGACTCAGATGTAGTTGAGCTAGATGCAAGCCTATGCTCTGCATCAGAGTTTGTGGGAGTCTGAGCCGCTGATATCTGCTATGCCGCCTGTTATCATAGCCGACCAACTATGCACATTGGTCTGGATACGCGAGAGCTACCGATATTCTTACTATTGGGATACCGGTACTTCGCATTTCGTTTTGGCTTCAACATTGCCCCAGGAAATCGTTTGCCTCCAATTGTCCTTGAATGTGTCTAATACCCTGTCATACGAGTAGCTGCACTCGAACAATTGATGCTTTGGTTTTCATTTTCGTTGCACGCTAGAACTGGGTTTTGTGGTATCTTACTCAGTTACCAGTAGCTCGACATGTTCGAGCACGAGCAGCACAAAGTCAGCAGGCTCAGTTCGATTAACCAGAGCTCCCATAGGCGAACCGGAATGAATCATCTTAGTTAGCGGTCGATAGTCCTCTCTATCAAGCTGCAGGAAGTACTGCTTCAGGATCCCGCTGACGCCTTCATCATGCTGGGCGAAGTGGCATTCCATAGTGTGGCACAGCATCGGAATCCGAGATGAACCCCTTGGACAGTTTCCATTGCTCAAAATTGGGAACCTGCATCGATCGAACTTATGCAGTACAGTATCGCAGCTATACGCAATATCAAGCTGAATGCACATAGTATCTTCTGTAGTGTGAATGATGTCTATTCAGATACAGTCTGTTCACCTGTAGACAAGATCCAGTGGGAGAAAGAGCTCACCGAATAGTAGATAGAATAGGAGCTTTAGTCCAGATAGAGCTGTGATGATTTGAATGGCAAGCAGGTGGGTTAAGCTGTAGGTGTGCAGAGATGATAAGAAGGGACGAGATAGAATGGAGCAGAAGGGACAAAAACATCATGTTATGTTGGCGGTTGCCAGGGAGATACTTAAGGGTATACCTCACTCCCATTCAGATACATCGAGTGACTATCAGCTGGTATGATGTTGAACATAAGCATCTATTCTCACTTGATCTTTGCATAGTCTGAAAGCTTTGAGCTGGAGCTCCATTGGTGGTGAAAGCTTGGGCGGGCTGAGCGCATATATGAAACATTGCCTGTACCACTTTGGAAGCTGAAAACATCGGCAGAGTATAAAGGCGTACGTTCTCGTACATGTAGATATGAGTGTAGATACGGTTGCATACATGGATTCAAGAATGTCAGATAGGTAGGTTCAATAGATAATATAATCGAGTGTGTGCAAGAACACTCGCACAAGCTGACGATATACTGGGCAGTTGGGTGGTTACCCTGCCATATGCCAGCCACTATTACACAGAGCTTAGTCTCGGTGTATGGTAGATATACCAGGGATAGTGTATGAATTAGAATCGAATGTATTGCTATTTCGAACACGATCTGAACTGAGCGGTCCGTACCTTCGCTTTCAATTTCTGGTTCTGGGCAAGCAGATTTCACCTAACAGCTCGACCAGTTGGATCCCTCACCCTCGTCCACCACCATAAGTATTTCTTCGCAACTGCATTCTGTTTCTCATGTGATTTCACGTGGATATATATCATAACCCAAAGCCATCGATTCTCTAACATCTAGACCTAGTGACACATGAGAGATAACAGAGATTCAGAAAATCTAGCCCATTTTGAAGAAGAAACCCAGTAACCACCAAAACAATACCCCCACCCAAACTTCGTACAACCAGAAAGAATACTTTCAGATGCACTCCAGCAAATCAAAAAAATATTCTAAACAACCCATCAATGAAATTTCAAATCCAAGTGCACCTAGACCTTTCAACTACAAAGAATACTCCCAGATGCACCCCAGCAAATCAAAACAACATTCAAAACAACCCATCAATGAAAATCCAAATCCAAGCGTACCTAGAAATACCCGAGCAACTATTCCGATTGCGACAACATCCCAGCCTGAATGGCAGTCTCCTGAATGCGTGTTTTGAGAATGTTGTAGACGTCCTCCTTGCATATCATCAGACAATTCATCAGTCCATGCAAAACACATAGCTGAATAGTACCATTGACCATATAGAGTACAGTCACTATATCATTGAAGCTGTTTGGACCAGTGTTGACAAGCCAGGTATGAAGCTTATGCGTCTGACCCAGTCACACAATCTGTCCAAATGCTTGCCACTATTCGTTGAGAACCCAAGACTTCTGAAGAATCACCGCATAATTGGCAGCCATGAGGTTGACCCCTGTACCCACAATCTTGGTGGTGGTAATGAAGACGGAGTACTAGGGGGAATTCTGAAAATCGCACATAACTTTGCTGGACCTGCCGGCAGAATCTTTGGGGACCATACGAATGACCTTGATGTCTTTGTTGAAATGGTGATGAATCCACCATGTCAGATGGCGAACCTGGCTGGGCAAAGGCCAAAACAGTACAGCCTTCAGAGGAAGCGGTGAAAGGACAGGAGAACCTGTACTAGGCTGGTCATTGATCTCAAGAACAGTCGCCGAACTGCTACTTAACTCAGGGAGGAGAGATTCTCAAAGCCATCTGAAAATCGGTCCCTCCACAAAACTGCTGGCATCCCACTCTTCCTTCCAACTGCCATCGGCAAAACGATCACCTTCTTGCTCCAACGATAGTGAAAAGCAATTATCATGCCAGTGTTAAATCCGCCAGGTGACCCCACACTCGCCTTTAAGCTTCGGCCTCTTGAGTCAGGTGACAATATCACCGAGCTGCTTCTGTTGTTCCTGAGACTACTCCTGCATGACTGGATGGAAACTCTCCGATGGGATGTAAACCAAGGGCGGTACCTGAAGCCATCTGCGACTCTATCCATGGGTGGATTGTCCATGGGTGAACGACTTCGATCATCACAGAGGCAGCTTCCTACTGAGCTTCAGAGGAACTTTCCTTGGCGATGGCGGTTTGAAGGGCAGTGATCACTGACAACAAAGCCTTGTGACCATGTTCTTCTACTGCTCGCGCATTTCCAGGTGCATCTGGAATTGTGAACAGCCACCGAGTTGTGTTTCCCATGTGCTGCAGTGAGTGGTAGGCTGGTGTTGCTGTAACTTGCACTTTGAAACCAATTTGGGCTTCAGATGCAACGGACCAACCCTTGGACTTCAGATCTATGAATCGGTAGGCCTCCTCGAATATTCTCCACGACCGCTGCCAGTTCGTAAGCTGGCAAACTGTGTCATTCACATTTCTTTGCACCCGGTTGGTGAATGTATCGTAGGTGATCACGTCGATATCCCACCGTCTCTCAGGATTTTCCACACAGAATCTGAGGTTTGCATGAGTCAGGTTGCCAGCATCTTCTGCACAGAGATCACGAACCAAAAACGGAGCCCCTTTTGTGATTGTATTGATTGCACTGATGAATGTCACCCGGATACTTTGGAGTACCACACAGAGTACCGCATTCCATGGCAGGAGGTCAGTTATCTGCGTATCATCAAGCAACTGGAGAAGACAACAAGGAACAGGGTTAAGGTGAGTGCAATGGTACCATTCTTTCTGGACAGCGTTGAGGGTTGAAAAGCCCGTTTCCACCGCCTTACACCATCCACCAACCGAGTGATTAAAGATCACAGGTAGTTGTATCTCATGGTGATTTATCACATCCTCTGTAATTGACTGGGCATAAAGAGCTGCAGCCAAGACGGTGAACGTCTTCCCAAGTGCCATTTCATCAGCCAGGAGCACCCCAGGAAGGTTCACTGGCACATCGAAGATCCATCTCCGCACAATGAACCAAATCACCCAGATCTGATATGGAAGAAATCTTACTTCTGAAAATTCCTTCTAGGTGTACTTTATCCCTCGAATGGCATCTGCAGGGGAATCTCTATGTGGCACAGTACCGAGTAATACAACTGCTTCTTCAAGGCACTTGTGCTCGCAGGCATTGTTGATAGTAGCCATGAGAGCATCATGCAAAACCTGCCCAGGCTCATCACCTTGAGGCTCGATCAGCTCTTTGGCAAATTGTGAATAGCTGTCTACAACTTCGGTGCTCTTAATTTCCTTCACCAGGGCGGCAAGAGTGCTTGAGATCGGTGGCACAGATAAATCGGCATAGTCATCTTGCTGGGCTGGGACTCTCCTCTTACTGGGTGTATCAGGTGGTGCACTGGAGGTTCTGGAAGACGTCCTTTTGGATGTTTGTGGGGGTGCTTCCTTCAAGGAATTCCAGTTAGCCCAGAACTTCATTCATCACTTCAGGTACTCCTAACTTACTCACTCTGCATCATTGCTTTTCTTGGGCTCCTCTACTCATAGGACGTTCTCAGGTGGGTCCTCCCTATCTCCATTGCACATGTTCGCCTTAAGGAGTAGAGTCGCTACTTCAGGAGCAACTGATCAGGACTTTTGTATCTCTCTACTCCATGTTTCCTGATTCCAAACACCGCAACGAAACTCCTCCCCAACCGTAACTCCAGCATGTTGAGCAGCTTCTTCATGCAACTGGCAGTTATATATGGTCTGAAAAGTGAATGGGCCCTTTGGCTTTGCCTTTGCAATCCACTTCAGAAGTTGGAAATATTCTTCAAGTCCTCTAAATGACCTGAATAGAGATCCAGAAGTGGTATCTCCGTGCACCCACACCATAAATGACTTGTTTTGGATATCGGCCACCTCAATATTCAGCTGTCTGAGAGGGCATTCATCACTGCTACCCTCTGCCTTGCACTTCCCACCACCTCCCTGCCCTTTCTTTTTGTGACCTTTTATAGTCCCAGTGGCTGTCTCTCGCAGGTGGTGGCAAAGATTTCGAATGAAATGGTCAATCCAGTCTTGCCTGATACTCTCGGAATCATCAAACTGGTCAAGGGGTAGGTACTGCTTATAATACTGGATGAAATCTGCGATAGCTACTTCCCAGAGTTCGAACCTGGTACGCTCCTCAATCCGTCTCGTCCTCAAGCAGAGTGGTCCTATCACGCATTGAGGTTGCCGAGGAATCAGCCATTCGTGCTGGATACATTTCTCAAACTTGGAGATATCGCTTCTCCCAGGTATGTCCCTTTCCTTGGACCCCTTTTTAACTTGGCCCATCTTAACCATGAGTTGCCCGGTGGTGACCTTAGCCCCAGTGACAGTGGGTGGCTTTTTTCTATCTCCAGTTCCATCAGGTGGAACAATGTCGGCTGGGGCTGTCTGACCCTGATATTCACTGAGAGTGATCTGCCACCAGCATTGACCGAAGGGAATTTTAGAAGTTTGGATCCATGGCGACAGTTCAGATAGCGCTTTGGTCCATCGCAATTGCCCAGAGACTGCGCTCCCTTCAGTCTCACTGGCCTCTTCAGAAGTGGCAGTTTCCAGTCTAGATATTGGTGCTCCTATTGGTTCCAGCTGTGCTAGGAGTGGTTGAGGAAAGGTGGGCTGCATCAGAGGTGGGGAAGGGTTTATGGACCATGGGTCTGAAGCAACTGGTGCTCTTGGTGGAGGGGGAGGAGAATGTGAGGTGAACTGGGGCCCTTTAGCTTCAGGTGGAGGGGGAGGAGAATGTGGGGTGTATCGGGGTCCTGCAGTTTTAGGTGGAGGGGGAGGAGGATGTGGGGTGTCCCAGGGCCCATCACCTCCAGGTGGATGGGGAGGGGACTGGGAGATGAACCGGGATCCTTCCGCTCCAGGTAGACTGGGCCACGGAGGGGGAGGCAGCAGTGTGTGCCAATCTTTGTCAGGTAGCAGAGAAATTGGTGGGTTTGGGTTCGCTGAGGGTGGTTGTGGTGGTGGTGGTGATGGTGGTGGTGATGGAGATGATCGGAGTGGAACCCGTTCATATGGAACCCAGGTTTGTCGGTACATATTCTACATGTGCTGTCCATAAGGGCTAATCATCGATGGTGCAGTATATGGAGGATTGTTGTTAATAGGTTGCAGTTGATATTGCAGTTCCTCAGTTGGCAGCCGGGGTGCTTGATGATCCAGATTGAGATGCCAGACAAACCCGCCCCCCATCTGAGACCTATCACTGCTGTGCTGGTTATTCGGGTTGGATCGTTGTGAATGTGTACCGCCATAATATTGATACGGGTGTCCTGGATTGGTTGGTAAGTGGTTGTTGGAGCGGTTATTCTGCGACATGATGTACAGAAAAAGCTATGAAGAGGAGGTTTGGAGGTTCGGAACTTTTTGCTAAAAGCAATGGTACCTGCAGTAGTGGCTGAGAATGAGGTAGTGTGACGTGCTGTATTCGTGGGAGGCAAGGTGCGTTAATATACACTCACAATTCTCTTGAGAACACTCAATACGTACCGACCTCACCTGCACTTCTCTTTCCATACCGCCTTGTTTGACAAACTTCTGATACATATTTTCGTCACCCATTGTCTACTAGGAGCGTTCAAGTTGATCACTAGATGAAAGGTGGAGTATCACCTCTGCCACTTGGTTGCAGTTTCTTAATGCCCACCCAACTTATGCTATGATTTTGAAGCTACAATAAACAAAACATATGAACACCTGTGATTACCTTGCTTGTTGAAGTTTGATACTCGAAATCAGCCTACTGCGTTTCAAGAGAGGTGCTTGCTTATGCAGGTGTCTATCTCTCTTATATCAAAGCAGGTGATCTGCATGAAACTCCCATCGGTGGTTGCAGATTCTGGGAATATACTGAACCTTTATTACACATCCGAACATACAACACAATCTAGAGATGGGAAACTCTGATTATCCACCCCTATCAGACTCAGATGCCTTTCTATTGGAAGGGAGCTGTACAATTGGTTACAATCCGAGCCCTGCTGCCACCTACAGGTATATCTGGACCTCTACCTGGAGGTGTTGGTGGTGTACTCGTGACGCATATCGTAGACTTAGCAGTGGTTAGGGATAGAACTTCAATCACTTTGTGTGGTACAAACAATTTGTCGGGTGAAGTGATGTAGTTGATTGTCTGTTTCAAGACTAGTCCTATCAAGCCCACGTATCATATGGCATGGAGCCTCATCTCACTGCAGTGGTGTCAAATTGAAACTTCAGTAGCTTTCTTTACCCCTGAATCAGTGATCCTCACCATTCACCATACACATGTCGTACCCCATCTACCATTCACTATACATGCATCGCACCCCATCTATCATTCACCATACACTCATCGCACCATCTACCATTCTCCATACACTTGTCATACCCCATCTACCATTCACCATACACTCGTCACACGATCTACCATTCGCCATACACTCATTGCATACCATCTACTATTCACCATACACTCTTCACACCCTATCTACCGGAGATACTGTAACAACGGTTACCAGTATGAGTCGTCAGGCAAACCAGTTCTTATGATTGCGATGCACACTATGTGTCAAGCAGAAACGGAACTCTACTGATCTTGCTCAACATTATCAAAATGATTACCCAAAGGCATTTGACGACATGGGAGAGGTAATAAAACGACTTGGAACAGAGGCAAATTGGAGATCTAGTAAGTAGTGAGTTGAGCAAAGCAAGATGTAAACGAATACAGGAGAACCTGACAGTACCCAAGGGGTCATACTAGCAGCGCACGCCTCAGAGAGCGCTTCCATACCTGAGCTACCAGAGAAATACAACAGCATATTGGTAACCACGAGGAAAGTCACCCATGCCGATGTGTATGGAGAGGCTGCAGGTGGGCAAGTGGTGGGAGAGGCAACGAATCTCTACGACAAATACCGGAAACCGAATTGGAACTCATGGCACCCATTTGCAAATGCGTTCAATCGTCAACAACCCATGCTGTTGGTATACAAAGCAAAACTTCGGTAAACGACTATCTGCGGCGCGGTCGGGACCATTTCCGTGTGACTTCGTTCCAGACAGGATTTGAGCTCTGGCAGTTGCTGAGGTGCTTCAACTTCGGACTGGAAGCAGAGAGTTGACTTTAGACGTCTAGGAAATATGGCAACATTTACTGCTGGGATATTTTCAAGTGCATCCAGTTTCTTTTGGAGTATTTACAGTTTGCGGAGCTCCTGAATTTCGCTCCGGTGCAGCTGTACGATTCGGCTGATCATCGAACATATAGTGAGATGAACTCAGGAGAGTGGTGGTGAGAACGTCAGGAGCAACTGCCCGATGGTGTGACAATTGTGGCAGCAATCTTCGCCTCAGACAAAATCCATCTCACGAATATCTATCGCAATAAGAGCACCTGGCCGCTATATATGAGTATCAGGAACATTCAGAAAGATGTTCGTCATTCAGCATCAAGGTGCACCTGGATTCTGGTGGGATTCATTCCTGTTCCACGGAAAGGTGCAACTGATATAGACTCTTCATGGCACCACGGGATCCATACTATCCTGAAACCACTTAGTGTAGTCGATATCAGTGGTACTGGTTATGAGTGGGATTGCACTGACGGTTTCAAATGTACCTACTACACATTGCTAGCAGCATCAATTGGGGACTATCAGGAGATCGCAATGATCATGAAAATAGTCGGAGGAGTCTGCCCTGTGTGTGAAGTACTGAAGGGGCCTGAGATGGACGATGGCAAAGGATTTCGCAACTGGTAGCCTTGATATATTTCACGCTATCAGGAGTACCTGAAGGAGAATCGATTTGATAAATTCAAAGAGGTGCATCTGCAACCGACATGGAATCAGTTCTGAGATTATCCTCTGTGCAACGTCTATCCCCTTTGGCAACCAGATGCACTTTACCAACTCTATTTGGAAATTGTGAAAGATCTCTTCAACTGGCTTTTGGAGTACCTCACAGATCGAGACTTGAAAGCTGAATTCGATGTCCGATTCACCTCAGTTCTACATTACCCGAACATGTTGCATTTCTCTTAACCCTTTGATGCTATCAAGAATGGATCCTGGCATGGTGTAATGGCGGCCAGCCTATGGCAGGGTAACCGTCAATCCGTCCAGTATATAGTCAGCTCGTGCGAGTGCTCTTGCACGCCATCGATAACCTTACCTATTGAATCTACCTCATTCTCGAATCCTCGTTTGCAATCGTATCTACCCTAATACTCTTACACAAGGCCGTACACAGACGTACGCCCTTACACTGTTATCGATCTTTAGTAATTGGATACGTTTCGCTCACGGGATTTTGTGAATTACCCCTTTTCGACGCGTTATCTATCATCGAGAAGTCATACGAATACACGAGATTACTTCGAGAAATCACACGAATACATGCGATCTACTCTCGAAATATCCTACGGGTCTCATTACCCCTTTTTCTTGACGTGTCGCATCGAGCTCAATGCGAAGTCGAAAAGACTGGAAGGAAACCGAAGACGAAATAAGACCCAAAGATGCTATAAGGCCCAAAGACGAAGTAAGACGAGCATCTCGGTTCAGTGTTTTGAGTATCTTTATGGTGCCAAGGCCGCTCAGGCGACTCGGGCTACCATACGAACCGGCATTCATCTCCACCCGGGTCTTGATGGGCAGGTGGTGATGTCTGCGAAGGAGAGTCCAAGGTCGAAGGGCATGGTCGAAGGGCAAAATTCGGAGGGCAACCGAAAGTCAAAGGACGAAGCGAAGAGTAGTCGATGACGGTTGATGGGATGACCATACCTACGATCCGGATTTCAAGCGGACGCGATCATGATCATCGTTTGCACGGAAGTGCACCTTATCCTTTGCACGGAAGTGCACCTTATCGTTTGGACGGAAGTCCACCTGAATCGGAAGCTACGAAGCACACTTGACGATCACATTCCTACGATCTAAGCGGAAGCTCTCAAGCGCACTTGACGATTGCCTTCCTCCGAACTGAGCGGAAGCTCCGAAGCGCAACCACGAGCGTCAGCATTGCACAGACGAAGTGCATTTACGGAGAATGATTATTCGAGCACAGAAGTGCACTTACAGAGAATGATTACACGAGCACGGAAGTGCACTTATGGAGAAAGACTACCAAGAGCACAAGCTTTGCGCGGGCTAAGCGCACTAGATTGATATTGTAAGTTTGATCTTCTCTTGGATGCTCACGAGTTAGATAATCGGCGAATCACATACGATTGATACGTGACGAGACCTTCGAATGGGTCAATGACTTCCTTCGCGACGTCGATTCACACCTCCGAGCCTGCACGATGAAAGCTACAGTATGCCGAGGGCTTGGATATGGATATGGAGCTTGGTGCTGCCGAGCCACTTTGGAGATATGGAGATCTGGAGGTTACAGGGGTCAATTGGACGTTTCCTTCTCTTCTCTTCTTTTCTTATTGGATCTCGGCCCGGTACAAATAGCGACGGCACGGGTTTTACCACCTACCACTGGAGGTGGACTTTACCCGTGCGCCGGATCCACCGAAAGGTCAATCCTCGAGCGGTACCGATCGTTAGCGGGATTTATGAGGCCGTACAAGGGCGTACGTGCTTTGATTTTCTTCTCTTCATGTACGGGTATGCAGCCCAGGAGGTCTGCAGATAAAGAAGGAGATGATGTAATGGCGGCCGGCCTATGGCAGGGTAACTGTCGATCCGTCCAGTATATAGTCAGCTCGTGCGAGTGCTCTTGCACGCCATTGATAACCTTACCTATTGAATCTACCTCATTCTCGAATCCTCGTTTGCAACCGTATCTACCCTAATACTCTTATACAAGGCAGTACACGGACGTACGCCCTTACACATGGCAAGGAAATCCAAGATGTGCTCAGGAGTCTATCTGCAATATGTGCTCCTCTGCTTTCCAGTGATGTTGCAGGGAAAACAATCTCAGAAAGTACATCTGATACGGAGGTTATCAAAACATTTTGGACACTGATTGAATTTTCTATACTAGCTAGCTAGCGAACGCACTTGGATATCTCATTGAAATACCTCGACGAAGCTCTCGAAAGGTTTCACAAGTGCAAACAAATCTTCACTCCTCAACGAGCTACTGAGATGCAGACAAGACGTTTAGAAAGCGACTTCCAAGCATAGGCATCAAGACTTAAAGAGGTGGTGATGGAGAAGATAGGGAGAGAGCTTCATAGGGAGATTTATGGTATCACAACTGGACAGCGGAGAACTTTTGAGGTGGGCCTGATAGAAGAGCAGCTGCACACCACTGCCAGGAATGCAAAGGAGCAGACCACAACAATCGTACAACTCGAAACAGAGCTCTACGGAGTGTTCACAGTCTTGCTTGCCTGGTTTGGCCAGTGGTTTAAAGAATCTAAGGACCGCCTGGAACTCAAGCTATATCCCCAAGCTAGCCATAGACCGACAAGCAGGTTTGCTTGAGAACTTGAATGAGAATGTCACACCATTACGACTGCCAGGTTCGGTGCATCGAAGGTCACTGTCACTGCTAAGTGGGAGTTTGAACGGCACCTGTTGGAAGCTGAGAATGCAGCAACACATTAGACAGAGGAGCACCAACAAGAGGTTGCCCGGTGTCTGGAGATAGAGGTATATGGGGCAAGCCAGGCAGCTCAAGCTGCATTTCGTCACACCATGATGGAGATGCACCTGGAGTATGATCAGTAATAGGATTCAAGGAAAGGTCCGTATTTATAGAAGAAGCTAATGCTGCAATTCTGTCACTTCGGAAAGCGAAAAATGAACCTCCTCTGTCATTACCGCGAGTTCATCACCAGGAAAGGTGCTCCTGATAATGTTTCAACCGGGATCTCAGAACTCTTGCACATTTCAAACATCAAGGAAGTATACTATGCCAGCAATGGGGTCAATTTCATGCAGCAGCTTCTTCAGCACAATGATCACTACACCACGATGGACTACATGGAACAGACTCTTCGGTGACTTGCTTTGTATGGATGGTACGTCCAGGAGAGTACAATAGTCCTTAACATGATGACGGGTCGAGAGAAACAACAAATGACCAGGTGTGCCTGGCAGAAAAGAATCCTTGCTGGCGAATGTAAACCTTTGATTTGATCCAGTACACAACCTCTGCAGCAGTTTAAACTTTCAACTATTTGTACACATTGATGGTCTTTCAAACGAATATTACTAGCTGAAGCAGCTGATACCTTCAACATCCCAACATTTCCATCACTTGTCAGGCAGCATCTGCGTGAGATCTGGGGCCGTGATGTGATCAGTATGATCTATGGCTACAGAAATGAGTTCAAGGAAGATGTAACCTTACAACCTCACAATAAGGTCGCTTTCTACATGCCGGAATTTCATAACCCTCAGCAGATGACCCGGATCCTGCTCGACTGCAGCATCGAGAGTACGCCAGATGGTGAGATGCACAGGTGGCCACCACATGTGATATGGGTATGTGTGGGTGAAAATACAGATGATGGACTTCGTGGGTGCCGTCCCACATTTCCCATTCTATACATCACCTTTTCCCCACTGATCAGGACCTCGCTATTATGTGGAATAATTGCGAGGACTGGGGGCCACCTGTTGCAGCAGCACCCTCATGTCCTTTCATCCCTTCAAGCCTGGATTGATAGACCATCAATGCTGGAGTTGGCTTTTGTTGTCAGCACACATTTCGAGCATCGTTTAGGGCACCCACAAGAAGTGGATGGGTTCGTCAGAGTGATAAAGGAATCAACACCACATGTTATTGCCTTGGAGAACGTTGAAGAGCGAAGCCACTTGGGCTCAGAGATCCGGACAGCGACAGGAAAGGGTTCAGTATGGATTGTAAATAATCAAGTTGATTTGGATACGTATTGGGATGTGTATTAAGACAAAATACATATGGACGAATGGTTTGGAGCCACCTCTGACATTTGTCCAAACGAATGAGAGGAGTCTCACGCTGGAATGCACTCGAAATCCAGCAGGTGTATATAGACAATATATTTGTGTAATGAGATCTAGAGATGTCTATCTATACAAATCTCTAATGATGATGCTTGAAGTAGTAGCGATGAATTGACAGCATGATCTATAAATGGAGTCACATATGATACCAATTGGCAGTAAGGGCTGCCGAGCATCAGGAGAGCACACAGAGCAGAGTACGTGAAGGAGCAGGTTGCTTGACCTCTCAGGAAGTAGTAGGAATGCTGTGAGATGCTCCTGTGCGATTGTGGAATGTTCACAGGTGCACCAGGCGCTGCCTGGAGTGCATCGGAGCATAGAAAAATGTTACAGGAGGGTTTGGAAGCCACCCGAGCCCAATGGAGGATCCTGGAAGGTGGGTGTCAGGCCAGAGAGGGAATTCCATTTTTCTGATTCAGCGAAGGAAATGAACTAGGTTACAATGTAGATGGCTACAAATTCCAAACAGGCTATGACGTTGAAGAGATTATGGGCAGCCAGTATAGCAAGGAACAAAAGAAGGTGCTATATCTGGTTAAATTGAAAGGGTATCCAAACGAAGCATATTGAACTTAAGAACCTTATGAGAATTTCGAAGACAAGAGGTTATTGAAGGATTATCATAAGCGGAACCCCCAGGTAGCTAAGGATAAGAGGTTGTGACAGTACCTTTTCCCCACGAAGGGTTTCTAACGGCTAGCAAGATACCAAGAAAATGGAATTGGTTTTTGGATACAAGGGGTTATATTTTACCAAGGAGAAAAGGAAGGACGTTGGATTTTGTTTACAAGCAGTCATTTTTTTCCAGAGCAGTAAAGAGCAGATTAGTGTGATCGTTCAGAGATGAACTCTGTAAGGAGGGAGGTTGTGTTACTCCACACAGGTTTTACATCACCAACGGCTATCGGAGTGGTGTCACCTACAATCACTCGATGATAGCTGTATCTGAATAGTACAAGTACCATCACTGAATGTCATCGAAACTAAATAGAGTATCACTCGTACCCAACGAATTCAGATGAGCTGTTATGCAGTCAACCACACCACTGACTCTAACGAATACAAGGTGGTTATTGGGATGATACTCTACCCGCGCATACCATCGATAATGCGAAGACAACTGAGAGGCTGTAGATACGAAAGCATCTGCATTTGCAGTACAGCTGATGAAGTCTCTAATGTCCCTCATAATCGAAAGGATATCATTCATCTGAAAGCAAAGAGTTGGAAAGAATTCAACAGGTTCAGACCACAGAAGTCTGAAGGACTGATGTTAGTAGCAATTCTATTCGTCTGAGGTATAGATCTAAGCGGAAAGATGCGGAAGGGCTGGAAGAGCGGTGAAGGGCAGGAAGGGTATTGGTACATAAGGAAGGTGAGGTAGAGGAGCTCATGAGAAAGGAGTAGATTGAAGTAATTGTTAGAATGAGAGGATAGAGGTATAAAGATGTCCAGAATTTCCGAGGGTAGAAGGGCAAGCTTCTTGGCGAGGAAAACAAGTCTTAAACATATACACATTGAAAAGCCATACATCTTTGTCTTAAATTTTCATCTTTACTGACCTTCACATCCTTAGCGAATCTTCATAACTTCCATCGCAAGCAAGTCCTGAAAGCAGTAAGGATACTACTTCTACTGGTAAACCTGGAGAGACACTCCCGGTATTTCAACGAGCATCATTATGATCCCGAGTCTGCTCCGGCTACTTGGACTACTGCAATCACATGAACCGGCAATCATCTCCACTTGGACCTTGAGTTGCTGATTGTGATATCTGCGAAGGTGAGTTGAAAGACAAGTATCTCGGTTTAGTATTTTGAATATCGTTATGGTCCCGAGGCTGCTTATGTGACTCGACCTACCGCTACTACACGAACCGACATTTATCTCCACCTGGGCTTTGATGCGCATATGGTGATGTCTGCGAAGGAGAGTTGAAAGACGAGAGTCTCGGTCCTGTATACTCGGCACTTAACTCCGGTTGACGAACCGGAGGTTCTGGTCGTACCAATGGTATACAATCTGGTTCTAGGCTTGCCTTGTTTAAGGATAGGAACCCTTAGATCAACTGGACATCCGGTCGACTTCTAACCCTTCGAACCCCTAGCGGAGACAACAGGTTAAAGACTGCAGACTCAAACGGGCCTGTGGGACTGGCAGCCATCCAGGTAATGTCGTAGGCTCCTTAGGCAGTGGGCGGAGTTCTAGACATATATCTGCTTCAAGTCCAGACATTCGAGAGTCTTATAGCTAGTGACAGGATTCCGGAGGCATTCCTCAGATCACTTGGCAATTGCACAGGGTTGCTGGAAGCTCTCATAGAAGGTATCACAAAAGTGGAAGAAGCCCTTGAAGCAGGACAAGTGAGCAGGAGCAGCGGCTGTAGTTGTGTCAGAAGAGTTACCAACAATGCGGTACTTGAATGACTGCTACCGGCTCGCCGAGTCAGGAAGGGAGGAGGCATGCCATGGTCATGCTGCGTTGGGATGGACCGGCTGGTACCACTACTGTCGGGATTTCCTACCCTATATTAGACGATTGAAAACACACCGCTAACGAGTATAGATACAGCTGCACCTGAAATGGTACCTACAGATGAATGTGGCCATATCCTCATTGATCATTGGCAGTTTGTGGAGGTCTTTAGTAACGCCAAGCAGAGATCCTGCTATCGTACTGATCAATTTAACATGCAATCGAACCCAGGTACAAGCTGTCATATGGGTATATCTATGACCTGTCGGAGGTTGAGTTAAGAACTCTCAAGGCCTACATTGAGATAACCCTCAACAATGGATTCATCCAGTGGTCATTGCCAGCAGAGACACTGATATCATTTCACAGAAGAAGGATGGCAGCTTGAAACTGTGATATTGACGACCGAGCTCTCAATGTGAGTACAATCACGAATCAGTATCCCTTACCATTGCTCACAGAGATGCTTGACCATGTTGGCAGTGATGAGATATAACTGCTGAGCAGATGATGCTTATTGAGCTACTGGAAAGCGACGGAATGCAGATTTCTCAAGTGCAGAGTGCAACCTTCCGATATAGCGATACAAAGTTGAATTTAAGTGTATCCTTTCTTTAAGAAACACTTAATTTATAACAGATTCTGTGAGACTTGCAATTGAATGCAGAAACAGAAGCAGGGAAGCCCTAATGGCAATCGAAATCATCTTATCAATGAGAAAATCGATGAGAATCGACATCGCATTTAGTCATAGACGGAGCACCGACTTCAAAAGCAGGGAATAATCATTACCGAAACCAAGAAACCGCTACTTCAAATCAAGTCCACATCCCTAATGTTGGAATGACTCACCTTGACCACCGCAACACACCCGTCATTCTGCAGACATCTAGTATACCTGCCCATGTACATGCATGTGGTCTTGTAAGTGCACTTGGCTTGCAGATGTACTTGGCCTCATGAGCGTACCTGACCTCACCTATGACTTCACTATCAAGCACAAGAAAATAAATGAGATCCTATCGGTGTAAGACTTCACTATCTAGCTCCTGGAAGGTACAGAAACCTCGCTGATATTCCAATTATGAGATCCGCTATGAGAAGCCTGTCGGACAGCTCTTGATGACCCTGACAGTTGAACCGTATCATGACCTCCTATCGGTATTTAAGACATTTCAGGCTACTGACGTATTGGCGGCAGACATCTCGGATAAACTAGTCAATAACCCAATAGATTCAGCCGAAGCAGAGCCGAAGACGAGAATCAATGCAGTATCCTCACCGGAGTTCTGACCTACAAGGGGAGGATATATACCACTGCAGATGATGCTCTCCATGGTGAAGTGATAAGTCTCTTTCATGACAACTCTGAGCTGATTACTTTGGAGTTCTTAAAACTGCTGAGTTAGTCTCTAGAGATTTCAATTGGCCTACGATGGATGCGTACATAATGAAGTACGTCAGGTACTACGACGCAAGCCAAATCAGCTGATGATATATCAAACTGCGCGAATGTGAACCGGCCACAATCCTTCATGGACATATAAGAAGGCTACCTCGTTGGAGCTTCATAGTCAAGAATGCAAACGTACTGGATTACATGGTAACTATGACTTTGTGCGGAGTACTTATGAATTAGATACATGAACGAATGACTTTGCTCTGCAATCGGCCTTGAACAAAGCCATGATGATTATCGATTGACATCGTTGCAGATAGTAGCTATTAATCGTATCAGGCTAGAATTTCCGATGCGTGCCTTACAGCAAGGTTGAGAAGGGCATGGCATGTGAAAACCCACTACTTTCGTTGATTCGGAAGTCGACGGCATGGGAATCAGAGAATGGCTGCCTTGATGCACCTGGAGTATACTTGATTACTCTGCGAGTACGACCTTATGGTACATTTACGATTTAGATACCACAACTTGAACGAGCATGTATGAATGCATAACAGCATATGATGACTGCAATCGATAGCTGAACAAGGCAAACATAAGTCAACCAATCTGAAGTACAATGACAAAGGAAAGTCGAATCCACATAACCGATATACGAGTCAACTTGGAGCCAACCGGTGAGATGCGTATGATCAATGCTGAGAACGGAGGCCATCACTGATGAGGCCTGCTGTATGTTTCCAAATACAAAAGAACAGAGACATTTAATTGTTGAAGTGATACGAATTCGAAGGATCTCAAGAGCACCAGCAATGACCAAGATAAGTACATCGTGTACCTGTCGTAGTTAACTGCTGCAGAGTTGCGATACCAGCCACAATGGCCTTATCCTTCAGATGATGTTAACGAATGCGTTCAATGAAAGTGGTTATATGAGAACGATCGATCGATTAGTTAGGATTCAAGTCCCGATATCACGTGTTAACTCCAATATATGGATGCTGAATGCTTTCCGCAAGTTGGCCAATAGCATTTACCGATTCAAGCACCACCGAGCTAGTACTATGGTGATCAATTGCTTGGATTCGCAGAAACTGAAAGTGTACTTGGATATTCGTAACCATAGACCTGCAAGCCTGTGGCAGGAGTGGACTTTGACGATTCAGAGCCAATTGGATATTTCCTTCTTGCTTTCTACTTCTATTCTTCTCTTCTTATAGATTTCGGCCAGGTACAGGGAGGTAGCAATGAATACATAACAAAGTATATGAAGGAATTATTTAATAATCTACACTCAGAAATAAAAATCGCTCAAGTACTTCAGTTGGAACAAGCCAACAAGAACCGACATGAAGGACAATAGCTGAAATCAGGGGATTATGATTGGATAGAGGCAATGAATACAGCAACACAATGATCAAGTAAGAAACTGGATTGGAAATAAATTAGACTGTACCAAACTACCAATGGGGTAAGTCCACAGACATCGGATCTGGAGTTACCACCAACAATCCCCATTGATCTGATTCAACTCAAATCATGATTCACAAAACTAGTGTAAGTTTCAATAGCAGGGCAATTTGACACACAATTACCAGTCATTGTAATCTATGTAGATGAGAAGTACATAGTTGAATTGATAGATAATTCACAGATATTCAGATATAAACTTCGGTATTTAGTTAAGAGCAAAAGACGATTAACAGAGAAGTTGGGAGCCAGCAACCATCCTGAAAGGGTTACACGCTATCAATAGGTTTCATACCAAATAGCCCAATAAATCAGGATCTTCACATTTTAAGAATTCAGTTTCAAAGAGGAGCTACTTTGAAACCTGTATGCAAGTGAAAATCATTGAATTAGTGATCATCGATGGATAAAATCTGATGGAAGGAAGAATTCTTATATTAGCATAATGGATTAGAAATCCGAAGCAAATATGAAATTCATTAATAGTCTTTACAAATAATGATATGCTTGTAAGAGAAGATGCTAAAAGTATGATACAGTACTGTTGGTTGATTTAAACGTATTGATCAAATGAGTAATAAAATATGTTGCTGGTTGGAAATGTTCTATATATAGCGATGAATTTAGTGGAGAATTGGTTTGATCCATACTTTTTCGCTTCTCTACAAAATAATACAATACACTGTCGCACCAAACTCTGTTTACATTAGTGATTCATATGTGGTTTCTTGTCTAATTCACACCACTGATTCCAAATTTCCTTAGCTTTGTTATTATAATCCCTGAAACCTCAACCTCCTTAGAATCTCCGGTACTGTTTCTTAATATCTCTGGCCAAGTTAGACATCTCTAATAGTAGATAATTCACTATTTTGGTGGTTTGTCGATATCTTCTGGAAGTATGAAAAGTTGAACTCACATAAGTGAACTGAGATTCAACTACAGTTTCAAGATATCTGCACCCCCCCACTATCCATTACTACTGCAAAGGTCAGCAGAACTGGCTTTTATTTGACCACAATGAATCATGTAGTGATCACACAGAGGTTTTGAAAGTTCACTGAAAAATAGCATGTATTTGTTTGAATAGTACAATTTGAGCAAACATGAGTACAACATAAATGGCTTCTGAGAACAGGGCTAGATGGTTATGATGATCCAACCAAGGAGCTCCTGCGGAAATGTGGAGTTGCAGAAATGAATGTATTCTATGGATTAATGAATGGACCTCGAATATCTACTGGTATGATATATCAGATAGTTAAACAATGTGAGAGGTTTCCCAAAATGCATACTCAGGGTGGGGCAGATGAACATGGTTATAATCAGTAGGTTGTGCAGACTTTTGAATCGCATGTACATATGAATATCAACAATTTCATTTATCGAAGTCCATTGCAACTCACTGATTGTTCAGATTGATTGCCATACTTGATATTTAATAGATGTTCTTGGCAGTTGGAAAGTATTTGTTTCTGAAGTTCACAAGTTATTTTAATTTAGGATCTTATTGTCAGGTAATTATTCTGGAGTTGATGGAAATATTTTATCAATTACTTTGGACAGGATTTATTCACCAATATTGAGTCATACTAGTAATTGATTTTACAGTCCTGGTAGTAAGTGGTTTAACGAAGATCTACATACATAGAGATGAAGAAATAAGCTGAGGGTTGACTGCTGTGTCCTTAAAATTGTATTCCTTCAACAATGAGATGCTGTTGATGAGAATGAACTCCCTCCTTTGTCTAGAATCTTTGACTTTACATTGTCAATAGTGTGAGAAGATCCAAACTTGCAGATAAGATACTCTGGATATCAGGATATATAGTACTAGTATTAGCAATGAAGTGGATCGGTTCATGGCGAATCAATCTGAGCAGGAGTGTGACCTGGGTTCAATCAGAGGTTCGATTCCAACTGCAGAGAGTTTGGACAATGATAAGTAAGTGAGATTGTATCCGATGGACTCGATTGTTGATTCATTGTATATCGATTAAAGTTTGCAACAAGGTGGACATAAATTCAAGCTGACTAGACAAGATGTTACATACATATTGTTGTTGTTTCAGGTTGTGACGTGAAATGGTAGGGCTTGAGTGGGAACATAGTGATTAGAATCCGCTTGGCTGGAACTGAACTGGTGAGTAAATGGAATGAATCCCTGGCTGTTCTTTGTCGATACTACATAGTACTACCAAGATGAATGGTATTCCAAACCTGACGTAGTTACAAGTATTTGATATACTGAACCACAAGCTGTTATACAAGGTGCGAGAGTTGCAGAATCCCATACAGACTGTCAGGTATACCAGTGCAATCACTGAGCTTCTCAGTCAGCTTATTCATCTTTTGACAGGGACACTCTCACTCAGCTAGTATATTACTTGGTGGAAAAAGATATGAATCACTTGCCAGACCGAACATATGCAGTTTAGTCTCAATAATCAGTATAAGTAGATCTCAAATATTGGTTATAGCTTATATATTGTAGGTTATGAAATACATTTGGTAACAATATTATCATGAAACTAATTTCTCGCTGGGTCACCAGCTATATTAACCCATAATCATGTATGTTCAGGTGTACTAAGACATCTCAACAATTCACTCAGATATACCAGATGTGTTTGGAAAGGTACAGTCTACCAGCATCCAGATCATTGATTGAGTGTAATTGGGTGAATCTATAACCTTAAGACAATGAAAATCTGTGACAGATAATGGAAAACTGTCAAAAATAGTTCAAGCTGCTGAATCCTATCTAGAATATATAGTCATTACCAACATCTATGATATACCTAACATAATATAGACTTACTGTACAATTGAACTGCTATCAGCTTTATTCCAAAATCAATACAAAAGAGATTTTCTTTCAAGAGACACATGATCTGGGAAAGCAAGTCTGAGAATTATCAGAGAAGATTGTCAGTCAGTCTTGGTAGATGGCAACCCCTGCATCTCACTTGAAAGCCTATAATTTAGGTATTGCTCAAGTCCAAACATCTTACAGTTACTCCTAATTAATTAAAACTCATAATAACATTACATATTAAAAGAGATATCTAACGATTTCATCATAGATTGTCTTGCACCAATATTATAATAAGAGTATCTATCATTTAAATTGATCAGGAAATTGATGTATCAGTTGCACACTAGAAAGAGATAGTAAAAGGAGTACAATATATTCTAAAGTATCAATCTAATATAAATATAGCCAATATTATTTCAGTGATTCGAGTAAATATACATAACTTGACTTATCATTGCCATCTTAGTATTGCTGACCCGAACAGCTTTTGTTTCCTTCTCCCTTGATTTCTCTACAGCTTTCATGTTAACTCTCCAATCCTACCAAATATTATGTCACATGTTATTCTTTCATCATGCTATATTCTTAGTATTATGTGATACTGTACAAATACTGCAATGTCTGATTGCCATGGCAAGATGATGGATTAATCAGAAATGAATTTTTTTCCACAAGATTATATTTGCTCCTTTTCTGACAATGATCATTGCCAACCACATATTCTGACAACATGTTATATTCAAGAAAACAGTGAGTTTTTCAGAAGACTCTATTCATGGCATGTCAAACTATACTGCCAACATCAACTGAAGCAAGTATATTTGCAGCTGCAAGTATGAACTAATCCCAGACAAAATGATATTCTGCAAAGAATAATATATGTTATTTTGGGAGATTCAAATTTATTCTGAAGTACATCTAACAAATCTTAATTCTCACCAGCTATGTCCAATGACTTTACCAGTTTACCTTACTAGATCTGGTGAACGACTCTTCTGGCATACCCTCTAATACACAATCATTCCCTAGTCAATACTTGTTACACCTCACAAGCTGTATATCACCAAAGGCCATCGGAGCGGGGTCAACTACGATCACTCGACGATAGCCGTATCGGGATAGTACAAGCGCCATCCCTGGACGTCATCGAAACTACACAGAATATCACTCGTACCCAACGAAATCAGATGAGCTGTCATGCAGTCAACCACACCACTGATAACAAGTTAGAAGTGGTTATTGGGGCGATGTCCTGCCAGCTCATGCCATCGATAGTGCAAAGACAGCTGAGAGGCTGTAGATACGAAAGCACCTGCGTTTGCAATATAGCAAACGAAGCCTCTATGTCCCTCATGATCGAAAGGATACCATTCGTCTGGAAGCAAAGAGATCGAAAGGATTCCATAGGTCCGGACCACATAAGTCTGAAGGACTGATGTCAGTAGGGGTTCTATTCGTCTGAGTTAGAGATCTGAAGCGGAAAGATGCGGAAGGTCCGAAAGAGCGCTGGAGGACAGGAAGGCCATTGGAGCGAAGTAAAGGTTAGGTAGAGGAGCTCATGAGAAAAGCGTAGATAGAAGTAATTGTTAGAGCGAGAGGATAGAGGTATAAAGACCTCTAGAATCTTCGAGGGTAGAAGGGCAAGCTTCTTGACGAGGAGAACAAGCCTTAACAATATACACATTGGAAAGCCAAACATCTTTGTCTTGAATCTTATCTATTAGTGACTTTCACATCCTGAGCGAATCTTCATAACATCCATCGCAAGCAAGTCCTGAAAGCAGTAAGGATACTACTTGTACTGGTAAATCTGGAGTGACGCTCCCGGTGTTACATTATATTGTTAGCAAAGAAACACTTCTGTTGAAGCTATCTTTCTACCCTCAAAGCGGTCAAAGGTTCTTGACGCTTATGCGCTTTAATATTCCAGATATTGGCTGCCACATCTCACAGGGAGAGTGCTGGTATCACGAACCAGACTTCGATCTTATTACCAGCTCGGAAAAGACCTCTCTCCCTAAGGGAAGCTATCACTGTGAGCTAGTGCGTGAAGAAGAATACATTCAGCTAGCATTGGCAGTTACCATTCACTGATCGAAAACCGAAGCATTATACAGCGCACATCTCCGAAAGCAGCAATCCCTCGCATACCTTAAGATAGTCATCTTGCTAGCCCTGATCGGAACCATTGTCCTCCCAGATCTGTGAATTTCCCATTCACCAGACTACGAACCTTCGTTACAGTTACAACAGGAGGCTGGTGCTAGGTTCCTTATTGATTGGGACCTCGATTTAGTTCTCTTCTTCAGAACTTGCAGCTTTTATAGCAGGATCTTTCAAGGACAAATCTGGATCATACTCTGAACAATGACAGACGGTGGGTCTGATACCATGACGGGAGAGGCAGTGATGTTGGTATGAAGGGAAAGTGCGTTGGTAGTGGCAGATGACAAGGGGAAGGAAGTGGTTCATTATGAACCGATTGTGCGGAATGATATCCCTGAGTGGGTGGTCTCTTTGATAAACAGCATCGAATCAGAATTAAATCGAATGGATGCATTGATTACCCAGACTCAAGGAAGCAACATCAAGATCAGAGAGGCACTGCCTGAGTTGGTCAGAGCATACGAAGCTCTAGTGTTTAGGCAATACGAAATCTATGATGCTGTGGCTTCTGGAGTCGATAACCTACAACGAGCACAACTGGAATATTACTCAGACATCGTTGCCCAGTCCCAGGTATTTGCAGCCAATGTCAGCGCTGCAATTGCCATTGCGAAGGCACAGTCTTCTGAAGCTTATGAGGAACTACATCTGGCCCTTGGGAAGCAGATACAAGCCTCATCAGTAGCGTGGACCTCTATCTCTGGCATATTGGAAAAGAGGGAAAGAGCCCAGGAGAGACTCGCCCTTCAAGTATATACACAGTCAGAAGAACTCACCAGTATCAAGCAGAAGGCCAACGAAGAAGCCAAGAGGGTTACAGAACTCAAGAAGAAGGCTGATGCTGAAAAAAAGCAGAGAGAAAGCGATATAAGGAAGACTAGAAAGGACATGGAGAAGAGATTTCGGGAGTTTACAAGGACCCTTATGACCAGGCTATCGGACGAATCCACCAAAAAATCTATCAAGTCCCTAGCAAGATCGGTTCTTGGACATCAAGAAGGAGATATCAAACCGAGTGACGAGGGATTTTGCCTTCGTTACTGTATAGGTACCAAAGGAGAAGGTTATTGGGTTAAAGAAGCCATTACTCCAGATCCTGAGGGAGCCCCACCACCACAAGAAGGTTCTGGTTCGGAATCCGGTCTGTCTGGCTCTGAAGATGAAGAGGGAGGTGGAGATGATGGTGGTGGTGGAGGTGGAGGAAGCGGTGG